>JAFJYI010000166.1:1200000-1740480 GCA_019022655.1 Acacia acuminata
TTGATACTGATGCATGGTCATATAAGGGAAAAAACATCTATATTGATTGTACGAGGAAAAGTTGGTGTAACATCTAACAAGGAAAAAAAAAATTGTATAAAATCATTTAAAGTGAATGGACAAATGCAAAGAAGGCCAATAGAATTGCCAAAGAGATGAGTTGGGCAGATAGGCTTTAGTCCTGTAAAAACATGTAAAGAACGGCCAAAAAGAACCCTTAAAGAAATTGTCAAATGGAGTTTCTTAGAGAATGATATGTCAGAAAAGTTGGTGGTTAACAGGACATAGTGGTGTTGTACAGTCCATGCAGTTGATATCATGAGGATTTAGATCATAGACCACTGCCCAAAACCCACCCATGTCCTTATCGTCTGACTTAGGGTTGGATGGCGTCTAGTTTCTAGTTTCATCTTTCAATATACCTATTATAAACTCAATCCAACCCAAGGAGAAGCATTGTCTAAAACTCTGAACTTAAAAAAGGGGGGAGGAAGAAAGCAAAAGGAAAATGTTTACATTCTCTGATTCAAGTTTCCGCAGTAGTTTTAAATTTTGTAAAATGTGGTTCTGTTCCAACAACAGAGAAATGATTGTGCTTGGAGAAACTCTTCAGGAAGTAATGATTTTGGCACCTTCTGGGGAATAAAGAGGCTTCTAAGTTCCAATTAATCGTTTACTCATGATTTACCCAGTTTCATTAAATGTTTAAGAAAAAACTTTTTTTTTTTCAAGTCCATGATAAATGTGGCCAAGATCTTCCCATCCCTACTCCTTCCCTCTCTATCCGTTGCAGCTTTTCCACAATAACTTAAGTACTACTGCTCTTGGGCCAGATAGCACAGATTATATCTAAGTAGACTAAGTAAAAACAAACAGGGGCCAAGATTTCTCGTTGAGGGACACCTGTGATTCAGGACGATTAAGCAGAAGCTTGTGGGTTGGCATTTCTGCAATTCAGTTGGTGGCTGAAGGTGTTTGGACTTCAGAATTGGATAATGAGGATTTAGTAGTGAAAGCAGAGAGAGCTCCTCATCAACTTTTCATGTAAACAATGTGATAGGAGGATAAGTTTGCACCAAAAAGATTAATTACTTACACCTAACATGACACCTTAATCAAAGAGATTTAGTCATGTGGAAACAAAATGTCAGGAGTATGGAGTTATTTCATTTCAAACAAGGATGTTATCACATATCATCAAACAAAATAAGTGAAAGACGACCATATCTCTCAAGACCCCATTTTTACAGTACGATCATTCGCATTCCCAAGTTAATCTGTTCCCTATAAAGGAGTAGAAAAAAGACCCACATGAAAATGAAAGGAAATCATCCCAGTTCGAAACCGTCGCAACTTCAGGAAACATAACCCTAAAAGTGATTCCGCAATCCAGAATGCATTCAATATTCACTTCAAAACTCAAATGAACAGGGGAAATCAACAATCATATCCGTCATTACCACTCACTCCAAAGAAACTCGTGGGGATAACAGCACCCTTAAAATGGGACCTTCATTGCCATAAAAAAATCTTACTCCACAAACCTACGAAAACCAACCACCTAGAACGTTCGAAAAGTAAAAGCAACAACAAAAGTGTTTTGAGTTTACCTATCGGTGATGTACTCGAGCAGATAATCAGTACCGAAGTATTCGACATTAATATCAACCAATTGACCACAGCTTCGATCAACAGCGCGGCGGCACATAATCTCCAAATCGTAAGGCATATTATGAAAATCCCCCAAATTTTGCATGTCAATGGCGCGCCACATGGTAGGGTCCTTACAGATTCTCTGCCACGAAGTGCATACACACTGAGCGCTCGTGAGGATGTCCACAGCGCCGAGTTTCAGGAGAATCGCCGCCGTCACGTCCCGAGGAAGGTCGAGCCAGTTCCTGGTTTGACGCTCTTCATTCTCAGATTGTTCCTTCGAAGACGAATACGAAAACGATGCTGCAAAGTCCGCAGACGAACAAGACGACATGATTGAAGCTTCCCCCAGAAACCGAATCTGCGAGAAAAGCTGAAAACTTTAAATGGATTCACAATGTTAAACCTTGTTTTTATCTCAAGTGGTGGAATGAAAATGGGCTTTATAGAATTTAACCAAACTCGTCAATCTGTCAAAAATGTTTTTTTTTTTTTTTTTTTTTTTTTTTTTGGGATTTGGATCTTCTGCTCCAAAAATATTCTCCTCAACAAAAATTGCTCTCTTTTTTGGACATTGTGTAGAGAAAATTGTTTGCATTCCATTTTATCACCAAAAACCGAATTTCATGTTGGTGGGGAGAAGTGTCCATATTTAGTGTCTTTTAGTACCTTAAATAGGATTGCTTCCTATAAGAAAATACATGTGTATAACAACAACAAAAAATGATTTTTAGACGGCATTCACAGTAATATTGAGTAAAAAGGACATGTATTATTTAAATATGACCGTTTATTTAAATCTTATTATAAAATCTAACTATTTTGGTATAACTATTCATATAAAAAATAAATTAATAAGTTATTTTTCCTTGTAAACAACCCTATTTATTTGCTTGCATCCCATGAAAATAATGCTTCTCACGCAACAGATTTATTTATTTTAATTAATATTGGGTCTTGTTTCATATAAAGTGGTTGTTGAGAAATGAAGGAAAATTTGACTTTTTGTTAAATAGGCCTTTTTTTTTTTTTTTTACTCAAGACACATTGGTTGTTGGCATTAATATCCATTTGATTTGATTCCATAGAAGATGATTATATGTAATGCTGATGTAATAGACTGATTACATCGTTTGGTTGGGTATATGTAATGTAAGAGGATTACTTTTTTTAATCCGGATTACATCATTTGATGTAATAAAGATTAAACTTCTAATCTTTGATGAATGAAGATGCAACATCCTATAATCAAATGAAAAAACACTACTACCATCATAATTTTTTAAATTGACCAAAATTATAATCCATAGACGTTGTTAAATATTAAATAATTACAACCATTAAACATTAAAAAATAATTAATAACATAAAAATTTAAAAAATATTCCCCCATTCCAAAATTATATATATATCCCATTATTACAAAATATTAAAATGTTTGATTAAATAATATTCTCATCATTAAATATTAAAAACATGACTATGAATTACTCAACTTGTACAATGCACAAATTGAAAACTTTATCATTAATCTAATGTGTACATTAAGCAGTTTTTTCTCTTATTATATTATTCTTATATATTCTCATGTTTGATGTCATCCAACTAAACGTTTTTATGCATATGCATCATCTTTCCTTAAAGACGAACCAAACAAATTCATATAATTATCATTGCATTATATTCCTTTACATTACATCGATTCCATGAACTAAACGAGTACTAATAAATATAAAACAAGGGAGGTTTGTTTTACATAATTTTTTTGATAAAAGTAAACATGGGATCCTAGTTGGAATCAGCATGTGGTTTTGGATTAGAGTCGGAAAATCAGGCCAAGCTAGTTGGGCCGGCTCGTTTACTCCCGAACTCGTCAAGGGTATTATTTATGATTTAGAGTCTTTAGAAGGAGTTGAACCTAAAAAGGTCAGCCTTGTAGGGCCACGGGCTTAAATGGCCGCCCGTTTAAGCTCACCAAATTTTGCTTAATTTTATCAAATGACTACAAGTTGGATTTTTCTTTGAAAAAATGATTTTTTAAAATTGGACATTTTTCAAAATCATATAGTGTTTCTATTTGAATGTTTTAAAAGTAAAAATTGGTTATATTTTTATTAAAAAGCTAAGAGAAGCTTGTAGAAGACATTATAATTAGTTAAAAGTCTTCTAATTGATGTTTTGAAAAATAATACTCAATTTTTAAGAATTTTTCATTTGGTTTTATTTTCCTAAAGAAATTTTTCCTTATGAAATATTAAAACAATCATTTTTTTATTGATGTATGGTAAAGCAAAGAGAACAATTTTTTAATTGTATTTGAAGATGTCCGAATATTATGAAACTATATCAAAAAAAGAAACTAATAACACACATTGAAAAATGAAAAAGTAAAGTTTCTATCTCATGAAGAATTTTGTTTGAAGGCAAATAGTCACTTATTCTGTTTATCAAAAAAAGATAAAACATTTAAACTTTAAAAATATTTGTCTTTAATAAAAAAATATTAGTTTTCTAATTTAATTTCTTTAAGAAAAAGAAAAAAAAAAAGGTTTAATATGCTTGAAGCTTGCGGCCCGAGCCCAAGTCTTGAGTAAACGGGTTGAGCTTTAAAATAAGAATCTTCTTATGGGAGTTATATTTAAACGGACAAGCCCGTTTTTCCACCTCAATTTTGGATCTTGATGAAAAAATAAGACAAAATCACCACCAATAATTGTCCAATAACCCACCAACTTAATAATATTACTGAATTAGAAATGGTGAAGTAGATCAATTCAGCCAAGTAACACCACTCCAGAGTCCAGAGTGAGGAAAAGATACACCACAACTCTAGGGTGTGGACTAGTTCAATTAAGTGGGTATCCATGGTCGGAGTAGACTAAGCCAAGGTCCAGATATTGATGAAATGGTCTCCAATTTGTGGCAGAGCAATGAGAACGATAATACAATGGAAAGGTTTTTAGTCAAATCTGGTAGGCTTTTGCCTAAAATATCCTACATATATTGGAATGTAATTTTTTTTTTTTTTTTTGGCATAAATATAATTGTGTTAGTTTGCAAAGATGGAGGGATTAATATTAATTATTTTAAATGCAGATATTAAAATGTTAATTATTTTACTTCAGATGGTTGGAGTTATATTTTCAAATAAGAGCTAGAATCTTGAGTGTGGAATTTAGATAGAGAGAATCCTATTTAGACACTATTTGAATTTCGTAGGCAATATGGATTTAACAAGATCTTGACTTACAATTACAAGGATCTATTAGATATTCATTCATTGAAAAGCACATATATAATGAAGCGATGGGTATGATCTACTCCAGTTGAGATATCAAAGTCAGATATGCATTATTCCAAACTATTCAATTTGTTCACTACCTAGCAAAGGAAGCTCATCATTTAAACGAAGACATTTTTAATTTTTAGAGAAACTTGAGTCATTTGATATTTTGTAGTGTAGGCTTCAAGTTTTGATCTTGCTTCAACAAAAAGTAGAGGAGGGCTAGAGTGGCTTTCCCCGTCTGAAATTTTGTGCAAGCAAGTTTCTTGTAAGTTTAATTACTTCTTCTGGTCTTTATTATAAGACATCAATTAATAAGTGTATTTAGTCATTTTTATAAGGCATTTACTTGTTTCCAAATAACATTAAATATTTTTTCCATGTATGCTCATAATCAATAAGGGTATTGAATGAGAGTAATAATTATTATGATATTAAAGTTTAGTGTAATTAATAGGAGTAATATTAAAAATTACTTAAATTTTAAAACAAATTTAATGACTTTAACTGTTTTTAAAAGTTTGTAAAAATTGTTAGTATTTGCCTTATAAAAATCAAAACAAGTATTTGATAGTGTTATCAATTATTATTGGATAAAGTATGATTTTTTTAGAGAAAATTAATCTTTTAATCTTTATAGATTTGATTACAGCTTAGCTTAGTCCTTACACTTTGATTTTATACAACTCAGTCTCTACTACAATTAAGTCTCTATAGTTCTAACAATTTTAGGGTAAATAGTATTCGTACATTTTTTATGCTTTATTATTCTATGTGATATATTAACATTACAAAATTGATAATATTTTAATTTTAATACTAGCATTACTAATTTGGCTTTGATGCGACTCACACAGTCAAAGAAAAAGCATCATAATTCTATCTGCAATCCTTTCAAAAAAAAATCCAATACAATTCAATTAATATAAATTAAAATGTTGATCTGCTGGATGAAACATAACATCATATGATATCAATTTTGGTGTTTGATGAGATTTTCAACCTTCACGCTAGATGATGAAGACCGAGCTTTAATCCAAAAGATAGGAACAGCATAAACATAATTAAATTTCTGAAGAAGACTATTTTCAATCAATGCTAATATCCTTGTATCCATTTTCCAATCATAACTTCAGACTCCAGGGCAAGCAATATTCATAATATAAAATCACTCCATGTTTAAAGATAGTGTATGAAAGACAATGTATTAAGCACCGCTTTCCCTACCATGCAGAGTCAGGCATAAGTATGGTACTGTAGATACACAGTAACAACTAACAACAACCATTTTTAATACATAAATTCTTCCAAGTTCCAAGAGCAGTAACTTGGCTGAAATGTGGGGTTGAGCACCATGAAGCACCAAAGAGACGCCTTCCAAAAATAGATGACTAGAGTTAGATTCCAGGATATTTAACACACAGAATAAGTGAGATAACATTAGAACATGAATTAAAACAAAGAATATGTTAGGAAAGTAGCAAGAACAAAATAACACTAGATGAAGGTTGCAAACCATGCCAATATCAGATAGACATTCCAAATAATTATCAACCATCTTCTCCGGTGAGACTTCATATATTCTACCAGTCAGGCTGTCTCCATCTACAATCTACCGACATTCATTAAAAAAGCATCAACCCCTACAAGATCCAGGTAACTCCAATTTAACGTACTGATAAACTTCTCCCAGCCACACTTTCATCACAATCTTTACAAAGAGCCATAAAAGGATGAAACCAGAATTTTCAAAGCACCTATTTTCTTCAAAATGCTTCATGCTTAGCTAATAATAGGTATCAGCATCAAAATAATAGCCAACATTGTCAGAGAAATCACTTCCATCTGAGAATGCATAAAAGTCATACTGATAATCATCATCCGACAAGAAATCTGTGTCCGAGATCCCCAATGGATAGTCTTCATCAAATGATCCAGAATCACGTATTGTGGCAATAAAAGGGTAGTCATTAGTGGGATCATTTGGACGCCGTAAATCCTTGATCTGTTCAGTGCATCTTTTCCCTAAAGGTCCTTCCAAATTAAGATTGAAACAACGTCGCAGGTCAAGGGATTCAAGGTGAGAACAACTGTCAAGAATGGCAAACAGACCAGTATTAGTCAGCTTGTTCCCAACAAGCTGGAGATGGCGCAGCTCAGGCATCGTTCTTGCAATAGTAAATGCCTCATCATCAGATTCAATGTGAGGACATATAAAAACCTCCATATTGAATTTCAAAGATTTTAAATTAGGGCATTTTTGGCCAATAACTTCAAGAGCATCCTTAGATATGTTGCCAATTGAAATGTCAAGTTCCTCCAACAGTGGAAGCTTCCCAGCAACTTCACATAATCCCTCATCTGATATATCATAACAGCAAGCAAGCCTAAGACGACGTAGGTGGCTTGTACTGTAAAATAAAAAAAACATGATGACATGAGTGATGTTAACATTAAAACACTCAAACAGAAATCAGTAAAACCTACATAGTCAAATACATGAATATAAACAAAAAGTTTAACATCAAATGCCAACACATAAACAGATCATATTAGTTCCAAAATATAAAAAGACAATTAAATGAAGTCAGGATCATCTTTTTTCTTCGCTGGTTGAAACGGAGGAAGGAATCATTTGTGACCACAAAATAGACGCTAAGCTTAAAAAAGAGTTTTACCCAAATACTATAAGATTAATATATGGAAATGAATGTTGGGAGATGAAGAATCACAATAAGAGCAAAAACTTAGTGATACAGACATTGATATGGATGCATGGTCATATAAGGGAAAAAACATCTATATTGATTGTATGAGGAAAAGTTGGTGTAACAGCTAATGAGAAAAAAATCGTATAAAATCATTTAAAGTGGATGGACAAATGCAAAGAAGGCCAATAGAAGTGCCAAAGAGATGAGTTGGGCAGATAGGCTTTAGTCCTGTAAAAAGATGTAAAGAAAGGCCAAAAAGAACACTTCAAGAAATTGTCAAATGGAGTTTCTTAGAGAATGATATGTCAGAAAAGTTGGTGGTTAACAGAACAGAGTGGTGTTGTACAGTCCATGCAGTTGATATCATGAGGATTTAGATCTTAGACCACTGCCCAAAACCCACCCATATCCTTATCATCTGAGTTAAAGGTTGGATGGCGTCTAGTTTCATCTTTCAATATAACTATCCTAAATTCAATCCAACGCAAGGAGAAGCATTGTCTAAAACTCTGAACTTCAAAAAGAGGGAGAAAGAAAGCAAAAGGAAAATTTTGACATCCTCTGATTCAAGTTTCCGTAGTAGTTTTAAATTTTGTAAAATGTGGTTTCTGTTTTCCAACAACAGAGAAATGATTGTGCTTGGAGAAACTCTTCAGGAAATAATGATTTTGGCACCTTCTGGGGAATAAAGAGGAAATAGACACAAAAAATATGTTTCTAAGTTCCAATTTCGTTCACTTATAATTTACCCAGTTTCATTAAATGTTTAAGAAAATTGAATTACAAATTTTTTTTTTTTCCCAAGTCCATGATAAATGTGGCCAAGATCTTCCCACCCCTACTCCCCTCCCTCTATCCGTTGCAGCTTTTCCACATTAACCTAAGTACTACTGCTCTTGGGCCAGATAGCACAGATTATATCTAAGTAGACCAAGTAAAAACAAACAGGGGCCAAGATTTCTGGTTGAGGCACACCTGTGATCCAGGACTATTAAGCACAAGCTTGTGGGTTGGCATTTCTGCAATTCAGTTGGTGGCTGAAGGTGTTTGAACATCAGAATTGGATAATGAGGATTTAGTAGTGAAAGCAGAGAGAGCTCCTCATCAAATTTTCATGTAAACAATGTGATAGAAGGATAAGTTTCCACAAAAAAGACAAATTACTTACACCTAACATGACATCTTAATCAAATAGATTTAGTCATGTGGAAACAAAATGTAAGGAGTATGAAGTTATTTCAAACAAGGATCTTATCACATATAATCATACAAAACAAGTGAAAGACGACCATAGCTCTCAAGACCAAATTTTTACAGCACGATCGTTTGCATTCCCAAATTAATCTGTTCCCTATAAAGGAGTACAAAAAAGACCCACATGAAAATGAAAGGAAATCATCCCAGTTCGAAACGGTCGCAACTTTGGGAAACATAACCCTAAAAGTGATTCCGCAATCCAGGATGCATTCAATATTCACTTCAAAACTCAAATGAATAGGGGAAATCAACAATCATATCCGTCATTACCGCTCACTCAAAAGAAACTCGTCGGGATAACAGTACCCGCAAAATGGGACCTTCATAGCCATAAAAAAATCTTACTCCACAAACCTACGAAAACCAACCACCTAGAACGTTCGAAAAGTAAAAACAACAACAAAAGTGTTTTGAGTTTACCTATCGGTGATGTACTTGAGCAGATCCTCAGTACAGAAGTATTCGACATTAATATCGACCAACTGACCACAGCTTCGATCAACAGCGTGGCGGCACATAATCTCCAAATCGTAAGGCATATCCTGAAGATCACCCAAATTTTGCATGTCAATGGCGCGCCACATGGTAGGGTCCTTGCAGATACTCCGCCACGAAGTGCATACAGACTGAGCGCTCGTGAGGATATCCACAGCGCTGAGTTTCAGGAGAATCGCTGCCGTCACGTCCCCAGGAAGGTCCAGCCAGTTCCTGGTTTGACGCTCTTCATTCTCAGATTGTTCCTTAGAAGACGAATACGAAGACGATGCTGCAGAGTCCGCAGACAACCAAGACGACATGATTGAAGCTTCCCCCAGAAACCGATGCTGCGAGAAAAGCTGAAAACTTAAATGGATTCAAAATGTTAAACCCTCGTTTTTATCTCAGGCGGTGGAATGAAAATTGGGCTTTATAGAATTTAACCAAACTCGACAGTCTGTCAAAAATGTTTTTTGGATTTGGATCTTCTGCTTCAAAAATATTCTCTTATAGAAAATTGTTAAGATTCAATTTTATAACCTCAAAAAAAAAAATTTATAACCAAAACCCTATTTAGTGTCTTATAAAACCTAAAATAGGATTGCCTCCTATAAAAAACATACATGTGCATCTAGACGGCATTCACAGTAACATTGAGAAAAAGGGAAATGTATTATTTTAAGATGGCCCTTTATTTAAATCTTATTATAAAATCTAACTATTTTTGTAGAACTATTCATATGTATTTTTCCTTGTAAATAACCCTAATTTATTTTGCTTGCATCCCATGAAAATAATACTTCTCACTCAACAGATTTATTTTTTTAATCAATATTGGGTTTTGTTTCATATAAAGTGGTCATTGAGAAATGAAGGAAAAATTGTCTTTTTGTTAAATGGGCTCTATTTTTTTTTTCTTAAGACACATTGGTTGTTGGCATTAATAGCCCACTTGATCCGATTCTATAGAAGATGAGTACATATAATGCTGATGCAATAGATTAATTACAGTGTTTGATTGGGTATATGTAGTATAATGTAAGAGGATTACTTTTTGTAATCCAAATTACATTATTTGATGTAATCAAGATTAAATTTCTAGGGCTGATGAATAAGGATGCAAACATTATATAATCAAGTGAAAAAACAATATTACCATCATAATTTTTTAAATTGACCAAAATGATCATCTATAAACATTGTTAAATATTAAAAATTAATTCAAAATTAAAAAAATATTCCCCCATTAAAAAATATATATATATGTATATATATATTCCCCTATTACAAAATATTAAAATGTCTGATTAAATAATATTCTCACCATTAAATATTAAAAAATTATCATGAATTAATCAACTTGTACACAACACAAATTGAAAAATTTATCATGAACCTAACGTGTACATTAAACATATAAGAGTAGATATGGGTAATTTTGTCTCTTATTTTATTATTCTAATATATTATCATGTTTGATGTAATCCAACTAAAAGTTTTTATGCATACGCATTATCTTTCTTTAAAGACAAATGACAAACCAAATAAATTTATGTAATTATCATTGCATCACATTCGTTTACATTACCTCCAATTCCGTAAACTAAACGAGCACTAATAAATATAAAACGAGGGAGGTTTGTTTTATAGAATTTTTTAAATAAAAGTAAACATGGGATCCTAGTTGCAATCAGCATATGGTTTTGGATTAGAGTCGGAAAATCAGGCCAAACTCGTTGGGCTTGCTCGTTTAGGCCTGAACCTGTCAAGGGTATTGTTTATGATTTAGAGCCTTCAGAAGGAGTCGGACCTAAAAGGCCAACCTATAGGGCCGCTATAATATCCTCCATTTCACTTAATATAAAACTAGTTAAGGGGTGATGAATAACTTACTAATACTTCATCATTTATCAAAATATCCAAAATAAATCAGAGTATGCAAAATGAGCCCTAACATGGCAATATACAATAATCCAACATATACCAAAAAAAAAAACATATACCAAAAAGATGGAAGTACTACTGTTAGCAGAAGTAATCTAAGCTTCCAAAGTTTTCTCTGATGGACCTGCACGGGAACTAACACCTGAAAAATGTTGTAACCATCAATCTAACTCATTACAAATACTAATATGTGGTAGTGAGTTGCCAAGTGAAACGGTTTATATAACAAAGTATTTAAAATACAATTCACCAATATCCATATTACAAATTTCATATCATGAATTATGTATCCAAATTTTCCTAACACAATTCTCAAGATGCCTCTCTTCAATCCAACCGAATCACATTATTTCCGCCGACTAGACCCATGGGCTAAGTTACTATCCATATTACTAGCTACTCAAAAGCTCACTGGTCATGTGATAAGGACCGGCCAAAATCCCCAGAGCACATGTCACAGACCAAAGGTATTTTCCCCTCATTGAACTAGTGTGGTGTCGCAAGCCCTCATTGAAACAGTGGGGCAGTCCTTCATTAAACAAGTGGGACGATAGAAAGCCAACCATTATGCACCAATGGAGGCTATACCACGTGGTAAAATAAACTACTCAATTTCTTCCCAATTCAACCATTACCATAATTATCACAATAAATAGCTCAACGAGAATTTTCCAAGATTTTCCACGTTCATATCATGTTATTTAAATAATTCTCATATACATGCTATAATATCATAATTCTCAATTCTTATATGTATATAAATATATTGTTGGGATCCATACACGCGACGGAAGGAATTCATCCATTAAAATTTAACGAATCTCATAGGAGGATCTATCAACGACATTTAAATTAGATTGGTAAGAACCGTACCTTTGTATTCGTGAGCGTCTTGTTCAATACGATCCCCAGGAGCCGACTCAACGAATCTACTCCTTCTAACGATATCCACACTGAATAGACTCCAACACCGACGGTAGAGTGTTAGCACCTTCAACGTCTTACGTCTTTTTCTTTCTCTAAGGTTTTCTTTTGCGGCTCGTCTCTTATATTTTAATACGACTAGATCATAATCTTATAGGGTTTCTAAAACCCCAAATGGCCGATATTAAAATATTCAAAATTAATCTTAATTAATCTTGAAATTTGAATTTGGATTAAAATAATATTAATTAAATGTTGTCCTAATAGATCTAATCTAATCTATTCATTTAATCCAAATTAAAAGCTCTCTTGATTTAATTTATCTTTATAAATTAAATTTGAGATATATATCTATCAATTAATTAAATCGAGATAAGATATCTCAATTCAAAAAATTAAATTTGAGATACAATATCTCTATTTGTTTTAGTTATTTAATTTATCAAATAAATTAAATACTACATAATAATATTATTATCTATATAAATATTATTATTATTTTTGAAATTACATTATATATATAAAAACATACTACATGTTGTAGGAGAAATGTTATTATCTATATAAATAAAATGGTATTATATATATAATTAGCATTATATGTATATGTGGGTCCTGTATTTATATATACTTTTCTGCAAATGAGAAAATTAAACCCCTATATGTATATACCACTCTAGTCCTATTTATAAATCCCATTTGACCAAAATCTCACATACCAAAGAGAGGTAAGAATCTCAATGATTATGAAACAAATTTCCAATTTTACCCTTATTTATGAATGAGTAATTTTCAACTCATTCTTTTTTTTTTTTAAAATTTGTTGTCATATCTTTTTCTCTTTCCAAATATGGACAACCAATTTAAAAGGGAAAAAAAGAGCAGTGTTGACATCGTCACTCCATCTTTTTCTCTTTCCCCTCTCAATGTAAATCATACTGTGGCGCCATTTTGAGTGTAAAAATTCTGGAAAAATTGGCGGCTAAAGAAAATTTTAAAAAGTCACCCAAGCAAGAAACAAGTAGCGGTTTATAAGGCATGAACCAAGAGGAAATATGAACAGGCATTTTGAGAGGTAATCCAAATTACACACTTTATCCCATGAAAGAACAAACGCAAGCGTTGCTCGACTTAAACTTGTTGCCATGCTCGGAAGTTCAAATCGACGAGGCAGATGAATTAAACATTCACCCCAGTTCCCGGGAGGAAGATGCAGCAGTGTTGGATGATGCAAACATGCCTTGTTATTGTGAAGTTGTAACAGAGGAAACAAAATCGTTCTTACCAGATTTGAACTAAGAAGTGTTGTGCGATGATGACAAAGACAATAGTATTCTCATGCCACACAACCCACACTTGGTTGAAGCTCCAACCAATAGTAGCATCGAAATGATCCGACTGCCTTCGGTGAGGAAGATGAAAGAGACCGAACACAAAGACCGACCTTTGAAGATACAAGATGGCCCCCCAAAAAAAAAAAAAGTCCAGAATTTTTAAAAAATTAATATAAAAAATCCCAAACCCAAACCTATTATTAACCTAATGTCCGTTGTGCGTTCTCTCGAGTCTTCCACAATCTTCCATCCAAAATTCACTTGTCCCAGTCTCCCTAATCTGCCATATGTCCAGGTCTCGTCGTCTCATCGTGTCGTGGGCTCGTGGCTGAGATTTCATCGTAGTCCAGGTTTTTGTTTTGTTTGGGTGTACGAGTGCGGCGATCCGGATAATTGCGAACTGAATGATGTGCGGTCCAATCTTTATCTGTAGAAGCCTAGAAGGTGCAACTAATATAGTAATATCAAAGATTTCCATTAGTTCCGGGTACCGAAGTAATTTACTAAAGACGTCGAGGGTATCATTTTTTAATGAGTTTGTTTTGTATCCATTTGTCCTGGCACATTGCTCGCACAAACTTTGCATAAATTATGATATATGTTTGATGATGAAATCCTATCCTAGTCTCCTATTTATCGTTGAACATATTGAACTTCTGCATTTTTTTTCCTTTTATACAATGAACAATTTGCATTTTAATATGAAAGGGGTTAAAAAATGAGTTTTGTTTTTCTATATTTATATTTAGTATGATAATAGTTAATTATATTGTTTAAATTGTTTATAGGTTATTTGGAAAGTGATAAAATCTAAGAATAGCTCAATGATAAAGAATAAGACAATTGATTCATTTTTCAAGAGGAAAGCTAGTGATCACATAGAGAAAGGTAACATATTTGCATCTTTACCGATTGAAAAGACTTGCCATGATGCTCTAAGGTTTGATTGTAAGTTATTTTATACATTAGAATGTTAACATACTGTTATTATAAATCTGAATATTTTAAAAATGTTATATAATTATAAAATTTTTAATTAGTTAATAAGTATATATTGGCCCCCCCAAATATTTCTCCCAAGGTCCGTCCCTGCCTGAACACAATTATGGAAGATGAATTCTTGCCTGATAATGGTGTGGACAGAGACCTAGAGTTTGAGGAAGAACTGAATAGAGGGACACAGGCATGTGAAATTACATCAAACGACCTCAATCTTTTAGAAAATGGTATGATACAGCTGCAGTTTGAGGAAGAACAGAACAGAAAGGCACAAGAAGTGGAAACTGAATCAGACGAGTTCAACTTTTCAGTTCGAGGTATGAGCCACCCAACAGTAAAGGGAAAAAGCACTAGAAGACAAGTATGGAAATTGTATAAATAATGCAACGAAGGACTCTTGAGTTTTGACTTTAGGAACCTTGTTAAGTCACCTCATGCAACAACATCACGTGAATTGCTCTGGGGAATGGGATTAGTTGGGTCATTGAACAGGGTCCTAATAGAAATAAAATTGGGGGGAAAAAATTCTTCAATCCATATCCCATGATGTTTAGAAAGAAAGCATAGGAAAGCATAACTAAAGCTATTGTCATAAGCAATATTTTTTTGCAGTACTTACCTTACTAGAAGAACAAAGAAGAAGCAAGAAGAAAAAATTAGTCCCCCCATGTTTAATGTTATGAATCATCAATCCCTCGAAAAAAAAACATGAATCCATTGTAGATATATTATACTAGTTTGATTTGCTTTTGTCATTCTCAACATTAAAAAATTAATTGTTTGATTTGATTTTGTCATTCTCAACATTAAAAAAATGATATCATGCAATTATATATATAACCATAACATACCTTACATAGTTGAAGATATTACTATTATTTCAATGCAAGTGTTATTTTGCTTTAAATGGAAACAGGAGAATATGAAGATGGAGCTTCAAGCCAACCACTAACAAAGCGAAGAAAATTTTTAACAAATGAAGATAGACGAATAATAAGTAATATGTTGGCTAACTCTATTTCTTCAAATGGGAGAGTAGAGCCAGAGGACATTTGGCAAGGTGGCTTCAATGTTCTCGGTTTGCACAAAATGCATTAGCGAATATGGTATAGAATGAAGGCAACAAATGAAGCATCACATAGGAAGACTAAAAATTGTGGACGGAAGAGAGTTGAATTAAATGAGGAACGCTTACGTGAGGTCCCTATTCGAAAGCAAACCACACTTAGGACTCTATCATTTGCAATACAGATAAATAAAACATCACTTATAAGATTGATGAAGGCCAACGTCATACGACGCCACACCAATACAATCAAGCCCTTTCTAAAAGATGAAAACGTGATTTCTCGATTGAAGTTTAGCTTATCTATGCTTGAAGATCAGAGCATACCACATTGTCCAACCTTTAAATCAATGCATAACATCATTCATTTCGATGAAAAATGGTTTTACATGACCAAAATGAAGGACAAATATTACTTGGGAACAGCTAAGGAGGACCCACATAGGACATGTAAAAATAAGAACTACATTGAACAAATAATGTTCTTAGTTGCATTGGCTAGACCAAGATTTGATGATGAAGGAAATGAAACATTTTCTGGAAAGATTGGTGTCTTCCCTTTGGTAACTTACGAGCCGACAAAGAGAAGGAGTGTTAATAGAGATGTAGGTACTTTGGTAGCAAAGCCAATTTCTTCAATTAATAAAGAAGTATGCAGAAACTTTCTATGCAACAAGGTATTGCCTGCAATAAAAGCCAAATGGCCAAGTGATGCTCTAGGAGAAACAATTTTCATTCAACAAGATAAGCTCCATGCCACCTAAATGATGATGAGGAGGATTTTCTGCGGGTTGTTTGTGAATGTAGACTTGACATTCATTTAATGGCTCAACCCCCAAACTCTCCAAACTTAAATGTGTTAGATCTTGGTTACTTTAATGCAATTCAAGCATTACAACACAAAGAATCACCCAAGAGTATAGAAGAGCTCATTGTTGCTATCACAAATTCTTATGAAAGGTGTAACATCCTCCAATTTAGAGGATAATTATTAACTTGATTAAACCATTAATTAAAGTGGTTTATACACATAGTTAAGCTTTAGATTTTACTATGTCCATATCTTTAAACTAAAATATTGCTTTAGAATTTGCCAAAATATCCAAAATATACTAGAGTATGTTAAGTGAGCCCTAATGTGGCAATATAAAATAATTCAACATGTACCATAAAGGTGGAAGCATAGCTGTTAGCAAAAGTATTTTAAGCTTCCGAAGCCTTCCCTGATTGACCTACTCAAGAACTATCACCTGGAAAATGTTTGTAACCATCAATCCAGCTCATTATAAATGCTAATATGTGCTCGTGAGGTGCCAAGTGGAACATTTTATATTAAAAAAAAGTACTCGATATATAATTTACAAATTTATTAAATCAAATCACAAATTATGTAATAAAATTTCAATATCAAATTTCATATCATGAATCACATATATACCATGCCAAGCAACAGATCGATACCCTGACAATCCTTATCACCCCCACCCTTATAACCGCTGACGGAACCCATGGGCTGTAATATAATAGGTTTAGTCTCTGTGACAAGATTGCACCAAGCTCTCCGACGATGAGGTTTAGCCCGACCAAAGACTACATAACTCATATCGGACCGTGGGTTCCCTTTCCTTAGAATATGGAAAGGTGTCACTGTCCTAAGGGCTGACCCTTTACCCGACCAAAGGAAAAGAGTGATACCAAGGGCCCTGAAAATATCAAGTCATCCACTGTGCATCAAGTGGTGGCATACCACGTGGTATTATATACGTAATAACCCTCATCATCATGTAAGTGGAGCTTAATCACCAAGAGATGGTGAATTGGGGATTACAAAAACTTTTCAGATTGCTCTGTTTTTTGACACTAAAAATAGAGCTGGACAAAGTATAAAGAAGAAGAGCAAGACACACGAAATTTATACTGGTTCGGTCCAATCCCTTGACCTAGTCCAGTCCCTAGACTCTCTGGATTTTCACTATCTCAATTGATTACACACTCTGTACTCAAGAGTAATTCTCTCACTAGAACTTACTCCCCCTTACAAGTTGCAACTAATGAACCCAATCACCAAGTCCCCTGACTTGTGATTCTTTACAATAAATGATTCACAATTAAATGACTCTCTCTAAGAGTGGATAATGATAAACATTGAAGCTTAATGTATTAGAAGATACTTTACAAGTGAAAACTGAAAGTAGTTGAAGAACTTTGAATGCAATTCGTTTTCAGAAGATGTGTTGGTGGAGAAGAATTGAATGCAGCTCTATTTATACTAAGAGGGCATTAAATGACCGTTGTAATCTTCAATATAACTGTTGCCTTAATTAGACAAGGATTAGGTTAGGCTTTGGTCTTCTTCTCTCTCTAATCTTTACTTAATCCAGTTGTACAGAAGTTCAGAGTTG
Organism: Acacia acuminata; assembly: GCA_019022655.1. Taxonomy (NCBI): domain Eukaryota; kingdom Viridiplantae; phylum Streptophyta; class Magnoliopsida; order Fabales; family Fabaceae; genus Acacia; species Acacia acuminata. The sequence continues at coordinate 1,218,051 of JAFJYI010000166.1, forward strand.
ACTCCTTGAATATTAATCCGTTGGAATAGCAGTTACTGGATATGGAAAGAAGACATTAATCCTTTGTAGGTGTGTGCAGAGGGATTACCCAAAAGTACGCAACTATTCTGGGTTTTTCATTTAATGTGCTGATGTCACATTTTGCTTTTACTTTAAACCTTCATTTAATATCCTCATAAACATCTGAAACTCACTAACAAAGTGGTTAAACATAGCTAGGAATATTAATGAATGTTAATGAGAAGTATTAAGATCAAACAAGAGGGTTTCACAAATTCGTCAAATTCGAATTTCAAACTCTGCGATGAAAACTCGAGTTTTGTTTCTCAAAAGTCGAGTTTTGGACTCTGACATGTAACATCGATTTTAGTCCAAAACATCAAAACTTGAGTTTTCATCCAAAACTGGCGGTTTTCAAACATTGAAAGATTGCAATGCTCTCGGTTGGCCAAAACTCGAGTTTTCATTTAAGTATGAAAACTTAGAGAAAACTGGGCCAAACCAAAACTGGAGGTTTTCATTAAAACTGGCGGTTTTGAAATCGTGTAAAACTTGAATGGTCTCTGTCAGGACAAAACTCGAGTTTTCATTTAATTATGAAAACTTTGAGAGAAACTGCGCTAAGTCTTGAAAACTCTGCCAGGAAGTCAAAACTCGAGTTTTTACAAATCTTATGAAAACTCGAAAAATTGAAAAAAGCGGAGGTTTTGAACAAAACTGGAGGTTTCCAATAGTTCAAACCTTAGGAAACTCTCGTATGGTGAAAACTTGAGTTTTCCCCGAAAAACGCGGTTTTTGCTTAGATAAAAAAACTTATGCTCTTTCTTCTCGTAAGGGTAAAACTCGAGTTTTGAAAACCAAAACTCGAGTTTTCCTTTGACTGAGGGTTTTTCAACTATCAAAAGGAAACTTTCCCATTTTTGTTTACAATTGTCAGTTATCATCAAAACCCATAGAGAACTAACACATCACTCCACAACCATCACAACTCCCCAACATCAAAATCTTGGCATGAATATATGAAATTCCAAACAAGATTTATGACAGTAGTACATCGTCACAATAATCAATAAGATGACAATATTATTTCGGTTCAAGAAACCATTAAAAAAAAAACACATTATTCATAACATGTAATTTCACTAATCATTCCAAAATAAATCCTACAAGACAACTTCAATAACAACATAGTCCTCATATATTAAAAATCAATCACAAACATCATACGAGAAAGTATAATGAGTGGAATGATTACCTCAAGCTTTTGACACAACACTAGGCGTGAGAGAAGTCGGTCCCCTTTAGAAAGTAAATATATAATTATACGTTAATAGAATTAACCAAAATAACCATTAATACCATAATTAAATAATTAATTAAACTATTATCTCACTTTAATTTTCCTAAAAATGACAATTTATCTATTCCTCAATTTTTAACCTAATACTAATCTTTATAAGTATAACCCAATTTATTAAACAATCTCTAAATCTCCACCTAATCAAAATCACATCAATCTCTAATTTAAAATCTCAAATTCAAATTCAAATTTCATATAGTTCAAATTTAGCAAAACTAACCGATTAAACCTTATATAATACCTCTAGTATTCTAACTAAATGCTTAAAATCTCATTTAATTGGTAAAAAATATCTTATATGAAACAAATCCTAAATTATTTTAAATAGAAATTAAATTTAAATTCCCACAACTTACCAACTAATAAATCTAAATTTAAGACCCTTATCCCTTTATTAAAGTTACTTACTAATCATGCTCTTAATATATACAGTCATCTATTATCAAAATTCAAAACTTTATCATCATTGAAATCCCAAAATTTTCATTAATCAACACTATATTACTCTCATTAGAAAGATAAAAATATGAAGAATAACTTTCATAAAGAAATTCTATTAAAAAGAAATTAATTTAACTACCTAAATGATCTTATAAAAATAAATAACATACCTTAAAATCTCAAATAATCTACTCCTCTTCCCTTCCTCCTTCTCTCACGTCCCACCATCACCGCCTCTCCTCTTTTGCTTACTCTCTCATTCTCAACACACACACATATCAATCTACACACACACATATCAATCTGCACACACACACACACTAAACACACATATTTATTGATTACCTAAGGCGGTGGAGGGTAATTATTAATCCCTCCACCGATTTAATGTGTGGTGGGCACGTGCTGCCCACTACACCTTTTATATATATCTATATATATATATATATATATTATAATATATTATTACATTATATTATAATTATTTCTTTTTCATTTTTCTCTTTCTTTTCTTCTTCTTTTTTTTTTTTTAAACAACAATAAAATATTATTAGTTTACTCATTATTTTTACATCTTTATTCTACTAATTTCTTTTACTATTATAAATGACATTTTATATGAAAACCTTTATTTTGACAATTATATAATGGATTTATGTATCATGACTAATTAATTTTTCTTATTTACAATTAAATCATAATATAAAAATTAGGATGTTACAAAAGGCTCTCCTCTTACCAAACAAACAAAATATTTCTAACTTTGTAAGCAACCATGATGGAAATTATGAAGGCTAAAGGCTCAAATAAGTATAAGGCCCCTCACTAGTCCTCACGTATGGTACAAGGAGAAGGTGGACTCCCATATCAATTGGAGTGTGATGTATCCATAGTACAAGCAGTGTTGGCACACTTAGGAGAAATAGTTTATGGATGATAATGTATTGTGGGATTAAAGACTTTTTTTCAACTTTTTTTATGACTGTTGTTTTATTAAGTGATATGATTTATTTCTTCAAGCAATATTTGTAAAATACATGATATTGCTAAAAGAAAACTCCAGTCAATATTAAAAACTTCATAGAAGAAAAGCTCCATAATTTCATTATAGTTGCTATCGGAAAACCATCAGAACATCAACTGACCCAAAAAACCAACCAACCTAAACCTGTCATACGCCTACACTAAATACCATCGCAACAATATCACTTAAACCAAACACCTAACATCCAAAAACCACAACCAACAACTCATTTACTTCATATTGTAATATTAACATAGGTGTACCCTCAATAAAAATCAGGAAAATATAGTTTCAACATTAACCTTATGAACCGCTTTCTCTCTTTCTGTTCTTTGCTATCCTCATCACATTCTTCTTCCGGAAATTTGTTAAGGTCAATTTCACAACCATCTCTCCTAAGCGACATGGTTTCACGACAACCATCTACCATGCCTGTCATCATCGACTGAACTTCCTCCTTCTCTGGTAGCTAGTTCAAGTCAATCCGACAAACTTGCCCTCTTTACGCGCAAGCGAATCTTCAACGACTAAATGAAATGGGTCACTGTTCATATTTTCACTGTTCACTTGTTTCACATCTTCTAATTTTGATAGATCGAATGGCATATTGGAATCACCACTGTCTACTGAATCCATCACAACCCATCTATATAGTTCTTCTCTTGTAATGGACTCCTCCTTTTTTATCGGAAAAGCCATGGAGAAGAAGACGAGCAAAAATCTGAGTTGTAGCCGTCGAAATAGTCATTTAAATGGGATGCATGGGAAATGAAAAAGGTGGGGGGAGGATGAGAGAGACAATAAAACAAATTAATTGATGAAAATGAAAAAGCAATGTGGTCATTGGAGGAGGAAAGAGAATCCAACAAATGCATGCATCGGAAATGTAAAAGTGGGGGGGGGGGGAATGAAATAAATCAATAGTAGATGAAAAAGCGAGTGGTTATTGGAGGAGGGAGGAGACGTGGTTCAGGAGCCAAGTGTGGTCATTGGAGTATGAAAGAGACGTGTTCCAAGAGTCAAGTACCATTGTGTCTAATTAATAAGGGCAAAATTGTCATAATCTCACCTATTTGGTCAAAAGGGACTTATAAATAGGACTAAAAAAATTTGGTCAAAGGGGACTTATAAATAGGACCAGAGTGGTATATATATATCCATCCTAGATTAAATGCTATATTCATTAAATCTTAGATATATCTAAGATTCAATGAATCTGGACATTATTGCTTGTGTTGGGCTATTCTTGTGTGCAACCTTGCAGGCCCACATGAGATTGGCAGTGGGCCAATACTGTACCAGCCCATAAGTCGCAAGCGGCCTCTAGCAAGACATTGCAACTACCCAATTCATATGGGGATCGTTGATACGATACAACCTATCACACAACCATGTCACGTCCCTTTTTGTCATGCGATAATTTGGTCAAAGATGAAGCATGGATAATGTCAACCTCCTATTCTTGACCATTACTTTCTCGATTCTTGAGTAGTCTAACAAGTGAAATGGAAACTCCTTTCCATCATAGTATGGTCATATATTTCTCAGACTCACTCATTGAGGGGCCCAGTAATATTTCTCTACAAATGTGAGGGACAATCTCATCTTGACCATTCACATTCCTCTGCATGAAAGCCACTAATCCCGATCGAAGCCTTTATCATCACTTGGTCAAAAGTGACTTTTGACTAGGTCAAAGATGAGCGACTCTCATGTAGGAATCCATGATGATCTCATATCAAAGGGCATTGTGACACGGTCATACATGAGATGAGCTTATGACTTAATCCATGCAACTTTCTCATAGTAGGTCGGTCCAGCACCTTGTACTCTTACAAGTGCCTATGACTTTGATTTGTATCTCCATACTCATCAAAGTCATCTTGGTCTTATTTCATCTTTGCTCCCACATAGATGATCGACCGGGGACATTTAGGACAATCTTTATGATACGTCCAAGGACACAGTTATCATAATAAACATGCAAATGATATGATAACTAAATGGAGAAATACTTTAAATGATAATAACGTTTAAAGTACAATGATCTTCCCCTAAGGCATAATTTCCAACATATATGTATATATTTCAAAATTCAAATCATAAGGTTCCACAAGGAAATTCTATTAAAATATTCATAATTATTTCACAATATACTCATAAACAACATACTAATACACATAATAAGTGGAAAATGGTTACCTCTCACCAAAGTAAATTATTATTGAAAGACCAGGCTATTACCCAAGAGGGGGTGAATTGGGTGTCTGATTAAAAACTTAAAACTTTGAAAATCTTTTCACAAGTTACTAAAGCAGTTTGTATGACAATAATAATTTATAAAGTGATAGTCAGTCATTCAAACATATATGTTGGAAATATAAGAGTTTAGGGAAGAGAATGTGCAAACTGCAATTTATACTGGTTCGGCCCAATCCTTGACCTACGTCCAGTCCCCAAGCTCCACTTGAGATTTTCAATCCACTATCTTCTTTCAACTTGATTACACGTTTCGTACTCAAGTAATCCTCTCACTAGGATTCACTCCCCTTAAAAAGCTGTAATCAATACACCTACTTGATTACACACTCTTTCAAGTAATCCTCTCACTAGGATTCACTCCCCTTACAAGCTATAATCAATACAATGAGTTTCCCACTCAAAATCACTCAATCTTGAGTAACTCTAAGATAGTATGGTAGGATGTTTACAATAAATCTTCTCTCTCAGAAGTGAATGAATAAACATTGAAGTACAATGCAAATCATCTCATTCTCAATAATAAACTATGTAAACATTGAAAACAAAGAGTAAATAATATGAAGATCAGACTATGAGCATTTTGAAGATGTAGGCTTGTGTCTTGCTCCTTCTGTCTTCTTTTATAGGTAGTTGCAATTTATGACTGTTGAGAAGATTCAATGACTGTTGGATAAAGAAATATAGCTGTTAGACTCAAATGGAACTAGCCGTTAGAACTTCGTTTCCTGAACCAGCTATGACATCAGCATTTAGTTTACCTTTAATCTTCAGTTTAGCAACCTTTGATCATTTGAAACATGTACACAAATGATATAAATAGTGTTAAGAAGTATTATAAGTCATCTGGGTATTCATCTGGATGTTCTTGATGAGAAACGAGATTTTTGACACGGTGATTTTAAAGCGAGATGTAAATTCGAGTTTTCATGAATAAACTCGAGTTTCCTTTTGTTGTTGAAAGTTGGATTTCTCTCTGTTTGAGCCAAACTCGAGTTTGTAACTTATAGACTTGAATTTGATATCCTTTCAGCTTAGAAGATGGTTTTGATTGAAAGAAAATTCGAACTAAACACTTGGAAATCCCGCAAACTCGAGTTTGCAACTTATAGACTTGAGTTTGGTTTTGTCTTGAATAGCTCGGTTACTCTCTGTCTTGTCTAAACTTGAGTTTCCCACTAATAGACTCGAGTTTGGATGATCTTCTGGACCTGGTTGCTTTCTGACTTGGCCTGGCTCAAGTTTTGACTTTGTTGAGCTTTCTTGAACTGACTGTCAACTTTTGAAGGTCATATCTCCCTGGTCTAAACTTCATTTTAGTCCGTTCAAATCTTTATGGAAAGCCCTTTGAGTCTACTTTCATATTCCGCTAATTTCAGATCAATCGGATTTATAGTTTGTGAGATACACTCAAAACATTGAAGCTTGGTTTGCTGTGTGGCGTTGATTTCACTGTCAACTTTAATAATTCATAGATCCTTGATCTTAAATCCTTTGGGCTTGAATTTTATATCCAAATTACGCATTGGGAGTCTAGTTTCATACAAAATTGATTTCACCTCAATCCGATTTCTGGCTTAGGAGATATCGTTGAATTACTAGACCTTGCTCAGGTGAAACGTGAAACAAAGTAAAATAAAGGTGCTGATCAGTGCTGTAAACTTGAGTTTGTACTTAGAAACTCAAGTTTTCCTAGTCCAGAGATGCCAGAGATACTAAAGACATTTATTGACTCAAGTTTATGATGGTTGACTCGAGTTTTGAGTCCTAAACTCGAGTTTCGAGTCCTTAACTCGAGTTTCCTCATATCAGAGAGGCAAATTACTGCAGCAAGGTAGTAAACTCGAGTTTAATACTTGGAGACTCAAGTTTACTCATCCAGAACCTCATTTTTGCTTGTTTTAACCCTGAATTGAGTCATTCCAACTTTCATTTGATCGTGGAGACTTCTAGAATCAATCTTAGAACTTGAATAATGATATCTTCATTCCATTCAGCAAGTTCTTCCTTTTTTCATCTCCCAACTTGATCATTCTTCATCATTTAACTTGGATTCATCATTCTCTGCAAGTTCTACCTTCTTCAATATTCAGAAAGCCGAGCCTATGCTGAACTTATTCCCGAATTTAATGTGTCGACTTTCCGTATCAGCACTATTCATGTATACTCCACCGTAGCTCAAATATGATGAAGTTTCATTCCATCTTCTGTTTGATCATAAAGACTTCCAGTATCACATATAAGAACATATAGTGCAAGTTCTTCTTTCTTTAGACTCTTCTCTTCTTCTTGGTTATCACCAAAATCCATTGATAACATCTTGCTTCCTTGACAACCTCTGCAACTTCTTCTTTCTTTAATACCTTATCTCCTTATTGATTATTCTCATGATTCAACTCTACATTAAACATAATAGTTAGTCAATGTAGGAGATAAATATATTATGTAAACTTTTTGCTCTTAATAATGACATCTATATTAGACATCATCAAAACTAATCATATCTAACAATTATCACACTGATCCTAATCCAAGAGCTCAAACACACACCAAAATATACAAATTTTAATAATAATATATTATTATAACAAAAAAAAAACAGAAAAATGACAGTTTAGTCCTACAAATTTGAAATGACAAGTTTAGTCCACAAATTTTAGAAATGACAGATCAATCCTTCAAATTTCAAAACTAAATCGGTTAAAATTTTAATAATATATTTATTAACCCAAATAAATTATTTATACAACATTTAATCGGTAAAAACATTTTATGAGACATAAATCCTAGACTTTTCAAATATAAAAATTAATTTTAAAATTCCTACAAGAAAAAACCAACAAATCTAAATCGATCAAAATTAATTATTAATCATCCTCTATATTTATATAGTCATCTATTGTCAAAACTCAAAACTCTTCCAAAATCATAACCCCAACATTTTCATTAACCAACACAATGTTACCCTCATTAGAAAGAGAAAAATATGCAGAATAACTTTCATAAAAGAAGTTTGTTGAAAAAAAGATAGTTACCTAAATAATCTTATAAGATAAATCACATACCTTAAAATAACCTCCACCTCTTCTTTTTCCTCTCCTTCTTCCTCACACTCTTCTCTTGTCTCTCCTTGACCATGTGTGTGTGTGTGTGTAAGTGTTTAACTAAAAGGGGTAGGGAAGAGGTTGGAAGGAGTGGTTCACAATATCAAGCAACCAAGTATGGGGGCACGCCCATCGATGTCGCAATTGCAACTTTTTCTTTTGTTGGTGCTTTTACTCGCTACTTTTTTTTTTTTTTTTTTTTTTTGCATTTTTTAAACAAATCCTAAAAATAAATAAGATATTACAATGCTGAGGCTTAAATGGCCACTCGTTTAAAGCGGCCAAATTTTCCTAATTTTATTAAATGACTACAAGTTGATTTTTTCTTTGATTTTTTTTTTTTTTTTTTTTTAAAAATTGGACATGTCTTTCAAATCATATAGTGTTTCTATTTGAATGTTTTAAAGGTAAAAATAGTTATATTTTTATTAAAAAGCTAAGAGAAGCTTGTAGAAGACATTATAGTTAGTTAAAAGTTTTCTAATTGATGTTTTAAAAATATCGCGCAATTTCTAAGAATTTTTCATTTGGTTTTCAATATTTCCCTAAAGAAAATTTTCCTTATGAAATATTAAAATAATCATTTTTTATTGATGTACGATAAATAAAGAGTACAATTTTTTAATTGTATTTGAAAATGTTCGAATATTATGCAAACTATATCAAAAAAGAAACTAATAGCATATATTGAAAAATGAAAAAGTAAAGTCTCTATCTCATGAAGAAATTTGTTTGAAGGCAAATAATCACTTAATCTATTTATCAAAAAGCGATAAAACATTTAACACTTTTAAAATATATGTCCTAAATAAAAAATGTTAGTTTTCTAATTTAATTTCTTTAAGAAAATACAAAGAAAAAAAAAGGTTGAATATGGTTGAAGCTTGCGGTCCGAGCATGAGCCTTTGAGTAAACGAGTTGGGCTTCAAAATAAGGATCTTCTTATGGAAGTTAGATTTAAATGGGTTGGCTCGTTTTCCCACCTCAATTTTGGATCTCAAAGGAAAAATGAGACAAAATAACCACATTTAATAATGAGGCGATGGGTATGATATATCCCACTTGAGATATCTAAGTCAGATACGCATCATTCCAAATTATTCAATTTGTTAAATACCTAGCAAAGGAAGCTCATCATTTAAATGCAGACATTTTTAAATTTTCAGTGAAGCTTAAGTGATTTGATATTTTTTAGTGTAGGCTTCAAGTTTTGATCTTCCTTTAAGAAAAGTAGAGGAAGGTTAGAGTGGCTTCCCCGCATGTATATTTGTGCAAGCAAGTTTCTTGGGTAAGTTTAATTACTTCTTCGGGTCCTTATTATAAAACACCAACTAACAAGTGTATTCAATCCTTTTTATAAAGTACTTGCTTGTTTTCAAAGAGCATTAAATATTTTTTCCTTGTATGCTAATAATTAATAAGAGTAGTTGGTGAGAGTAATAATTAATATGATATTAAAATTTAGAGCAATTAGTAAGAGTAATATTGAAAATTATTTAAGTTTTAGAACAAATTTAATGACTTTAACTATTTTTAAAAGTTTGTAAAAATTGTTAGTTTGTGTTTTATAATAGGAATCAAAACAAGCATTTGCTAGTGCTATCAATTATTATTGGATGAAGTATGATTTTTTTAGAGAAAATTAATCTTTTAATCTTTATATTCTTGACTCGATTATATTGTACTAGTCAGACTCTACTACTATTAGGTCTCTATAGTTTTAACAATTTTACACGTACATTTTTTCTATGTTTTATGCTTTATTATTCTTGTACTAGTCGAGGACTCTACTACAATTAGATCCCTATAGTTTTAACAATTTTAGGGTAAATAGTATACGTACATTTTTCTATGTTTTATGCTTTATTATTCTATGTGATATATTAACATAGAAAATTTAATAATATATTAATTTTAATACTAGCATTACTAATTTGGCTTTGATGCGACTCAGACGGTTAAAGAAAATGTTGATCTGCTGGATGAAACATAACATCATATAATATCAATTTTGGTGTTTAATGAGATTTTCAACCTTCACGTTAGATGATGAAGACCGAGCTTGAATCCAAAAGATAGGAACAGCATTAACATGATTAAATTTCTGATGAAGACTATTTTCAGTCAATGCTAATATCTTTGTATCCATTTTCCAATCATAACTTTAGACTCCAGAGTAAGCAATATTCATAATATAAATTCACTCCAAGTTTAAAGATAGTGCATGAAACACAACGTATTAAGCATCGTTTTCCCTACTATGCAGAGTCAGGCATAAGTATGTTACTGTAGATACATACTAACAACCATTTTTAATAGAGAAATTCTTCCAAGTACCAAGAGCAGTAACTTGGCTGAAATGTGGAGTTGAGCACCATGAAGCACCAAAGAGAACCCTTCCAAAAATAGATAACTAGAGTTAGATTCCAGGATATTTAACACAGAATAAGCGAGATAACATTAGAACAAGAATTAAAACAGAGAATGAGTACGTTAGGAAAGTAACAAGAACAAAATAACGTTAGATGAAGGTTGCAAACCATGCCAATATCAGATAGACATTCCAAATAATTATCAACCATCTTCTCCGGTGAGAAACTTCATATATTCTACCAGTCAGGCTGTCTCCATCTACAATCTACCGACATTCATTAAAAAAGCATCAACCCCTACAAGATCCAGGTAACTTCGATTTAACGTACTGATAAACTTCTCCCAGCTGCACTTTCATCACAAACTCTAACAGAGAGCCATAAAAGGATGAAACCAGAATTTTCAATGCACCTATTTTCTTCAAAAAGCTTCACGTTTAACTAATAATAGGTACCGGCATCAAAATATTAGCCAACATTGTCAGAGAAATCGCTTCCATCTGAGAATGCATAAAAGTCATCTTCATAATCATCATCCGACAAGAAATCTGTGTCCGAGATCCCCATTGGATAGTCTTCATCAAATGATCCAGAATCACGCATTGAGGCATCAAAATAGTCATTAGTGGGATCATTTGGACGCCATAAATCCTTGATCTGTTCAGTGCATCTTTTCCCTAAAGGTCCTTCCAAATTAATATTGGGACAGCGTCGCAGGTCAAGGGATTCAAGGTGAGAACAACTGTCAAGAATGGCACGCAGACCAGTATTAGTCAGCTTGTTCCCAAAAAGCTGGAGATGGCGCAGCTCAGGCATCGTTCTTGCAATAGCAAGTGCCTCATCATCAGATTCAATGTGAGGCCATGTAAAATCCTGCATATTGAATTTCAAAGATTTTAAATTAGGGCAGTTTTGGCCAATAACTTCAAGACCATCGTCATTTATGTTGCCAATTGAAATGTCAAGTTCCTCCAATAGTGGAAGCTTCCCAGCAACTTCACATAATCCCTCATCTGATATACCATAACACCATGCAAGCCTAAGACGACGTAGGTGGCTTGTACTGTAAAATAAAACAACATGATGACATGGGTGATGTTAACATCAAAACACTCGAACAGAAATCAGTAAAACCTACATAGTCAAATACATGAATATAGACAAAAAGTTTAACATCAAATGCCAACACATGAACAGAGTATATTAGTTCCAAAATATAAATAGACAATTAAATGAAGTCAGGATCATCTTTTTTCTTCACTGGTTGGAATAGAGGAAGGCATCATTTGTGACCACAAAATACATGCTAAGCTTAAAAAAGAGTTTTACCCAAACACTATAAGATCACCATATGGAAATGAATGTTGGGAGAAGAAGAATCACAATAAGAGCAAAAACTTAGTGATGCAGATATTGAGCTGGATACGTGATCATATAAGAGAAAAAACATCTATATTGATTGTATAAGGAAAAGTTGGTGTAACATCTAACGAGAGAAAAAATCGTATGAAATCATTTAAAGTGGATAGACTGATGAGAAGTAGAGAGGAATAATTCACTCTTATTGATTGATATATTATGAGTACATAGCTAGTGTATATATATAGGCTCCAGGAGCAGTAGGTGGAGCGATACAGGTTGGAAAGAGGAGCAGTAGGTGGAGTACTACAGATTGTAAAGTAAAGGTGTGAGTGGAACAATAAAGAGTGGAAAGTTAAAGCACAAAATAAAGAAACAAATCAGTATCCTAGGGATATGCTTTTCTAACATAGACAAATGCAAAGAAGGCCAAAAGTAGTGCCAAAGAGATGAGTTGGGCCAGCACCCTAATAGCGCAGTGGCACAATGGCCAGCCTTGTCTGGTTCTGCTAACAGGGTTCGATCCCTGATGTCTCCATATGCAAGCAGTAGCTTGCAATCAAAAAAGAAAAAAGAGAGAGAGAGAGAGAGAGATGAGTTGGGCAGATAGGCTTTAGTCCTGTAAAAAGATGTAAAGAAAGGCCAAAAAGAATACTTCAAGAAATTGTCAGATGGAGTTTCTTAGAGAATGACATGTCAGAAAAGTTGGTGGTTCAGAGAACATAGTGGTGTTGTACAGTCCATGTAGTTGATATCATGAGGATTTAGATCTTAGACCACTGCCCAAAACCCACTCATATCCTTATCATCTGAGTTAAAGGTTGGATGGCGTCTAGTTTCATCTTCCAACATAACTATCATAAATTCAATCCAACGCAAGGAGAAGCATTGTCTAAAAATCTGAACTTAAAAAGGGGGGATGAAGAAAGCAAAAGGAAAATGTTGACATCCTCTGATTCAACTTTCCGCAGTAGTTTTAAATTTTGTAAAGTGTGCTTCTGTTCCAACAACAGAGAAATGATTGTGCTTGGAGAAACTCTTCAGGAAATAATGATTTTGGCAACTTCTGAAGAATAAAGAGGAAATAGACACAAAAAATATGTTTCTAAGTTCCAATTAATCGTTCACTTACGATTTACCGAGTTTCATTAAATGTTTAAGAAAATTGAATTACAAAAACTTTTTTTTTTCAAGTCCATGATAAATGTGGCCAAGATCTTCCCATCCCTACTCCCCTCCCTCTCTATCCGTTGCAGCTTTTCCACAATAACCTAAGTACTACTCTTGTGCCAGATAGCATAGATTACATCTAAGTAAAAACAAACAGGGGCCAAGATTTCTGGTTGAGGCACACCTGTGCTTCAGGACTATTAAGCAGAAGCTTTTGGGTTGGCATTTCTGCAATTCAGTTGGTGGCTGAAGGTGTTTGAACTTCAGAATTGGATCATGAGGATTTAGTAGTGAAAGCAGAGAGCTCCTCATCATATTTTCATGCAAACAATGTGATATAAGGATAAGCTTCCCCACAAAAAAGATTAATTACTTACACCTACCATGACATCTTAATCAAAGAGATTTAGTCATGTGGAAACAGAATGTAAGGAGTATGGAGTTAAGTTATTTCAAACAAGGATTTTGTCACACTTAATCATACAAAACAAGTGAAAGACGACCATAGCTCTCAAGACCCCATTTTTACAGCACGATCATTTGCATTCCCAACTTAATCTGTTCCCTATATAGGAGTACAAAAAAGACCCACATGAAAATGAAAGGAAATCATCCCATACTGTCCTTTTTTTTGACACAAAACACACACACCTGTCCTTTTTTTTTTTTTCCTCTAAAAATATTTGAGATATTGCCAGGTAGTAAAATGATAATTCAGGATCTTGAATGGTATCAAAAAAATTCTTCATGATCTTGAAAAGTTATTCTAGAATCTTAAAAAAATATTTCAGGGTACTGACTACTACTAAAAAGATCGATTTTGGTATTGAAAAAAATAATTCATGATCTTAAAAAAATTATTTTAGAATCTTTACAAAATATTCTAAACTATATTTTTAGTAGCGATGAGATATCTGAAATATTTTTTTCAAGATCTAAAATAATTTTTTAAGATCATGAATTATTTTTTCGATCTCGAATAAGATCTTTTAGTACCACTTAGTACCCGAAATATTTTTTCAAGATCCTGGAATAATTTTCAAGATCATGAAGAATTTTTTAGTACCATACTTTTCAAGATCATGGAGAATTTTTTTAGTACCATTCAAGTATCCGAATTATCATTTTACTACCTGGCAATGTCTCAAATATTTTTAGGGAAAAAAAAGGACGGTGTCGGTGGCGGAACCAGGAAAATTTTTTAGCGGGCCAAAAATAAACATATTGAACTACTCCCTTTAATTTTTATTATAAGACACTAACTAACAAGTATATTTGGTCCTTTTTATAAGGCACTTGCTTGTTTCTAAATAGTATTAAATATTTTTATGTATACTCATAATTGAAAAGGTAGTGAGTGGGAGTAATAATTAATAAAAATTAATTATTACTCTTTTTTTGAGCAAAAAAAGAGTAATAATTAATATGATATTAGAGTTTAGTATAATTAATAGAGATAATATTAAAAATTACTCACATTTTAAGACAAATTTAATGACTTTAATTGTTTTTATTGACTTGTGAGAATTGTTAGTTGGTTTTTTAAATAAAGACCAGGAGGGAGTATTTACTAAATAGTACTCCTCTGGTCCTTATTATAAAACACCAACTAATAAGTTTATTTGGTTTTATAAGGCACTTGTTTGTTCCCAATAAGCATTAATTATTTGTTTCCATGTCTACCCATAATTAATTAGGGTAATGTGTGAGAGTAATAATTAATATAATATTAGAGTTTAGTACAATTAGTAGGGATAATATTGGAAGTTACTTAAATTGTAGAGTAACTTTATTGACCTTAACTTTTTTATTGGTTTGTGAGAAAAGTTAGTTTGTGTCTTTGTAATAAGGACGAGGAAGGAATATCAAATAACCTTGAAAATATAAATAAATAATAATTGATAATTATAAATCAAAACAATATTTAAGATGATACTAACTTTTTCAGTATCTCACACAAGAATTTTACTTTCTTTTCATAGCCCAATGAATAATAAAACAAACATTATCTTTCGAGAGAAGATAAAAAATTAGCGGGGCCAAATTTGTGGCCAAATAAAATATCATATCATAAATACATATATATTTTCACAAATTTTATAAGATCGATCGAGGAAATTTGGGCCAAGGCTTGGTACTGGCCATCACATGGTTCCGCCAGTGACAGGTGTGTGTGTTTTGTGTCAAAAACGACACAGTTTGGAACAAAGGACCGCAGCGGACCAGAAGAAGCAGAGGAGGTAAGCCAACTCCAAAATAGAGGTGGACCACGTGATGCCTTTTGACGCAAAAGAGACTTCTCATTTAGGTTGGTAGCTTAAAAGTCATTGAAATTTTTACACACTAAACACTGAAAAATAAACTACTCCAAACAGACCCGTTATATTTGAAAAATGAGGTGACGACAAAGAGAGGAAATGGAGGGAAATATAGTGGGGCCGATGGGGAAAGAAATTCTAGTGGAGGTGGCATTTCAAATGAACAGGTGGGCCACATGACAAAGAACAAAGGAAAGGCCTTTGTAGCAAAGCAACGCTCACACCATATTGTTAGTGGTGATATGGGTCATTGTTTGTAATCAGACCGAAATTGGAAATTCAGATACAACGATGAATACGTCGGGACTATCTGACAGCAAGGTGCAATTAAGGCTTCATGCTCGACCTATAGAAAACAAAAATATTGCAGAGGAAAATCTCATGGTGATGCTGCCAAATCCCAAACCACCAGATATCATGAAGATGCAGACTGGAAGTGAGACAGAAAAAATGGTAGATGACGAAGCTGATATTGCCGGAGATCAATTTGATGATCTAGAATTTGTGCCAGAAACTGAGCCGAGCAGATAAGTACTCCTCTCTACTTCTTTTGCATTATATATTTATTTATGACTATTGCAAGTTGGAATTGTAAGGGAGCTGGAAGCTGGTCCTTCCTTTTTTGATCAAAGATATTGTAAGGAAAAATAATATAGACCTTTTTTGTTTAATTGAGCCTTCAATAAGTGGTTCAAAGGCTGACTGTGTGGTGAAGAAACTTGGATTCAATAATTGGATTCGTGTTGAAGCTACTGGTTTTGCTGGCGGAATTTGGCTGCTTTGGAATGAATGGGACTATGAAGTACAATATATCTCCTCTAATGAGCAAATCCTACATTGTCAAATCTATGAGAAGTGCTCTCTCAAAACATTTATTCTTCTTTTGCTTATGGGGAACCAAATTACAGGAAAAGAGCTCATCTATGGCAATCAATCAATGCTATATCCTCTTATACAGAAGAAGCATGGGTCCTCTTAGGAGACTTTAATGCCTGTCGCTTTCTGCATAATAAGGCAGGTGGTGTTGCGCCTCACAAACGATCAATGACTGACTTTAATGATTGCATTTGGGAATCAGGCCTTCTTGAGTTTTCTGATCATGCCACTAAATTCACTTGGGGGAGAGATTGTATCATCAATATCATAATCATAAATATAAACTTAAAAGTAATAGCGTTTTAAGTCGTGCCTTGTTTTTTCTCACAAATTACTGTTGTTAACAATAGTAACAGCTCAACAATTTGGCTCAATGTTGGGCTTCGTGCGAGATGAAGTTGTGTACCGTGGAGTAATTTGGTTTTGATTTTGAAATTTGAAATTCCATCCTCTCTTCACGTTTCCTCTCTCTTTTCTTTGATACAAACTCTCTCTCTCTCTCTCTCTCTCTCTCTCTCTCTCTCTCTCTCTCTCTCTCTCTCTCTCTCTCTCTCTCTCTCTCTCTCTCTCTCTCTCATCCAACAATCTGTCAGTTCACTCGTGCAGAGATGGTTATATTCTTATTAAAAAGCTAAGAAAACCTTGTTAAAGACATTATAGTTAGTTAAAAGTCTTCTAATTGATTTTTTTTTTTTTTTTTTTAAAAATATTACTCAATTTTTAAAAATCTTTCATTTAGTTTTTAATATTTTCCCAAAGAATTTTTTCCTTATGAAATATTGAAAGAAACATTTTTTTTATTGATGTACAGTAAACAAAGAGAACAATTTTCCAATTGTATTTGCAAATGTTCGAATATAATGCAAACTATATCAAAAGAAGAAACCAACAAGTAATAACACACATTGAAAAATGAAAAAGTAGAGTCCTTACCTCATGAAGAATTTTGTTTTAAGGCCAATGGTCACTTATTCTATTTATATATATATATATATATAAAAAAAAAAGATAAAACATTAAAAATATTTGTCTTAAATTAAAAAATTTAGTGTTTTAATTTAATTTCTTTAAGAAAATGAAAAAAAAAAAAAATTTGTTGGAGGTGCTTGAAGCCTGCAGTCCAAGCCCGAGCCCATGAGCAAACAGGCCAGACTTCAAAATAGGGATCTTTTTACGGGAGTTGGGCCTAAGAGGGCTGACCTGACCCGTTTTCCCATCTCTATTTTGGATCTTTGATGGAAGAAAAGACAAAATACCCAAAGGGCATTGAAAGAGTCAAAATCACCATTAATAATTGCCCAATAACCCACTGCATCAAAAACTAAAACTAAATAATATTATTGAATTAGAAAGGGTGAAGTAGATGCAGCACCAATAATTACCGAATAGCCCACCACATCAAAAACTAACACTAAATAATTGATGGAGATAGAATTCGAATTTGAATTATTGTTGCTATTAGATAGGAATAAGTTGTTCAAACGTCCTAGAGAAGAGGAATTTTGAAAAGTTGTTTCCTATTTTAGGTAGTTAACAATGCTCGTATAAATATACCTCATTTAAGAGGAAAAAGAATGAATGAAAAAACTGAAATATTTGTCTCTATTGAATTTTAACATGGTATCAAAACTAATGATAAAAAAGAAGAAGAGAATTTTTAACAATAATATTACTGATTTAGAAATGGTGAAGTAGATGCAGCACCAATAATTGCCGAATAACCTACCACATCAAAATCTAACATTAAATAATATTATTGAATTAGAAATGGTGAAGTAGATCAAGTTCAGCCAAGTAAGACATACTTTGTTATTATGGTCTGGTATCAGTTTTGAATTCTACCTACTAGAGTTTGGTATCAGACCCTATATGAGTTCAAATCCCACCAGTAAAAATAGGTTCAAGGACAAATCCCTTAGGAGTGAGGAAATGATACACCACAACTCTCAGGTGTGGACTAGCTCAATTAAGTGGCACCCAAGGTTGGAGGAGACTGAGCCGATGTTTGATACCAAACCTCAAGCGATTATGACCATTGCTTAATATCTAAAAGACATGAACATCTAACTCTTCCCTAGTCTTCACAACCTCAAGTCCAAACATTGATGAACTGGTCCCCAATTTGTGGCAGAGTAATGACAATTGTAGATACACTGAAAAGGGTTTTAAGTCAAATCTGGTAGGTTTTTGTCTGAAAGATCCTACATATATGGGAATGTAATTCAAAAATTTTTTTTTTTTTTTTTGCATAAATATAATTGTGTTACTTTTCAAACATGGAGGGATTAATATTAATTTTTTAAAATTCAGATATTAAAATGTTAATTATTTTACCTCATGGTTGAAGTTATATTTTCAAATAAGAGATAGAATCTTGAGTGTAAAATTAATTTTAACAGGATCTGGACTTATAATTGCAAAGATCTATTAGAAGCTCTCCCACCTTCAATTTGGCTATTGGTATTATCTACTCCAGTTGAGATATCAAAGTCAGATATGCATCATTCCAAATTATTCAATTTGTTCACTACCTAGTAAAGGAAGCTCATCATTTAAACGAAGACATTTTTAAATTTTTAGTGAAACTTAAGTGATTTGATACTTTTTATGTTGTTAGTTCAAGTTTTGATTTTGCTTTAACAAAAAGTAAGGGGGTTACAGTGGCCTCCCCCGTATGTAATTTTGTGTAAGAAAATTTATCGTCTTAGTTTAATTATTTGATAGTGATATCAATTATTATGGGATGAAGTATGATTTTTTTGGGGGAAAATTAATCTTTTTTTTTTATAGTTTTGACTCAATTTTAACTTAATTCTTATACTTTGATTCGGTGTAACTTAGTCCCTATAGTTTTAACTCGATTTTAATTTAGTCCCTAAATTTTGACTCACTTTACTACAACTAAGTCTCAATAATTTTAACAATTTTATAATTTAGTTCCAATGTTTTAGAAAAATAAAATTATATATTTAATAAAAGTAAGGACAAAATTATAAAATGGTTAAAACTATAGAAACCAAATTACATCAAGTCAAAGTTTAGAAAGCGAGTTATAACTAAGTTAAAACTATAGAGATTAAGTTGCACTAAATCAAAGTGTATGGACGGAGAACTGAATTTAAACTTTAGGGACCAAAAGATTTATTTTTCCTTTTTTTTTTTTTTTTTTTTTGTTCACATTCTTTTAACATTTTTTATCATTTATCCACGAGGCCTGAATCCTCAAAGTTTGAAACTTTTTCTATTTAACAATTTTACTTCGTAAGGAAATGATATCTTGTTGCAGGTTGTTTTACACGCACAAAATATCATATAAGATGAATAAAGTTGAAAAGATGATTTTACAAATATAAATGGAATAGGGTTTTTAGAATTATTTATAATAAAAATTAAATTAACAAGTTATTTTTCTTAATAAATAACTATTTATTTAGCTTCTGTTCATGAAAAATAATCCTTCGCACCTAACGTATTCATTTTCTATTTTCTTTTAATCAATATTGGGTTTTTTTTTATATAGAGTGGTTGTTGAGAGGTGGAGGAAAAAATGGCTTTGGTTAATCGGACTCTATTTATTAAAGGAAAACAGAAAAGGAAAATTCCTCAGGACACACTGTTTGTTGACATAATTAAATATGAAACGAGGGATGTTGGTTTTACAGAAACATTTTGGTCATAAAAAAATGGGATTAGTTAGATACATCTTGTGGTTTTGGATCTTAAAGGGAGGAACGACAGACAAAGGAAACCAAAGGCCATGGAAAGAGTCAAAATCACAACCAATGATTGCGCAATAACCAACCACATCAAAAAAAAAAAAAACTAACACTAACTTAAGAATATTACCGAATTAGAAATGGTGAAATGGAAAGGCAACATTTTCCATAGCACACAGGGAGGGAGGGGGAGAGAGAGAGAGAGGGGACAAGAGAGGCTGCTGCAACAAAGCAATCTCTCTTTCTTGGATCTCTGAAAACAAAACAAAAACACAACACATTGCCATTCAAATTTTGTTGTCATCATAACAATCTATCCATTTCCTCCTATTCCTCCTCCTCCTCCTCCTTTTCTCCTTCTTGTACCAGATTCTCATTGGTTTCTTCCTCTGAATGCACACAATGAGTCAACTTCGAGCAGTTTCAGCCCCAGATTTAATGCCTCCTTCAAGCAGCATTATACAACCAGAACCCGCAAGCGAAGAAAATGTTAGTCTAGAAGGTAATCAATCAATCTAATATGTTAGAATTCAGTGCATTGATTTTTGGTGAGAACCTGCATGACAAGATTGAATCTATCATATAGTATTTAATCAGAAACCCAATGGAACAATTTATCTAATATAGGAATATATCAGAGTAAGAAAGCACACAAAAGCTCTGTTATATCATAACGCATTGTTCATCTTTCTCTGCTATTTCTGAATTTTTCCATATATATAGGGGTTGCCATCAATGTGAAGCTGTTGCTTAAATTAATTCAAGATCATAATGTGGGTAACTCAAAAGATAATTTGGAGCGCAAAACTCATAGGGTGTCTGGAATGATTTCTATCATAGATGAAGTTAAGAACAGGATTCAAAAGATTCAGACAACTTCAAAGAGAAGAGCTGAACTTAGGCGATGCAACACCGATCTTAAGCCTAATGTTCCGAGCCCGAGGGACAGAAAAGCTCCTGAACTAATAACAGATGAGAAAGAAAGGCTAAGGAGAGAGCTTCATGCAAGCCTGGTAGCAAGACAAAGCATTCAAGCCATATGTTCAAGTTTGGGGAAAGAGAAGCAAATAATGGCAGCAGAACTTGCAAGGAAGGCTCAAGAATTGTCAGAATTGGAGGAATATATTATTGATCTAAAAGATCAGAACCATATGCTGATGGAGAAGTTGCGTTCTTACAGCTTAGAACGCAAAGAGAGGAGTAGTGAAATGGAAAGGCAAGGCAACATGGCAATGCAAGAGAGAAACAAGGAACTCTCAGAGCAACTCCTAAAGGTCCATGATGATTTTCAATCCCTGGAGAAACAATTCCAAGAAACACAAGAGGAGAACACGCAGATCCTTGCTACAATGGAGGAAATGGATGTCGAAGTTCAAGCAGGCATTAACAAGATACATGGCTTCAAGGAAAAAATGGCAACAAATGGAGAAGACAACCTCAATATCAAAGAGGACATTTCAGCTTTAGAGCATATGCTTGAATCTCTCAGCTTGAAAATTTCAAAACATAGGCAAAAGCAAACATGGCAACATTAATACAAAAAACTCAATATGCACTAGGTAGAGGCGGAGATAAGAGGTGAACTTTAGATCATTATTCACTCTTCGCGCCTACCCCATTACTCATTTTCAGTTCTAGAAAGCATTCTTAGAACATGAAAAGAGAAGGAGCCTTGGATAAAATAGTTTGCCTATGATAATAGTTCATATCATCAGGGTGAGGAGATGAGTCAAAGTAGAGGAGATTAGTAACCTTGCACATATTCCTGAAACTTCAGCTTTTTGTCAGTCCACTGGCACAGGAGTTGTATATTCTGGATTCTTTCCTTTGCTTTGTACTCTGCCTGTAGTCCCAAACCCAAGCTTGCTTCAGCTCATGTTTCTCTAGGAAAAGAGAACTTAAGGACCTCATGTGGCAGTTTATTAACCTTGTAATTGATATATAAAGCTATGTATGTAACTGATTATCAAGGATGTATATCTCCCTATGCTTGCTTTTATCACAAGCATTATACATCTTTGCGCAATTATATTTATAACTGCTTGCCATTGACTTCAAAACCATTTTGTACATCTCAGTATTATGTGGACGTTCAAGAACATGAATAGGGTATGAATTCTTCCCATGATGCAACAATTCACTACTCCCAAACACATACAAACATAAAATTTCCAAATTTGTTTTACAAATAACTCCCTGTTATTTTATATCCGAGTACATGCATCAGAAATTGAAAGTATGTATATTTTATTGATTATTGAACAAGGCTTTGCAACCTACAGGCTGCTATAGAATCTAAAATCCACGTATTACTCGCTGCTTTTGAACCAGTTGAACTTGCCAAAGCCTCCGCATCATTTCGCCTTTGACTGATAATTGTTTCCTTTTTAAGGGATCAAATTTATCAGGAAGTTCGAGGCTGTAAATAACGAAAGTTTGGGATGGATGCCTATCAGGTGATAATGCTTTTTGGTCACGACATAATGGTTTTCTGTGCAGAAATGTCCCTCCAGCAGCCGTGACAAGGTCCTGTAAATAACCCTTGTAGGATGGCATAAAATCACCCATAAAATAGAACTTGTAGCCATCAAAAAGCTTTGGTTGCTGCATTCGTAGAAACAAAAGATAGTGCATGTTAGCACACAAGCAAACATTTAGTATTGATTTTTTTACCCAAAAATAAAAAATTTAGTGTTGATTTTAATAAATGCATATTTTCAAACCTATACTTGGGTTTTCATCATTCACACTTCAATGAAAACATTGAGATCAGGTGCTATAACTTGATAGACTAAAGTCTAGATTTTTTGTTTGTTTGTTGCCAACGACTAAACTCTAGATTAACAAGTATATGCCAATTACCAAACCGTCAAGCATATAAAACATATCCACAATCTACTCACTCCCTACAGTCCCAACACAATCTGAACTTTAAAGGTAGCAATTGGTTGCTATTTATTCTGGTTTGCAGATACTGAGGTAGGATATTAGCCCTCTAGTCGATGTTTCATTCTTATTTTCAAGAATATACGACTTCTTGAGCAGGCGAAGGTCCAAAAAGGAAAAAGATTGTTTACCTTGCACTTTTCCTCTTTCGTGTAGACATTGCATATATGTTATATTGATTAAATTACCTCCCCCAAAGAAAAATTAAAATATATAGTCAAAAACATAGGAAAACCAACCTTACTCAATACTCTTAGTCGTCCAAGACGAGGGCCATCCTGGATTCCGTGGATGTCAACATTAATTTCATAACGCTCCTCATCAACAGGTTCCATTGCTTGCATGCATGCTTTAATCCCTGCTTAGCACCCCGAATCCACCCCAACCCCGCCAAAGGAAAAAATAAGTATTACAAATCGGGAAAAAGGAAGACAAAACTTGGTATGGAATTTACTACTATAAAAAGAATATAAATAACGTAATTTTCAGAAAGAATAGAGCTTACATTCTACATTGAGAATCCACTTTCCCTCGAGAATACCCAGCAGCACTTTGAGGGTTCTTTTGCATGCCCCATGATCATCCGTTGAAGCTATCACATGGGTCACACTTGCATCCCACTTTTTCAAAACTGTAACCTTGGTAACTCTTTCAAATTCAGAAACAACATCCTACAGAATTTAACCATGGTAAAATAGGTATTAGATTTATTCAAAAAGAAAGTATCAATGTGATTCCTGAAGAAAAGATAATACCCTATCCGGTCCAGATAAAGCTGAACAGCAGAGAACAATTTTCTTATATGACCAACGAGCATTCAGATTTTGGACACCAGGTTCATCCTTTCCAGCGGTGTTGTTGCGCTGATTTCTTCGTCTGACAAAAGGGTAAACAGAACGACATTTAAAGTTGAAAGCGTTTTAAATAATGTGTTAACTTTCTAGATAATCCAGAGGATATCGTGGCATTGGCTTACTCTCTAGCTGTACATTTGTTGCTTCTGTTTTGGGTTCCGGATACTTTCACAAGGCAACTTCAAAGAAGCATGAAGAGGACAGAGCATAACAAAGTTATCCTGAACAGTAAGGTAAATGGATTGAATTAGACAACTTGTGTAAGTGGGATGCAATTTTAGGTCCAATTTGATTTTTACCACATACCATATCCCATCGACACTGAGAAGTGCACTTGGCACAAGTAACGTGAAAGCTCCTGCGACAACTTTTTTCAAAACAACCTAGCGCTGCCCCCTTGAGCCCACAGAAACTACATTTAATTCTTCGACTTCTGCTTATTTCAGCCTCAAGATTAATTGCAACATCCTCATCAAAATATACATTGGGGGCCCTGTGCATTTATAAAACAGTTCAACGGCAGTGAAGATATTAAACTCACAAGGCCGAGTTCAAACTGGAACAAAATAAACCACCTTTAAATCTATAAAAGATGCCTTTTTATTTTCAAGAAGAATGATAAATCGCAATTTCACTCATTGATATGACATTATGATGGAAAGAGATACGATGCTCTTCTGAATAAGCACAAGCTCAAAACCAACATAAATATACTCCATGCTAACTTAATATGACACAAGGTACCATTGCTAAAACAATCATATTACTTGAGTAAAAATTCCTTACCATTCAGTGCAATTCCTGTGAGAATGTATGACTTTTGATCCTCCTTCATGATCTGCAGCAACAGGCTTGCCCTTGTAGTAATGCACCATCTGGCCAGAAGCCTATATTTTGGTTTAAAGACACTAAGTTTGAGTTCATCTATAATGATATCTAGCAAGCGGCAACATAGAGCGGGAAAGTCGCACAGCCGGGGAGAAAATTTATATGGAGTTATAGACCATATGCGGACAAGCGTTCTTACCTCTGATTCTTCTGAAGAGAGACAGAAAGCGCATTGGAACTTCTTGTTATGGGTCTCACATTTCCGTAAAACTACTTGATCAGTCCCAGGACGGTGTTTCTCTTTTAATGATTCACTCAGAGCCCCACTTTCAGGGTTTTGATGAATCCTCTCGGCAGGCTGAATTTCTTCACCATGTGCTTGCTGGGAGATGCAATCAGATGCACCTTTTAACCTTTTGTTATTCTTTAATTCTCTGTAGCAGGACTTGGATTTTCTGCCATAACTGATTTCTATTTGCCTGCTGCTGAACGGCTTTCCATTATTATCCATCTGGAAACTTAAAGAAGGTGATTGAAAACCAGCATACTCATTGTTAAAGTTTTGTATTGAAGATGAGTCTTCAACTATGTTTCGTACATTATCCAGCTTTTGTTTCCCAGACCCTTTCCTCTGGCTTTTCTTAGAATTTTTCAGATTATAATCCTTATCATGTTCCTGTTTACATGGTGAAGCGGGTGAATCATTTACCATCTTTGCTTCCCGGTTAACAATAATTCCAGATATATCAGAAAGTGCTCGAGCAGTTTGAGGTGTTGGCTTTGAAGTGGTATTGAAACGAGCCTTCTTCCTTGTTCTATTTGTCCTCCCCTGATTTGAAGAATCAGGTTTATTGTCCATTGTTTGCTCGTGACTGACTTTAGATAATCTCTCTGGAACGAAATCAGTTCCATTAACTGAGACTTCGTGTTTTTCAGTCTGCTCTTCCTGGGGTTTTTTTGTTGCCTTCCTGCCTCTCTTTCTTGTATTCTTTTGAAGAGAAGCCACCCCAGGTGTCACCGTGTTCAAATCATTCCCTTGTTTCATATTCTCAAATTTTGTATTCTCAGCACTTAATTGATTTTCTTCGAGGTCCAGGGAGTCAGGTACATAATCCTTCACTTGATTTTCATCAGCCTCACCAGTATCTTCAACCTGAAAATAATGCAATTCATAGAACAAATTAGTAGATAAGATCCTGAGTTAAGTTTGAGGAAACTATGGCTGTTGGTCATCCACTACCTGCATCCTGAAGGGACTTGAGCATAATTCAGGGGAGCAAGGCCTTTGTGTCCATTCAAACATCTCACTATCAAAAAAATCGACGAAAGTTTTGTCTTGTACATCATCCTACATAACAATAACAAGAATTAATATTATAGCATGATCCACACTCAAGTTGTCGCTAAATTCTTACCTATTCAACCTGTTTCAGTTTCTACTTAGCTAAATAAAAGAGTTTAGGGCTAAAATACATGAACAATTAAACAGATTTTTGAAGTTGAGTGATTTCTGCAAGTTTAGCTTTCATAAATTGTCAACAATCAAGTAGTCACAGAAGTCATCAACTAATCGAAGTATTCAGAACACATATAGAGCTAAATTTCACCGTTTTCTCAACGGATATACAACCGTAAGCAGCTAATATTTCAATTAACAAACAATTAGGAATTCTTTCTACTAAGCAAGTTTAGCAAGTTGTAAGTAGTGCATGATATAAACTTACTGCTGGAGTCGCTTTAGAAGGGTTTTCATCATCAGAGTCCCTGAGATCACTGAATGAAGGAAGATTTGGCGTTGGTGTATCGCTGAGTTTTTCCTCAACGGTGCCCTCAGTTGACTTTTCTCCATCTTTTTCATCTCTTAACCAAAAGAAGGGTGAAAGAGCTACTTCTTCCTCATTTCTGATAGGCTTCCCCTTTGATGTGGCCAAACCCTCTCCTCCTCCCTCTTTGATAATTTCACTTAGAGAAGGTCTAAGCTCTGAATTCTTAAATGGAGTTTTTGAAAGAGGACTCTGGGGTACCTGAACCCTTTTCTTTGTTGGGAAGGTGGGTTTTACAGAGTCAGCATCAGAATTCTTCTTGCTGACCTTGGTCTCTTTCCTTGCTACCTTCCTTTTGCGGGTCTCTTTTGTCTCTGAATGATTTTGACACGCATCACCAGCAACGTTCTCACCACAATTGGTGTCACCATTACATTGCTTTTCTCCATCTGCAAGATCGTGTAGGTACATTATCAAAAGGAGATAAGAATACGGCATAAGCTATAAGATATCAAAGGCCCAAACCCAAAGCATGATTTGAAGACGAAAGTATGTTGTTACATGCAAGGGAGAATAGAAAAGCAGCAATGTGCTCAACAGATGACAAACTAAAGGCATATTTTTGGCATGTAATTATCACAAGCAAAATTTTTTCTGCAGCTATAAGACAGTAATAGCATATATGATGAGCTCTAACCAAGGGATGATAATAAAATTCAAATTAAAATTTGCAGTCCATAACTGGACCACTTTCCAGGAGAAAAAAATCGACACAGGTGCAAATAATTTTTTTAGTCTGACTAGTTGCATTTTATAATGATTAATGAGACATAAACAAGAAGCAAACAAAACTCAAAATTTGCTAGTTGAGAAGCATACAAGGACAGGATCAGGAAGGATTTTTGTAAGCAAACCTAAACTATCCACTATCAGAATCATTTTCCAAATATTGAGATCGTCAACAGAAAAAACATAGAAGCAAAATTACCTAATAATTTAGCACCAGGTACGTTCTGAGTGACAAATAGGTTAACTCCCGAAGAAACTTCCATGCTTTTGTAGATACTGACCAAGCTATCCATATGAGGAGCAGCACGAATCTCTTCACAAAGAAATATATTGTTCATGATTAAGCCAGTAATTACTGAAATCCTAGAAATAGCAGCATAAATCGGGACTCAAATTGGCACATATTCCCCTGCAATTGAACTGAAAATACTGAGGGCCTTAAGGGATGTTTAGATGGAATCTTGGCATCACAATAACCAATTAACTTTCTTACAGCACTAATCTTTGTGCAGTAAGATCTCCACTGTCAAACATGGGGTACCATGGTCTTCCTTGCGCTTTAAGAATAAACATTATTTTTTGAAATGAGTAAAAGAAAACATAATAACAAACTAGAGAACAAGAATCTTAGGTCAAGCACACAAAAGCCCCAAGAAGAAACCAAACAAACATTTCAGTCCAAAAGAAAATAAGGATTCAAATTGCGGCCTTTAAAACTTCTGTTCTTGGCTCAAATATACAAGCAAGAAACATCAAAAAGGAAAGAAAATATCCTTAAACATGTTAGGATCGTATTTGCCCGGGCAGTTCATATTGACTATTCACAAGAAAACCATTTGCAAGTTTGTAACTATTAAAAAGCACTTAAATTGAGTTCATATTTAGCCACACAAACAACAATTCTTCAAGGAATAATATATCATTCAAGAATGTCAAATTAGTTTTTCCTCAATGCAAGTCTGCAACCTATTATCTCCATATGAAATCGTGAAACTTACCTCGTCGCTGGAAGGGCACTTTACACACAGGGCAACCAGAACCTGATTTCATTGATTTAACAATACATGAACTGAAAGCAAGCGGAAAAATTTACTTTCAGTATCCTCAATTATTTAAGCAAGAAAAAAATTACCATTTATAAAATAGATAATGCTACTTACTTGCAGAATACGTGATTGCATGTAAGAGAAACTGCAGAATTCAGTAAACTCCAGCTGCATATTCAGTACAACGCGTAAAAATCAGCTAATATATCCCAAGAAAGTTGTTTCAAATTTCAGCCCGTTTGAAATTTACAGCAAATATGGTTCTTATTGTTTCTTTGATTATTAATTTCAATCTCAACCCCTTTGAATATATATTGTTTCAAATTTTAATAGGTTGCCCAATGCCATACTACTTTATTA
This sequence comes from Acacia acuminata, assembly GCA_019022655.1. Classification (NCBI taxonomy): domain Eukaryota; kingdom Viridiplantae; phylum Streptophyta; class Magnoliopsida; order Fabales; family Fabaceae; genus Acacia; species Acacia acuminata. Next base: position 1,246,636 of record JAFJYI010000166.1, read on the forward strand.
TCGCCATTACAGCTATACTTAGGGAGAAAGTAAATGGGACAGCGTTCGTGATTCCTTTCCAAAAGTATCGCTGATAAAAATTATTATGAAAACAAGGGTTGGCTTCAAAAGCTAATGGGGTAGAGTTTTTCAATTCATTTTCTTCTTGGGATAACCTATAAACAAAATAAAAGCCGGTGGGAGATAAAAACACAGTTGAGATGTAAATGAATAAAGGAATCGGGTTCCTATTTTCTGCAAAAGGTCAAAGCTGAGAGAGAGATGGATCACACGCCAAATCCCAGATGAACAAAACGGAAGAAATGATAAAGAATCACTTACCAAATGGGACACTTGAGTTCTCTGCCCATCTGCTCGAGATGAATCGGATCACCCATTATCGATCAAAAAGCGAGAGACAGAGAGTAACAGAGGAAGAAGATGAAGAACGAGGAAAGCGAAAACGAGTGTGGCTGAATCAGAAGCTGAACGAGAGAAACGATAGAAGCTCGAACTGGATGTCAAAAGCAAGAGGCGTATAAGAGATTTAGAATTCAAATTTCGATCAAATTTTTAAACTTCAACAAGCCCGCGTTCGATTATACGCGCCAATTTCTTTTAATCGCTGGCGGGTAACATAATTATATTCTTTATTTCTTGGGAAAATCCCCGATTATGATTTGTTTATCTTTGTTTTTCTAGATAAAACTAAAAGTATAAATAGTTTTTTTTTTCAAAAAAAAAAAAAGGGTTTTTGCCCATAGTTAAAAAACTTTTTGACATTGTATAAAAAAAAAAATGGTATCGGAAAAAAACGCTGTGACATAATTTTTGTAACTTTATTTAAAAATACGGTTGGAATTGAACATAAAAAAAGAAAAAAGAAATAGGAAAAATTGCTGAAAAACCTCTCACCATTATATTTTTATTTATTAGCCAAAGATACTTAAAATTAGCTGAAGAACCCAATTGCAACACATTTTTAACGGGACAACTCTTCTTTAACTACAAACAATTTATCTTCATCTATGTCCAAAATAAATGATTACGCTCAAAGGGTTGGTTCTTTAGATACTTTTGGGTAATAAATTTTGCAATGAGAAATTTTTTAAAGAAATCATGAATTATATATAATTTAATGAAATTTCAACCAAAAAATATAATTTAATGAATTGGATAGAAAAGGCTTTATTCAAAAGGTTTAATGCTTTTTCTTTTGTTACAGAAAAATTTTTTCTACTACACTAACATAAAAATGAGTGGTCCCACTAATATTTTCTCTTCTTCTCTTTTCAATAGGACCCACTTATTTTTATGTAAATATAGCAAAAAAAAATTTATGCAATAAAAGCGAAACATTAAACCCTTATTTAAAATAATAATGGATATCAATTTTGATATTTAATATAAAATGTCAAAAATCATCATTCTTCAGTTTTTATATAAAACATGAAAACTATTTTTTGTTATACATATAAAAATTATCTTGTGCATTAATTTTTTTTACAGCGATATTGGTTATTCAATATTGCTCCCAATTGATCGGTTTGGTTTTATTTTGAGTCTTCTTTGCGGTATTAGTTTACCCTTTTTTATGTGAAAAAAAAATTTATTTCTATTCATCCAACCATGTTGTAGTGGTTGAATCTCTCATTTTTTTAATTCTAAATGCAAATTCGCAAGTAATTGAAACACCTCCTGTTGATGATGCTCCACATAAAGAGTGGCCATTGAAAGATCATGCCTAAAGTGTTTCATGAGATGAGATTTTGATGTTCTATCAGAACCATATTAGTGTGTGTTTGAATTAACATTAGTAAAAGTAACTTACATTTTATTTGGTTTTCCCAAACTGAAGAAGAGCTATCCCTAATTGGGTCGATATTGTTTGACTTTGGAGCGATAAGATAACCATATTAAAGGAAGTGAAGGGTGCAAATGTGCAATATAGTAAGATGACTTTTGTGTATCCTTGCTGTCAAGAAAGAATTAAACCATAAGATGGCGATCCATTTAGCCTGCATATCTCTTTGAACCCACCCAAAGTGATTTCTTCTCAGCTTTATATTTGAGAACTCAAAAATTAGATCCTTGTTTTCCTAGCCTGAATGGCTCTCACACTTGTCAATGCCAGTGCAAAGAGAACCAGTAAATCATTTTCTACTCTGAAACCAGAAAGACAAGATCAAATGAAATCCTACGTTTTCTGATATTGTCTTGCAGTTTCATGGCTCTCTGACACAAGAAGATTAATACACTTACACAGAAACTTTAAACATGCAACTGCACAAGTATAGGAAATAAGATAGGTTTTAGTTATTAATAAAATAAAAAATCTTAACCATGTAAAGGTAACATATTATGAATTAGAATCATCTGGTATATGGTCAAATCAGAAGCACAATAAGTACAGTAAAAGAGATTTCTAAAGAAATTTCAAAATTTCTCATCAACAATTCCAACATACATGTAAAACCTCAAAACCAATATAGCTCTTGACACAAGGCAACAAATAAATGGCTGTCAAGTCCGCATATTTCCTTATATTACCAATAATCCTTACAGGAACATGAACCATCATTGAAATGGTGGAAGCGACTATTATCCCTGATAACAATCTCTCTGTTATAAACCCTTGATATGATTTTGATAGCCATATGACAATCTGCACAAACTCTCAAATTCTTGAGAACCCTTATTGGGGTCCCTGGTGTGGTATTTAAGAGCATAAAAGCGATTGCAACTTTTTCACTGTGATAAGACAAAGCTTGTTCTTTCTCCTCCTCTTCTATGTCTGCCAGAACATTTGCAGTGTGAGGCACATACCCTTCTGACTTCAACAATTCTGTGATCTTCCCAAGCAGCTCATATACATCCTCACTTTGAGGATGAGATCGATCACCCATGGTGAATTCATAGACACGATTTCCCAACTCAACCAAACTAAAGCCAGGATTTTTCTTGACCCCATCATTTAACATTGATCTCCTCACCATCTGAACATCTGACCAACGATGTTCAGAGGCATAAAGATTGGAGAGGAGAACATAATCCCCACTATGATTTGGTTCTAAATCTGAAAGGTGAGATCTTGCTATTTTTGCTAGATCTAATTGTCCATGTATTGTGCATGCTCCTAATAGTGTTCTCCAAATAACTGCATTAGGCCGTAATGGCATATCTTGAATATAGTCATACGCTTGTTTCACCAAACCCGCCCTGGCCAACAGATCTACCATGCAGCCGTAGTGTTCTATCCTTGGCTCAATACCATATTCCCGTTTCATCCTTTTAAAGTAATTGAATCCTTCATCCAACATACCACAATGACTGCAAGCATACAAGACACCAATAAAAGTTATCTCACTAGGCATTAGTCCTTGTCTTTCCAGCTCCTTGAAAAGCTCAATTGCTTCCTCACCAAATCCATTCACAGCTAAACCAACTATTAAAGCTGTCCAAGAAACCACGTTCTTTTCATGCATCTCATTGAACACTTTTTGGGCCTCTCTAATGCTCCCACATTTGGCATAAAGGTCTAATAGGGCATTAATAGCATGCAAATTCTCCAGCAAACCTACCTTCCACATGTGTACATGGACCCTCCGTCCCAACTCCAAAGCTCCTATCTCAGCACAAACAGACAACAAGCTAACCATAGTGAACCCATCCGGCTCCACACCCTCCAATCTCATTTCTCTGAACAGAGTCAGAGCCTCATTGGGCCTTCCATTGAGAGCAAACCCATTTATCACAGAATTCCAAGCCACAAGATCCCTCTCTGTCATTAACTCAAACATCTGGTGTGCACTCTCTGTTTCCCCACAAGCAGCATACATATGAAGCAAAGTGTTCTGAACAAAAAGCAAAGTCTCAAAACCATTCCTTATAGTAACAGCATGTATCACTTCACCCTCTCTGAAATTGGCTGACTTGGAAATCGCCTTAAGAAGAAAAGGGTAAGTGTGGGTGTCAGGTTCAACAGAAGAAGCATGCATCTCTCGGTACAAAAGAATCGCAGGCCTCGGGTTTTCACTTTCAGCATAGCCTCTAATCATGGTGTTCCAAGTAAATATATTGGGATTCTGGATTTGGGAAAAGATACGGGAAGCATAGGACATGGATACAGAAAGGGACACACTTGTGAAAATAAGATGCTTACCCATATCAGGGTCTTTGACTGAGACACCATGCCTAATGGAAAATGCATGGATCTGCCTCAGTTTATAATTGGAAGAGGCACATAGTTGCAAAATATTAATGCACTTCTTGAGAATATTTAGTATTGTGGTTTCCGGAGAAGTTGTTAAGGAGCTTGAGAAGAAGCATAGGTGGTTTCTAGGACTGTAAGTTAACAGCGAGGAAAACTTCGGGTGCATTCGATATACATACACACAGAAACTTGTATTTGTATGATAAAAAGGCTTAAAGGGAATTCCTACTTTGAATGGAACATTTAATTACAGCGAAAGGTCTGAGGTTCGATGGAGAGAGGGGAGACTAACGTTTGGTTGGAGGAAAGTGGAACTGCCCTCCCCATTTTGGTTCCCTCCAAATTAATTTAAAATAAATATTTTATATCTATTTAGCCCTTATGATTTTTTAATATTCTACTAATGAGAAAAAAATAAAAATAAAATTGTTCAAATTACAATAAGCAATTACAGAATTGTAATCAAAAGTGAAGAATGAGTTATATATCTCGCCAAATTTATAGAATTGTAATAAGATGTTAATAATGATTGTTTGATGCTTTCTTTAATTAATGTAGGGTTAATGTGCCATTTGGTCAATAAACTATTGGCTCAGGAGTGTCCAACACAATTAACTATTAAGTGGATCAAAAATACCAACAAACTTTTAAAAATGAGCGCCCAACATGACAAATTTTTAAAAAAAGCACCCAAGACAACGTAGTTAGCGTCAGATTATCTAATGCTTGATTAGTAAAACGAACTTTTTTACTCCAGGGCGCCCAAACACAAAATTCTAAATTTTACTAAATTAAATAATTTTTTTCTCAATTGTCATTATTCAAAACTACTTGTATAGATATCTATGAACAAAAATTACTCATTTTCAATTTTGTCAAAATTATAAGTTGCTAAAATAAACAAAAGTTTTAATTAAAAATATAATTATATGATTTAAATAAAACTCAAGGTGTTTTATATTTTATTATATATGTTAAACAAAAAAAATTATATGATTTATTTTTATTTTAGAAGAAATTTATGTGAGTTAAAAAATTCATTTAATATTAATAAAATTTAAAAAATCTAAAAAATCTCTTATATCCTGAAAGAAATGAAATGAGTTTAATTTTTATTTTTTAAAAAGAGCTTAATGGATATTAACGTTTATGATTAATAATATAAATACGGCAACTTGATGATATATTTGTTAATTAAATGATCTATTGATTATATGAATATGGGACTTGTTGAAAAAAAAAAAGATAACTTAAGAGGCTTGAGGAAGAACAATTTAATAATAGGTTAAGGAGCAATTTGGTCTACGAAAGTTTCATATCCATATAAGCAATATCATTATAAAAATAAAAAAATAAAACTCATTTTATTTCATTGATTCCATTAAGCTCGATATAATAGATTTTTTAGATTTTTTAAATTTTATTAACATTAAATAAATTTTTTAAGTCACATAAGCTTCTTCAAAGATAAAAATAAATCATATAATTTTTTGTTTGTTTAATATATATAATAAACTATAAAACACTTTGAGTTTTATTTAAATTATATAATTATATTTTTAATTAAAACTTTTGTTTATTTTAGTAAATTATAATTTTGACAAAATTGAAGAATGAGTAATTTTTGTCCATAGATATCTATACAAGTAGTTTGAATAATGACAATTGAGAAAAAATTATTTAATTTAGTAAAATTTAGAATTTTTTCTTGGGCGCTCCTGGAGTAAAAATTCATTCGTCATTCTACACCTTAGATTACGGACGTTAACTTTTTGCTAACGGCCTTATGCTGAGCGCTCCTTTTTAAAAGTTTGTTAGTATTTTTGGTCCACTTAATAGTTAATTATGTTGGACGCTTCTGAACCAATAATTTATTAGCCAAATCACACCTTAACCCATTAATGTAAATGATATCCAACTATTCTTGATGATGTTCCATTAAACCACTTTTGTTCATAATCCAACATCAAGCAGTTTGAAGGCATGATGGCAAAAATTTCCAGGAAGATGTGAAGTGTGAACTTTTTGCTTCCAACATAAATGCCAAAGCTGAGATCCCATGAGTTGTATATAAAGACATTAACCCTTTGTTGAGATGGAGAGAAAACTCCAAAAAATGGTACTTCATCCTGGCCTAAGTACTCCTTTTAGTCCTAAATATAAGATAGAGTTGATTTTTTTAAAGAAATAAAGAAAGCTAAATAATTTACTCAATCGTATAATATTTTTTATATATAGATTATATATTAGTTTTTTTCAAACTAATTAATTTGGAGGAAAAAATATTGATACTAATACTCTAAAGTAATTTAATTATTCTTTAATTTCTCTAAAAAAAAAAATCAAATTTATCTTATATTTAGAAGTAGAGGGAGTATAAGATAGAGTTGATTTTTTTTTGGAGGAATTAAGGAAGCTAAATACGTTACTTAATCATATCATATGTTGAGTATCCTTAGATTATATATCAATTTATTAGTCAAATTAATTAGTTTAGAGATAAAAATAAATATAAATACTCTAAAACAATTTAATTAACTTCCTTTATCTTCTAAAAAAAAAGTCAATTTCGTCTTATATTTAAGATCAGATGGAGTAATTTTTTTTTACCATTTATAAAAGTTTTCAAACATAGTATTCACTCCCCTCATTCCTCCCTCACTTTTCTCTCCATCTAAGAGCTATTTATGTTGTTGATGTTTTCCCCCAAAAAAGTCAATTTTATTAATAACAAACAAGAATTACAATAAACATTCAGAAAAACCTGTAGTACAGCCTATCACAAAACTAAACCAAAGCAAATCTATAACAAACAACATTGAAAACAACCTATTGTAATCAAAACAAATACTATTCTCTCCATCCGACAGAGCTATTTATGTTGTTGATGTTGACATTTGAATAATTGTACTTATAGTTATCCATTACCAAAAGCTTTAGCTGTGTGGTTGGATTCATTATAAATTTGTAACTAAGTATTATATACATCCCTCATCTATCACAAAACTTTTTAGACAAACATAGTGATCGGTCATTGTAGGGGTCAAATCGTAAACAAAACAAAGAAAGGAATTTGACACTGTTCTATAATATTAAGTGAGGGAATCATCAAAATAATTATTCATTGGTGTTGAACTTTTTATGAAACATGTGAATGTGTGCCAATAGATGAACTTAAATGTATACTTACAAAACATTTTCAAAAGAATTGAATCCAAATTTAATGAAGACGATACAATTCAACTTAATCACCAGTTGGTATAAATATAAATGCGTGTTCATATATAATTGATGAAAGAAGGTTCTCACGCACGTTCCACAAAAAAAAAAATAAAATAAAGGAACATATAGAAAGTTACAATTACAAGAAACGCACGATAGAGTTGAGCTGTTATATTCCAACACTCAATTAGAAAAATACATGAAGAATATACATTCCATGTGCCCCCAATATGAAATAATATGATGAAGCAATCACCAATAGTTGAAGTGATAAAAAAAAATTAACAACCACAAAAAATAGGACATATTCACATCTTCTCTGAGACTGTATTTTGGACAGATTTTGTTATGCTCTCTGAGATCATGACAAGATTTATTGGCTTGCTTATGCTATCTTGAGCTTTAAGTACATATGAACTTGAAAAGATGAGAGTGATCAATCGAATAATTCCCATTGAGTGGTGGTGGATGATGGAGGAGGAGGAGGATCAAATGTCTCCCACTTTGTTGTGACAACAGGAGGCTTTATTTGTGCATTAGATATCTTCAGTACATCAAGGTTTTCTACACATTTCTGTACTCTCTTGCCCTGAAAATGCAAAACCATCAGATTAATTAGCCTTATAGTTTTATTTAATATTTCCCTACAATGATGATAAAGTGGAGAGAACTTGATGGATCCCCGGCTACACTTAAGTACACCTTTCTAGTTCTTCAGAAAGTAAAGTGAGCGATTATTGATGACAAAGTTAAGAGAACTGTCTCTGTTTTAAGTTCAAATTTTTTTGTTCAAGTTACTTCAGCCCTTAATATAAGACATATTTATCTAATTTGATTAGTTTAAAGGAAATTAGTTAATAGTCAACACTATATATGTTTTCCAAAAATACCTCAATCATCTTTCTCAATTTCTTCTAATTCTTGATTATTGTTGAAGGAGTAATAATGCAAGTAAATTAAGAAAAATTGATAAATATGAAAACTATGTCTTATATTTAGAGCTAAAATCAATTTCTCAAATATGTCTTATATTAAGGATCAAAAGGATACTAGGTTAGCTCATTGTTTATCCAAATCTCAACTGTTTATAAGTGTTCTGTGTATGAGGATGAATGCTACATAGTAGCCATTATGAAGGTTGAGTTGGTTATTCTATCTGTGAGGGCAAATAGGTTAGAACATAAGACTTTGTAAGAGATACTTAACTGCACCATGAATTTACAGTAACTTTTATGTATTTATCAGTTTTACTGAAGAGGCTTACGAAACTTGAATTAAGATTTGAGAATTTGAGGTAGTCATTACCTGCAAATTTTTCTGTTGAGAAGCATCTCCTTCTGCTTGAATGCTTTCTAATTTAATTGCTTGTCTCATAAGCATTTCAGTTAGTGTTGTGATCTGAAGTTCTGGTACCTTGACTCCATTGGAAATAGACTTTTCAATTGTGGAGACCTGTAAAATGGCAATTGCAATGGCACTCTCAGAATACACCACGTTATATAAGTGATCATTCAATTGTCAATGAAGAATGAAATTTAGAAACAGATTAGAACATAGGGATTGGGGAATATATCATTAAAGCTAAAACTTGAGTTTTGCTATATGGAAAGACTATAGCTTTGCCAGCTTTGAGGCCTTCACCCTCACGGATTTAAAACATATCAGGGAGGTATCCAGACCTTTATAGAGGGTTTTCCCATCCCCTTCCCAAACATAACAGAGTACAGTTCAAACGAGCAGAGCAAGTGTTTAACTCATTTGAACATTAACTACATACTTATTGTCCGGGTTAAAACTTAAATTTGACTCAATTTTCAAGGCGTTGTTATAGGTTTCTGCCAGCTAGCTCACACTAAAAAGGGGTTCACATTCAAACTCCTAATATCGAGGCAATATTTTGGCATAGTCATGGACTAGACTCGTCACAAACGAGTGTGCCACGCAATATCAATATGTTTTCTACCAGACTCTCACTCATGGATACGGTTAATGAATGACGTGGCAAACAGGCCAAGAAATATGACGTGGAACGCATTATACCCACCTAAGAAAATTCGTCACTTATTCTAGGAAAACATGAAAATGAAAGCACAGAAATGAAGCAGAGACATTTTTTTGTTTTTTGGACAATGAGAAGAGGGAAAAGGCCAATCTTTGCCATCACCATATAGTCCACTTGAAAATATTCAGATTCCCAGACACTTTCAGCGTGGTCCAGGGGCATCAGAATCTGAGCCAGTAGAATACAGATTCTCTGCCTACCAGAAATCAACTACTCGTCCTAAAGAAAGAAAAGTTTCAAAATTTTGCTGAAACTGAAATATGACTGTGAAATGCCCCTTGTACTCTCTCCCTAACTGAAACTGAAATTATGCTGACTTTGCAACTCTAATAGCAAGAGAGTTAGACACTTAATAGGGGTATTTATTATTTATCATATTAAAAAAAGGAGAAATAGTTAGAGTTGTATTAGATTGGTATAACTTAAGGTCAAGTTGATAGGAGACTTGGGAGAATTTCAATTAACCCCACAAGAGCAAGTTTATTTCAGTAAATCCTAAGAAATTCTAAAATTTCACTATATTCTAAAGACTAAAATAAAAATAAATTTTGTAGATGAAAAGACAAATTTGCCCTTTCTTTATTTTTCACCTACAAAACTTATTTTTCATTTTTTTCTAAAACAATAAAGTACGGGCATCATTATTTTTTTACCTAAAAAACTTATTTTCATTTTGATTCATAAGGGTGCAGTAAAATTTTAGAAATTATTGGGAGTTGACTGAAATAAAGTTTCTCCTATTCAATTGAAATTTTTCCTAGGAAAAATCCTAATTAAATCCTTTTGAAATATATAAATCTAAATTCAGACCTATACTTTAAACAAATTTCTAATCAGGCCCAGAGGTTTTTTTAGAAATTTCCGAATTTTGTTCAAAAACCATAATACCCCTTTGTAATTGAAAAAGAAACATGGAATTCATGCCCCGTCTAAACTATGAACCCAGAGTAAAATAATGTGTTTTCCTGGCATTTATTTTTCTTGAATTAATTAATGCCACTGTTCTTTATTTTGGCTTGGGCAGTAGAATCTCTGCATCTTCCACTGGTGTAACCATGTTTGGGAATAAAGACAGGGATGTGAAGGTGGGGGCATTGGGTAGGGTACTTGGGTTCCATTACTACTGAATTTTGGGGCATCGTGTCGGGGACCTGGATGCTAAATCAACCAAATTAAATCCGACAAAAATTTAGAGAGCTAATTAAATTGCAAACTCACTAACCAAAGTTAGAAGGCTAACGCTTTCAAAAGTGAATAACTGTGTTCATTTGATATATGGGACACTATTGGAGCTACCTCTCTGAAAAAAAGTCTTCATTAAATGTTCAAATAACTTTATTTGTCAGACCTTATAACAAGGATTGAAATAATTTAAATTTTAGGTTTTATAAAATTTAAGAATATTCTAATAAATAGAAGTTAATAATAAACAATTAAGCGTTAGAAAACACAATTAGCGACCCAAAGAAAAAGTAGTTGGGTTTACCTGCTCCGCCAGCTTGTTAACTTCCGTAGACACGTCAGAAATGGCGCGATGGGCACTCTGGATCTTAGCATTCCGACGCATTTCAAGGAAGCGACGCTCAATGCTCGCCGGGTCTTGAATCAGAACGATCTTTGAACGGTCTTTCACTCCGCACATGTCCAAGTATTCTCCATTTTCTCTCTCCTTCCCTCGGAAAACAAGTCTCTGTTCACCGGGCTGTAACCTTGTCTGCTCCGTCAACATCTTCTTCACCTCCCCTGTTCAGTTTCACATTTTCCTTTCTCAGTTTTCATCACAAAAACCAAATCGATCATTCAAATGCAAAATATAGTGACCACAAATTCATCTAAAATCAATTAATACATTTGTCATCAATCATCATGACTTGCCAAGATGAACAGAGAAAATTAAAGAATAAACCATGCAATGCTACGTAGGCACGTAGCAATCGGTAATGATGATGCCACTGAACTTATCACCTAACTCAATTTTGAGATTCCAACGCAATTTCTAGCTTCTTAGTAGCCAATAACAGAAAATAAAAATACAACAATGGGCAATTCTAGATCCAGAGCTTGACTTACCAAAAGTCACTATGGAACTAACTGAGATCTCGTATCTCAGAGCACCATATGCAATCCGAAGCCGCAAATTCGGTATCGGAGCTTCTGGTTTCTCGTCTCTTTTCTGTACCAACATTCCTCCAGGCCTCATTTCCCACACAGCTTCGTCGTCTCTCGAAGTATACGACGACGAAGACGACGGCGCCGGTGGCCTCGTCGTCGTGATGCTCCCACCAGTTCTAACATACGCACTTGGTCTATTCCTAATCATTTTGATCTCAATTTTCCCGGGAAAAGGTCTCGAAGCAGGTGAAAAATGAAAAAAAAGCGTGAGAGAGAAGGAGGGAGAATAAATCTCTACGGCATGAGTGGAGGACGTTGCATTTGATCGACCGACACTATCAAGTTGTGAAAGTTTGGAGGGAAGGGGGTTTTTATAGTGTGTAGGCGAAGTGGGGAAATGCATCGTGTTGATGAGGGGTAGGGTTGTTCAAAAAATCTGGTGGTTTAGTTGGTCCGGTCAGATCGAATCTGACCCAACTTGATACTAAAAAAAAAAATTTGGTCTAAGACAATTTCATTAGATAGGACCAGGCCAAACTGCTCGGGTTAGACCGGACTTTGGTCTAGGGGCTTAGACCCCTTGGACTAGTCCGGTCTAACCTGATTTTATTTTGCAAATCACCACTGCACTAAGCTGCTTACTGAAGTCTGGACATCATAATGTATTTTTTAACTTATAGGAATTACTTTTCACTTAGTTACTTTTTATTACTTTTGGAAGTCAAGTGAAATCAAAGCTAAAATATTACCTCCTAAGAAGAAGAAAAAAAGGAAAAATTGAAAAAAGAACTGAAAAAAAAAAAAACTAGACTCTAGTCCAGCTGGTTAGGTCCTGACTAGCCCGACTTCGAGCTGGTACCAAACCTTGGGCTGGCTTTTCCAGCTCGAGGTCTTATTTGGCTAGATCTCGAGTTAACCTTCAACTCAGTCTGGACCGGTCGTTAGATATCCCTAATGCAGGGTATGAGGGGAGAATATTGGACCAATGAGAGGTGTGCCACGTGTCAGGGTTCGTTTGTTTGTGTGCAGTGACAGCTAAGCGGGACGGAGGTTGCCTTGCCGACAGCTCAAGCAAGAATCCAAATCCAAGAGAAACGACACATGGCCTTGTTGCTTACTTTATAGGGCTCATTTTGATACGTGGAGAATCATCATTGGACCATAAATTGTAGGTCCTCTTTGTATTTCATGGAGTTAGTTTTTTCCCAAATAAAATAAATAGTTTTCTATATTTGTTTATGGTTCAATTATTTAAGAAAAAATTCCAATTCTTTTGGATGTTCCTTAGGTGGCCAACTCAATGAAGATTCTAATTTAACATGTGGCACGGCTATTTACTCCCTTTATTCCTCAGCTTTAAATAACTGTTTTTCTTATTTAAAAAAAGTATATTTTTCTCCAACTAGACTCTCCCTCATAATTATAATTCTCATACACTATCTTAATTAATGTAATTCACGCCTAATCACTTTGTCAAAAAAAAATTGCAATATATATGTATAGTCATCAAGGGTAATTGAACTATTCTCAAATTTTTTATATTTAAAAAAGTAATATATGTTGAGATAAAACTTAAATAAAACTTATGTTTTGAAATTGAACTATTCTCAAATTTAAATATTATATTTAGAGACGGAGGAGTACTACCTATAATACGCTCATAACATTCTCTAAACAAAAGTAAAAAGAAGACTGAAAAAACATTCGTTGAAATAAAATATACATTCCAAAATATTTGATGGTTGACTTTAATAGTTGCAATTTACTAATTATATTTCTTTAGAAAAAACCACGAGGCCCTGTCGGGTTTAGGCCTAAAGTAGGGCCGGGAATGACCCGATTCCCCCCTCTACCTATAATACGCTCATAACATTCTCTAAACAAAAGTAAAAGAAGACTGAAAAAACATTCGTTGAAATAAAAAATATATTCCAAAATATTTGATGGTTGAAAAGGAACAAATCTTGCAACTTATGTAGCCAATTTTACATAATCCTCCATTCGGTTTTAATTATAGAAACATTTTTGTAGTGTAAATTGTACTTATAAAAGTTTCATATAATTAGGACCAGGAGGTGATAAGATATTATGTCTCGTCTTAATTATAAAACTATGTTGATTTTTTTTTGAAATGATTTAGGAAACTAAATAAATTACTTAATTATATCATATATCGTGTATCCCTAGATTATTTATTAGCTTATTAGTCAAACTAATTAATTTGGAGAAAAATTTAAATATAAATACTATAAAGTAATTTAATTAGCTTTCTTAATTTCTCCAAAAAAGTTAACTTGGTCCTATAATTATAATTGGAGGGAGTAAAACTTATTATTATTGCTATTATATTGCTTTTGTTGGATTTGAATTTATGTGTGTAATACCTTGTGGGAGTATATATGATATACAGACAATTTTTTTTTTTTTTTTAAAAAAAACTATATATTTCATATTGTTCACCCAATTGTTAATATAAAAAATAATCATATCTTATTTTAATATATGCCATTGTTAGAGTATTTCGATCTTCTGAGCTGCAATAAGAAAAATAATTTCAATTATTCATATTAGACTACTGAGAAATATTAAGAAAAAATATTTATCTTTTGAAAAAAAAAAAGATGGATTAAAATTATAAGCAAATATAATGCATTTTGTTAACACCTATAAGTGACATAACAAAAATGAGATTAGTCAAATACAGTATCCACTCCGGTCCTAATTATAAGAAAAAATTGACTCTTTTGGAGAGATTAAAGAAGTTAATTAAATTATTTTACAATATTTTTATTTTTTTCTAAACTTATTAGTTTGACTAATAAACTATGGGTAAAAGATTTCTCCAATCGCTAAAGATAAGTTATCTCCAGAGACCCCAAAACTACGTCGATTTGAATTAATAAAGGGTGTGTTTGTAATTTTAGGTAAATTATGAAAGGTGCAAAATTACAGAAACACCATTCATTAATCTAAAACGACGTAGTTTTGGGGGTCACTGGAGATAACTTTATCTCTAGTGATTTGGAGAAATGCTTTTTCCTATAAACTAATATACCATCTAAGAATAATAAAAGATGATATGATAAATTAACTTATTTAGTTTCCTTAATCTCTATTTAAAAAAATTAATTTAATTTTACATTTAAGACAGAATGAATAAAAATCTAGCTCAATGGCACAAGAGAGTATACTCTTTTGCTGGGTTGCGGGGAGGAAAGTAAAACGCAAGTTAGCTTGACTTTTCTAAAAGTTTAAGGATCAGATCTAAAATTGAAAAATTAATAAACGCAAGTTAGCTTGACTTTTCTAAATAAGTTTATATGTTGTGAATCTTTAGATTATATATTAGTTTATTAATCAAATAAAATTGTAATTTAAAAAATTAATAAATAACTAGAAGCGACAAATAAAATCCACCATGCAATAGTCAAAGTGTAATGATATTCCTTAATCCAATAATTAATTATAAATCGGGGTTGTTAAACGTTGTCCATCTCCTTTAACAAAAATTAGGAGTCCAAGCAAAAGCAGAGAGCCAATCAATAATAACAAACCACGAAGGACCCTACGATGAGTTGACTTTGAGTCCAACCAACGGCTAGGATTCTCAGACATAACATCAGCCTCGTGGGCCCACTTAGCTTCACTCAAAAACATGTTCAGGTTCGCATATCCCCTGCCTACCAATGAAAACGAAACATACAAAAAAAAAAAAATCCAACTCCTCAACCATTTAATATATAAGATCACTTGTTGGGTAGGATTGGCTGGCCATCCAATCAAAATTCATCTACATGATTGATTCTCACTCTTGAATTTTATTTATGTATACACAACTAACTTCACAAGTTTGTAGCGTTTTTAACTGTCAATTGGTGCTAATTAAATATTTCTCTCCCAAAATAAATGGGTTAAATACTAATTTTGTAATAAAAGTATTGGTTAGGAAGCATTCAGCACCTGAAAAAAAATTTGATATCATTTTTACCTTGAAAGTTTAAAAACATAGTGATCTTGCCCATCGATTGATCTTGACTGATCATTGGATTGTTGCTCTTCTTTAGAAAGTTTCAGGGCAAATTTGCTCATAAAAAAAAAAAAAATTTGAGGCATATTTACTCTTTTTTTTTATATAAATTTTCAGGTGTTGAATCTTTCCTTAACCAATACTTTCGTGGTAAAAATGATATTTAATCTCAAAATAAATCGTGAATATTTGGAAGAATTACTATATAGGATCACATAAGCAAATTGATCATTAAAAAATCTGACAATAATTCTCTTCTAACATTTCATTTGAAAATGTAAGTTAATGGTTGAATTGTTTTTGGTAAAAGAAACTCGTATCAATTTATAATAAGCCTTCGCTTAACTTATAAATATCATATATCACTCGCGTTCTTTAATGTAAGGCTTATCGACTAATTTAGGAAGATTAAAAATGTTAAATAAATTACTTAATTATAATATATGTTATATGATATCTCTAAAATAATTGTGTACAAATCATTAGATTAAATATCACTTTTTACGTGAGGCAAATTGATTTATAGAAAAAATGATAAATATAAATATTTTAAAGTAATTTATTTCCCACCGGTCAAGACAAATGTTGTGCAAAAAATGACATGAAGAATTCAAAAAGTGGTCCATGTTTATATAAATATAAATAAAATTGAAATAAAGTTAAAATAAAATAATAGGAATGGAAAAAATAATGTCACGTTGCTTAATATCTACTCACGTTGTGATGTGTGTTGGTGAAATTAGTTAATTTGATTTGGGGCTAACAACTCAAGTAGGTGTGTAAAGGGTCTCCAACCAAGAATGAAATATGTCAATACATGAAATGAGTAAAGGCCACATTTTTTTTTGGACAGCCAATATGAATGATGACTCATTGACGACTGACGAGGATTCTATTGCACCTTTTTTTCCCCTTCTTGATGAATTGATTGAATTCTTTGCACATTTCTTCCTTCCGACGAGAAAATCTAAATATAGAGTCAGAAATTGGGTCGAGCTTATTGGGCCGTATATTTATCCTAATCCTTTAGGGTGTGTTTGGATTTGGACTTGTAAAAAGAAATTTTTTAAATAAAATTTCATTAATGGCAATTTGGTCATTTCCTTAATTCCCTCCCCCTCCCTCCCCCTCCCTCAATCCAAACACACCCTTAAGGATAAACTTATAAATTAGGGCCTAAACACGTTAGGCCCTTTATTTTTTTTATTTTTTTATTTTTTATAGTTTTGTTAACTTAACTTGACCATTTAATTTACTAATTTATAAGTATTTTGTATTTGTTATAGATTTATTTATTTATTTAATTACAAATACATATACTTTGATTTTATGATTTAGTTTATTATTTGTTGCATATAAAGATTAGAGCTGGGAATTAGGGAAGCCCGGCCCTGGTGGCCCTTCAGTGGCTGAGATAAGAAAAAAACATCATTTTTTTAAAGCCTACCGATAGTACCAGGGCACGAAAATTACTATTCCAAATTTTAACTATTTTTTTCGGGTTTTTTCCAAAGAAATATAATTAATAAATTGCAACCATTAAAGTTCTAATCTATCAAATAAATATTATCAACATTAATATCTAAACAATACAAATCATCCAACAAATAAATAATTGGTTAGAGGGTTTTTCCTGGATTTTAATCGGTTGAGTTTAAGTCTTCGGTTCCTCGAGAGGCCCTAGCTAATTCATGTATGGTATGTATGTATATACACATTAATTGCGCTGATCCAAGCATCAGTTTCTTCCAGACGTACTCTTGCCATCATATATATTCCAATCGATCAAGACAAGAAACCCAATTGTAAGACAATGCAACTTCAATTCACATTTAGTTTCTCATCTTGGATCACATCTACTGTATCTGTATGTCACCACATGTGTATAAAATTTCCAACACATCTGTCATTATGTATTTTTTTATTAAAAAAAAAAAATGCTACGATGTAATAGGGCCTAATGGGGTAGGCCCCGAGGCCTGCAAAAAGTGCCGACCCGATTAAGCCCGAGGCCCTACAAAATGGCCTTGCGATGGCCAATTTCAAATTTAGGGCTTATTTTTCAAGCGAGAGCCCCCAGCGCTGAGGCTTAAACCGACTTTGATTTCCCGACTCTAATAAAGATTATGGATGTATTCATGATGTGAGAGAAGATATTTTTGATATTTTTACCAATAAAGTAGAGCCTATTATTCGAAGTGAAATACAATTAAATGTCTTTAAAATTGATGATAGTGGTGAAGAATATGAAAATGATAGTCATCGTACTTATGTTGTTTAGTGATAAGCTTGTTATGCTATATGTGAGTTACTTATGGACAATAATTTACTCTTAATTATGAATTAACGACTGTGTTTGTTTATTGCATTAAGCATATCGTGTAGACATTAATGTTAAAAACATTTATTTGATAAATTAAAATTAAAATTTTTATATTTTACTAATTATATTACGGGGAAAAATAATTTTAATTCATAAAAATATTTTTCGGCCCTATAGAGCTTGGCCCTGACCCGCATGCTCTCGGGTCAGACCTTGAAAAATAGACATTCTTTTTACCCCGAGTCTAAAGGGGCTGATCTTTTTAGGCTCGGGTCCTTTAAAGCCGACCTTGATTCCCAGCTAATTAGAATAAAAATTTATTTATTGATTTAAACTTTTTCATTTTTTTTGCCCTTCTAAACTTTTTTCATGATTATTAGGCTTTAGCCAAAAAAATAAAATAAAAATAACTTCCCTTCTAGTCTTTATTTAAACCCATAATGTTAGCAACAAACCCACAACCATTAAACATAATAGCATATTTGGGATTACTTTTTGGGAGTTTCAAAAATATTTATTCACGTAAATTTGGGACATAACTCATTTTCTTTCGATCCAATCAATGCCTGTAAATTTTCCTTTATACAGTCTCTTCCAAGGGCTATGGCTCCACTCGTCTGCTGGAAAACAATTTTTGTCGATTATATAACATCATTGAGGGATAGGATTGTGCAGATTCCAGTTTTAACAATTTTCTTCACTTGGGAGTGGTTTGAGGTTTTTGCAGTCTTTACTTGATGTAGGGATGCATTATAGGTTGGTTTCAAGGGAGACTATGGGGCTTGTTCCTTCAAAATTACACCTTGTTGGTTTTGGGGATGGATAAGATCAAGCAGTCTCTCTGTTTCTTCAATATTTAAGTTACACTACAAACTTTGTCTTATATTTAAGACCGAAGGTAGTAATAATCATCATATCCTGAAATATATCAACATATGAAACTTCAAACCGAGAAAAAAATTTGTGCAACTTTAGGTATAGCCAGAACAGTTCCAAATTAGAATGGTTGAGATATATCAACATATCAAACTACCTTCAAGGACTAGTTCAACGCAAACCATAATTTCTGATGCCAATAGAACTTGCCTGCAAATAAAAGACAGAGAAAAGAAAATTTGAAGATGGAAGAATAAAGAAAAGGAAGGAAGACTCATCAGATTGAGATAGTACACATCTCATGTATATTACTACAGAATAGAATACTTCATATACTTGAAGGATCACCTTTCTTCAAATATATTGCTGATATCCAACAACCATGTTTACCAGAATAATCATTCACTGAGTTGTTGGCACTTGATCTCTGTATATGAGTGGTTGAGCTATATGGTATAGTGAGCCCACATGAATCATAATTAAATCCTTTTCCTTCACTGTCATCTTTCTACCTATGGTCCCCAGCTAGAAACAGAGAAAGACTTGTCCTTTTTTTTTTTTCTCTCACTATTTTGAAATTTTGCTCCTAACTTAAATGTTGGGTGCAGCTTTAACCAAAGAAGATTCAAAATTTCATTGGTGTTTCTACTTCTTTTATTGCATGGTGGAAATGGTAATGACCAAATCTTATGTTGTTTTAAGGACTTGGTCGGTCTCAGAACAATTCCAAAAGTTCGTGAAGGAATTACCAGTTTCCACAAATATTAGAAATTAGAAGCCCCTGACCAGAAAGCAAAAAAAAAAAAAGAAACGGGGAAACGAGATTTAACTGTAAATTAGATATTTCAAGGGATCTTTAAATTGTATTTTTTCTTATTTGGTAATTAGATGCAATTTTCCCTTTAAATGATACGTTAGGTGACAAAGAATCTTTCATATCAACGTTTTCAGGAGATTCTTTGGGCTCAAGATGGCTACGGAAAAGAGGGAATCTGCTGCCATATGCAACTGAAGATTGATGGGGATGATCGTCTGATTCTCGCTGCTGCTTCGCCCTGTTTTTCTGGGTGAGTAACAATTCTAACATTAATGAAGAAATCTCAATCAGAGTTTTTAACCCGCGTCTTGGGGATACCTTAATTTTTTGAATTCTTTAGTTGCTTGTGTCTTGGAGATTTAAACCTGTTCTGATTCAGAATACAAACCATGAAAGAAAAAAAAAAAAAAAAAACCATTAAAGCAAAACCATTACCTCATGGTTCTCTGGTGGTTGAGCACTTGAGCCCAAATTCAATGTTGAAAGGCAGCAACATAGGCATTTCATTTATTTTCGAATGTTTGGTTTTGACTTGAAAATAGTGAGTGGACAGTTGGTATATAAATGTTGTAACAAAGTGAAATGAGGGGCTTTTGGAGCTTATGTACTATTTCAATCGAGCTTATGGCTTTTTCTTCAAATTTTTTCATTTGGATGAAAATTTAAAATTTCAATTTACATGATTTAAAATATTAATTTATTAAAAAAGTATGACATTTAATCGAGCTTATGGGTGAAAAGAAGCTTATTTGAAAAGCTTCTTATGTACTATTTCTTGAGACTTTTTCTTCAAATTTTTTTGCCAATCGAGCTAATTTGAAATTGCGCTTATGGCTTTTTCTTCAAATTTCTCCTAATTTTATTAAGAGAAATTCTCAATCATCAGATGTTACTTTGATGGAAGTTGAAAATGAGAATATTAATGTAGATGGAGAGTCTTCCTCGACTGATTCTCTTGAGGAAGATTCAAATGAATCGTGATTTTCAATTGAAATGAATCAGATTCATGACACAATTAGATCTCAAATTTCCTAGTTATTTGTGTAATATTTATTTGATCAAATTATATATTTTAGCATTGCCAAATTTTGTAATTTAGCATTTTTCATATTTTTAGTAATTTTAATTTTTCTCTTATAATTATCACAAAAGTCACTTATCTATAAGTCATTCATTCTAAACAAGTTTCAATTTCACAAAAGCTATTTATACAACTACCAATCTAAACATAAATCACATTTTACAATATGACTTTTACCCAATCAGACTTTTTTCCATAAATCCGATTGTCCACTGGTATCCCAAACAAACCCGCGTGAGTGCATGTTTTCTGTTTTCACCGTATTACTATCTTATTAGTCTGTCAAATAATGTTATGAGTTTCAATTATTAGGCGTTTAGTTTAATCTGTACGTTTTTATATGGGCTCATGTCTAAGTCTACGTATGTCATTCTTCTTTCTTTGTGCTTTAATTCGTTTCCTATCTTTGAGATTATGCTAATTGATTAACTGGCACACTTACATTCTTCTTTTATGTTGATAAAATTGTCTCACTTCATGATGAGAGTTGTTGGGTCTTTTTTTATTATTATTTTTTATTCGTTTCCTATCAATTTATTACACAAAAAAAGAAAATTAGCATAATCTTAAAGATAGAAAAATCAATTTATTAGACTTAAAAGGAAAACCAAAAGTTAATAACGGAATGGCGGTGGTGGACGAAACTTGATAAATATATATATATTTTTTTTGAAATACGTTATTTGAAATTTTACAAATTATTTAAAAGTCTTTTCTTGTCATTTTTTTCCTTAAAAATAAATATCTTAAGTATAAAAATCTAAGAATATAAGTTTTTCCTGAAAATAATAAATACATTTTATAACACACAAAAGGAAAGTAGATCTAAAAAATTTATTCATTATCAAAACATCTAAAGAATTTATTTTCACTTATGGAGAAAGTTATTTATTAATTTAAAATAAGTGCATGCATTAAATTATTTTTTTATTAAGAAAATATAAATCAATAAAATTTAACATGATTAGTATAAAATATAGCTTATATGTTAATGTTATTATTTCAATAAATTAATATTTTAAATCCTATTAATGAAAAATATTTTATTTTTTCGACAAAA
Source organism: Acacia acuminata (assembly GCA_019022655.1). Lineage (NCBI taxonomy): Eukaryota > Viridiplantae > Streptophyta > Magnoliopsida > Fabales > Fabaceae > Acacia > Acacia acuminata. The sequence goes on from JAFJYI010000166.1 coordinate 1,268,408, forward strand.
AAATTATTTAATCTTCACAGTTAGTAAAATAGTTAAGTAAAAATTAAATATTTTTCAATTAATAGGATTTAAAATGTTAATTTATTAAAAATACACATAATGCATCTAGCATTCGGGGGTTCGATCCTTAAAATTGCGGTGTGTATGGAGAAGGTTATTTGTGTTAAACACCAATGCCCAATTTACGGGACGATTACGGTGCGAAGGAGGATTATGTATCTTTTAGCCTTTATTAATTTAAAAGGTTCACACATGTGGAGGACATCTCGATTTTTTTTGAAAACATAAATCAATAAAAAATGATTAGAAATATAGTAGCACTGAAAATGTGAGAACTCTTTATCATCTGAGCCTCGAAAAAAACCCTTATCAAGTCCCAAAAAAAAAAAAATTAGCAGTGTGGAATGAGTTAACCCCTCGTATTGTGGCAGATTGAGTTTAGCTAAATGCAAAATAATTTTGGTCACAGCAATTTCTGATTGCTAAAATCCCATGATTAAAAGTTTTTATAACAATTTACGACATGTTTAAAAACTATTCACTTTCACTCCATGTTCGATAAAAATCATTGAATACTTACAACTTTGGCGATACATACAAACACTGGGGGTTTTAATGGTTTCACATGAAATTTAAGATGAATTATTGTATTATTTATGACTTGTGAATAGGAAAAAATTTTAATAATTTTTTTTACATTTGATAAAATTAAATTTTCAACTAATATATTTATTTTATGGATAAGATTTAAAGTTTAAAAATATTTTATACTTATAAAAATTCTTTTGGAATCTAAAAAAAATGATGAAAAAAAGAAGAAGAAGAAAAATTAGAAATGAACATATGGATTGAAGTATTCATATATTTATAAAACAAAGCTTGATTTAATTACTATTCAATATTTCAATATACCTGCAATGTACTGTACTTCTTTGCTTGTCATCCGAAGAAAACATATAATTCGCATTCTCAAAAAAAAAAAAAAAAAAAAAAAAAAAAAAAAACAGAGTCTCATTAACAGTAAATTACATTTAAGGCTAATTCGGGTGGGCGTGAAAAAAAAAAGTGGTTGGGGGTTCGATCCCCAACTCTTATGAATGGAAAGCAGCTTTTTTACCGCTTTGTGTCATTAACAGGTAAATTGGGGATACCTTGCAATAGCAAAAATTACATTTAAGGCTCTCGATAGAAAACTGTATTCCTTGATATGTGTAATAATTTGGAGAGGAAAAAATATTTGAGAGATAAAGTTGATTGAGCTTTACATTTGAGGCAAAAGAAAATCCTCTAAATAGCTTCTACATTTATTTATGACACGATGGATTGTATATTTGTATAATTACAATGAAAATTATACCCAACAAAACATGGGTTGATCATTTGGTGCTCCAAGATATAAGATCAAAGCTTATTAATAATGAAAAAGAAACAGTTGACATAAAATTTAAAATTTCGACTAACATACATGGAACAAGGACTTGTTTGGTATACTGTTTGGAGAACTCAATTGGACTTATGTACTGTGTGAAACGGACTTATGCAGATGTTGATGTTTAAAAGTTGTCTCAATTGAACTTATAGACCAAAAGTTACTCTTTTAAAAAATTACTTTTTGGAGTTAGAAATAAAGAGAGAATTTGATATATGTGGGAATATAAGTCATGTTGGATACCCTTCGTCCTTGGGTTCAACTGGCGTGGGAGTCGGTCTTCCTCACCATTAGGGAGGGAGTTCGATCCCTGTGTTGGTCAAGGCGCTGGGGGGAGGCATCTAGGGGTCTAGGTATTTGTAGTAGCATTTGGCGGAGTAAAAAGAGCGCTAGTATCCCCAACGAATACTAGGTCTTGCCCTTGGGTGTGGGTGAGCTAACCCCTTTCCTAAAAATTTTTTAGCAAAAAAAAAAAAAATCATGTCGGATATATTTTTAGTACTAGCTAGTACCCTAAAAAATATTTTCAGAGTATTTACTAGTACTAAAAATATTTTTTTCAAGATCCTAAAATACATTTTTAAAATCATGAAGTATTTTTTTAGTGCTTGTTCGTAGTCACTGAAGTATATTTTTAATATCAGTCAGTACCCTATAAAATATTTTAGGCTATTGACTAGTACTAAAAATATTTTTATTCGGCGTTCTTAAGTATTTCAAGATCATGAAGTATTTTTAATTTTAAGTACTATAAGTTAAAATCACAAAAGCTACTTATGCTATTGTCAATCTAAACATAAATATAATTTCACAATCTTACTTTTTTATAAGTTAGATTGACTATATGTCATTTTTTTCACCGTTATCCCAAACACACATCGTCACCCCAAAATTTTTGTTGGGAGAATTACACAGGTCCCAAGGAAGATAGATATTTACATTTAGGTCCCATCAAATGACAAAATTACGAAGTCCTAGGGACTTACATTTATTATTTGAGTAGTAAATGACCCTTTTGGACAATCAGCATAAAAAACACATGAAACAAAGAAAGCAATGAAAACGCACAGGAGTAGCTCTGGAAAAAGGGGAAAAAGCTGAAATCAATAAGCATTAAAGGTGGATCGAATCTCCAATGTAGAAGACAAGTAGGTGACATTTTCATGTCCTCGGCAAAGCTTAGACTTTGAAGCTGTCATATTTTCATTGAATAATCATTCCCCTTTGTTGTATGTTCTTTGCATTCACTTGTTCCCTGTACATTTCCTTCAAGTCCACAATATCCGCACGAAGTTCCTCGGCTAGGCGCATACATTCAACTACTTTTAGATATCTGACACCCATTTGATGTGATGATGGAACATTGAATAAAAAGTTCTAGGGTTTCATGTTATTGGGTAGGATTAATTACATTTTGCTGTTTTTGGGAAGGAAAGCGGAGGGACTTCTCTGTTTTTCTTGGTTTGTGGTTGATGTGATGATGGAACATTCAATAAAAAGTTCGATAGGATTCAATAAAGTTGTTGTTAAAACAACAATTGTATGTTGTAAATATAGAATTTATTGTTGTAAATCGCCTCGGAACTCAAGATTTGAAAAAATCCAAGTTGTAAAAACTTGTTGTTAAAACAACAATTGTGTGTTGTAAATATAGAATTTATTGTTGTAAATGCCTCTAGAACTCAAGATTTGAAAAAATCCAGGTTGTAAAAACTTGTTGTTAAGGCGACAATTGTGTGTTGTAAATATAGAATTTATTATTGTAAATCACCCTGGATTTTTTCAAATCTTGAGTTCGGAGCGATTTACAACAATAAATTTTATATTTACAACATACAATTGTTGTTTTAACAACAATTTTTTACAACCTCGCATTTTTTCAAATCTTGAAAAGGCGATTTACAACAATAAATTCTACATTTACAACACACAATTGTCTTGTTTTAACAACAAGTTTTTACAACCTGGATTTTTTCAAATCTTGAGTTCCGAGGCGATTTACAACAATAAATTCTATATTTACAACATACAATTGTTGTTTTAACAACAACTTTATTGAATCCTATCGAACTTTTTATTGAATGTTCCATCATCACATCAACCACAAACCCGGTGAAAAAGAGTAGTCCCTCTGTTTCCTTCCCAAAAACAGCAAAATGTAATTAACCCTACCCAATAACATGAAACCCTAGAACTTTTTATTCAATGTTCCATCATCACATCAAATGGGTTGTATATCTAAAAGTAGTTGAATGTATGCGGAAATTTCGGAGGAACTGTATGATATTGTGGACTTGAAGGAAAATGGGGAACAAGTGAATGCAAAGAACATACAACAAAGGGGAATGATTATTCAATGAAAATATGACAGCTTCAAAGTCTAAGCTTTGCCGAGGACATGAAAATGTCACCTACTTGCCTTCTACGTTGGAGATTCGATCCACCTTTAATGCTTATTAATTTCAACGTTTTCCCCTTTTTCCAGAGCTACTCCTGTGCGTTTTCATTGCTTTATTTGTTTCATGTGTTTTTTATGTGCGATTGTCCAAAAGGGTCATTTATTACTCGAAATAATTACGAAGTCCCTAGGGACTTCGTGTAATTTTGTCATTTGATGGGACCTAAATGTAAATATCTCTCTTCCTTGGGACTTTGTGTGTAATTTTCCCATTTTTGTTTCCTCCATTTTCATTTAATGAAGAATCTTTTTTATAAAAAATAGGGAAGATTTATTATTATTCTAAACATAGATTGCATATACTACTAGCAAAATAGGAAAAAGCATGCAATATTTTTATTTTAAAGTTTATTTTTAGTTCTTTAAATTTATATAAGGTATATTTTTTAGCTCTTAACTTTATAGAGTATACTTTTTTTTTTTTTTTTTGGTGAGAAACAGGGCTCTAGCCCATTAGCAATATTTATAGAGTATACTTTTATTGCTACAATTCTTACACAATTAATGTTTTAACGGAAAACACTAACGCACTAAAGTTGAGTGATATTGATTGTGCAATTAAATGCTATTAATCTTAAATTCAAAATATATGTAAATGAAAAAATATCTCGAAAATCTAATGAAGTAGACAAGCCGTCAATATTAAAACCTCGATTGTATTAAAAAAAATTAGTTTAATAATCTAAATAGCAAAATCTCAATTTCATTTGAAATTGTTTGTCTATTTATTTTAGTTTAGTAATCTAAATCTATTATATTAAAAAATTTAAACTCAATATATTTTGTCAGCCGCACAATCGTTATTTAAGGTTGATGGTCAATATTCTTCATTAACAACATTAACAATGTTAAAAATATATGACCAAAAATATATTTTATAAAGTTATAAGGGATAAAAAATATACTTCATATAAATTTTAAAAGATTAAAAATATACTTTAACCTCTTTATTTATTATTTATTATTTAAAGGGACAAACGCTAAAGCCCGAAGTTACACACATGATTCAACCCACAACCCTTCCTTTAAAAGGAACTGTCATAACCACAAGGCCTTTATTTCAAGCATGCATATATTAATTTGCAGAAGCATTGCAATTCTCTTTCTTGTCCACATTCTGAGCCAGAAGCATCAAGCAAGACGAAGCCTCCAATTGCTTCACACCCTCTTCAACTTCATCTCTCATTTCTTCCAGAAACTTCTTCAACTTCCCAAGTTCTTCCTTATTCATACCTTCCAATGGCAGCTTCCCCTCGTTATTCAATTTCAAATTGATCTTCTTTAACCTCTTGTCAAGCATCTGTCCCTTCTTCTTCTCCACCTCAGCCTCATTCATCAGATTCATAAGCTTCTGGTTCAGCTTCTCAATCACAGCTTCACCATTATTATAACTACTTGCCCGACGACGACCCTTTGATCCGCCATTATTCTCCTCGGCAGAGCCACGACGGAGGAACCTGTTGATGATGGCGTTGACGCTTGGGTGGCCGTAGGAGAAAGGCTTTCCGCCGGGAGAGAAGGCGATGATGGCAACTTCTGCTCCACACAAGGTTGCGAGCTCGTTCGCTTTCCTGAAGACGCCATTGCGACGTTTGGTGAAGGTGACCTGCCTCGAGCTTGAGTCTCTCACAAGCTTCATCTCGATCTTTCGACGACCCATGAACCCTACCTTGATCAGAATAGAGAAAGAAGGAGGAGAAGAAGAAGATTGAGTTGGGGATGGGTGAGATTGACGATGAATGAGTGGCTATATATATACACACACCTAGAGGTGAAAAATGAATAATTTAATGTGATTTACTAATATTTTTTGGTAATGGTGGGTATATAAGTTAATTTTTCTATAAAAATGATAATTATTGGCTATAAATGTGAAGTGTTGAAAAGTGTGTAAAAAATTTATTGTTTCTAGAATTAATTGGTAAAGTGATTAATTTTTAAATAGACTAGAGAAATGGATTTTACAAATTTGGATTTAATTATGCATGTATGCTATAAATGCTCACAGCCCTACAGAACCGTCCCACAAAGAGGTTGACTGTTTATAACATTAATTAAATTTGAAATCTCTCTTGTTGTTTCTATTTTTGTCATGACAGCACCAATAAAAAAGTACTTTTAGACCGCAACATTTAAATTGGATTATAGTAACATTTAAACTGGATTATAGAGGATCAGGTCTAGAAAATATGATCATTTTGGCAATTTCATAAATATGAAATTTTTTTAGACCAAAGTATAGAGGATCAAGTCTAAAAAATATGACGGGTGATTGATTTAAGTAAATAAATAAAAAAAATTTTAGACAAGATTATGGAGGATCAAATCTAAAAATTATGACCGGTGGCGAGTTTCATAAAAAAAAAAAAAAAAAAAAGGTTAGACCGGTGTCTATTACTTTTAAGACATTTTGTTACAAATAATAGGTCTAAAAGGTTAAAAAAAATGCCTATTACTTTTAAGACCTTTTGTTACAAACAATAGGTCTAAAAATTTAAAAATAAAATAAAATAAAATATCTATTACTTTTAAAACCTATTGTTACAAATAATCGGTCTAAAAAGTTAACTTTTAAGACCTCATTTTTATTATAACTGGTAAAAAAAAATGAATCTCCTTTTTTATCGAACATTGAGTTTCCAACCTTTTCACACTTCTCTCACTTTGGATAAGAGCTCTTCTTCTTCTTCAATGGCTCACTTGAATTACATACCCAAATCCCTTGCACAATTGGTCGGCGGTGAGGCAACGGTGAAGATGGCAGCGACAACGACAACAAGGATGCGACGAAGACGGCAACTCCGACTTATCCTCTTTACATATCTCCGAATTTTGGCTTCCTCTTTGACTTATCCTCTTCGACTTATCTTCTTCATAGATCTTCGTCTTCCTTTTTGACTTATCCTCTTCATATATAGTCTTCCTCTCAACATCACCTTCGACTCCGACTCATCCTCTTCGACTATGTCTCCAAATCATCATCTTCAAGTGAAGCTTCTTTTGCAACCGCTGAAAACAGCTATGACAAAACTTTATCAGATCTGCAGAAATTGCAAGTTTAATCATATCTGTGTAGAAATCATAAGCTTGATCAGATCTGAGTTTTCGATTTCACCTTCAAATAACTCAAAACGTTGTCACTAGTGCAACAATGGCATTAAATCTGTAGAAATTGCAAGCCTCACAATGGTGCAGGTCTAATCTCTTTCTCATTAAACCCCAACCGTAGAATTGTGTGACGGCGGCGACAACCGTAGAATTTTTGGTTTTTTCCCAACTTTTTAAATTGGACTTTTAAATTACAATGTCTTAAAAATCTTACTTTTAAGACCTAATATTTTAAAAATCCGATCTTATAAATCCGACTTTTAAGACCTTATATTTTAAAAGCCCATTCTAAAATGTATTTTTTAAAACCGATAGCACATCTGGTCTTAAAAGTAACATACTTTTTAGACCTCGCGTATTGAGATTTGGTTCCAAAACCTGTTTAAGAAACGTTTTATATTCAGTCTAAAAAGTCTTTTTTTGTATTGGTGCATTTTTTTAAACTAATATGGAAGTGTTTTTAATAAGGCAAAGTTATGCTTTTGATGCCTTAATTTTATACGAGATCTCATTTTATTCCCTGACTTTATTTAATTTCTTTTTAATAACCTAACTCTTAAAATACAATCAAAAGTTTTCAATTCCTAAGACCATTAATTTTGTTAACAAAAAATATTGATAAAGCGTTTTTCTTGCATTGTGTATTTTCTAATGCGAACATATTAATTCAACTCATTTTATTACACAAAAACAAAGCCCAACACAATAGTTTTCAAAGGAAGGAAAAATAGGATGACTTTTTCTTAAGAAAAATTAAATATTTTTTCTTCCATAAAAAATTAAGTTGCATTAATTTGTCAACATTATTTGATAATTCTTCGTTAGTAATTAAGATTGTTTTCTCAAAATTTTTTCACCGACATAACTAATACTAATAGGGTTAGAATTAAGGAAAATTTTGACTGAATTTTGAAGGTTAAAGGGTTTAAAAAAGCTAAATATAGTTCGTAGATCAAAATGAAATTTAGTGTAAAGTTAATGGACTAAGAGTGTGTTTTTTTTTCCTATTACTAATCTTCCTAATTAGCAAAGTTGTAGGCATGATTATCTATTAAAAGTTACTATATTTGAAAAAAAAAGAGAGATTCATCTAACTTTTAAATTACAGCTAAACTTTTTCCGATTCTTAAGACTATTCATTTTATTAATAAAACTATTAATGATAAAGCAATTTCACATACCGACAGAATATTCTCTCATGCAAACATATTAATTCAACATTTTTTTAAAAACATATTATCATCATGTCAGAAACAAGATTTTTATATAAAGGTAAAAATAAGATTTTGTTACATAAAGTTCGATTATTTGTGTTTTTTCATTAAAAAAAAAAGGTTTAGTTGGATTCATGTGTTCATGTTTGATGATACATTGTCAGTATTTCAGAGTATTTTCTCAATATTTTTCATGAGGGGTTAGAATTATGGAAACTTTTAATTGTATTTTAATTTTAAAGTTAAGGGATAAAAAAAGATAATGGTTAAAGTGCAAATTTGTATTAAAAATTTTGTTGAGGAGCAATTTTACTCTAAAAGTTTTTTTAAATTTAATTTTACTTGAAGGTGTTAAAATTTAGTAATATTGCCCCCATTGTTAAAAAAGTTAAAAGCCAATATCAATTTTTTAATAGTCAACGTTAGTTTTTAATTGCATATATTGCCACGTTTTAAAACTTTCAGGGCGATATTAAACTTGAAAAAACTTTGGAGAATCTCATATAAAAACAATTGAAATAGGAAAATCTTATATAAAGTGATAAACTCAACAAATCTTAAATTGAGTTAATAACCCAAACTAGAATATTTAAATGTTAGTTATTTTCTAATAATAATTCTAAAAATGATCGAAAGAAAAGAGAAAAGGAAAATAAGATTCAACATCAAATTCCTCCATCCTCTTTACGAGCAGCTTGATGTCCCCAATATGTTTTGTTCAAATAAGATTCAAGATTTTTTTTTTTTTTGAACTCTGGGGAAACATCTTGCTTGTCATAAAGGCCTTAAGCTCATTTCTCAGCTGTCTCAAGGACAACATTTTTCTCCTCAAATTGATATTTAGCCTTTGAAAGTTTCATTTGGACTCTCTCTTCATGCAAAACATCAGCCAACTGAAGCATCTTTCTCTCTATTCAACCAAAACAAAATTAGGTAACGGGCTAATTGTTCCTCTTTGTCTTCTTCTCCTTGCTCCGATGGAAATACCAATTTAAACGAGCCATTTTGGTTGCCAAGAAAGGAGGTTCCAATACCCCCGTTCTGATGTGGAAGACTTGCTCGACGACGTCTCTTCCATGTCTAAAATAGAGGTAATCACAATCTTATAATCATGAAGTACATGAACTAAACCTAAGTCCTATTCTTTTAGTTTCACTAGGATGCCCAATTGTATTAACAACGGGTGGGAACCAATCTCAATTCTGCAAGGACCAGTTAACTGAGATGAAGTGGTTCATAGCCTTGCCATTGATTAACTAAAAGGATTAAAGGATAAAGATTTAATATTAGAATCAACTTAGTCTGATTTTCTGACGGTGTTGAGGCTTCTCATGAATTTCTTGTTAGTTACGTAGCAAGTGAACCACATTATTCTGTCTCTATTTTTTTTTAATAACTAAGGGATATAGAAGAAATATGGCCTAAATTCTAAATCCCTAATTGTGGCGCATAATCTAAGTAATAATTTGTTAAGTTTAGTAATTCAAATTAGAATTTGGATAATTCAACCGTCTTTATATGAGATTCTCTCAACAATTTTCAGGTCAAATTTGCACATTAACCAAAAAACTAAATGTTATTAGAGTATAAAAAAATCTAGTGTAAAGTTAAGAGATTTAAAAGGTATGTTTTTCATATTATTAATTTTGCAGGCATGGTTGTTTATTTAAAGTTACTATATAGGCAAGAGAAGTTGGTATTTAAGATAGGTAAGATTTGGTTCAATTTATCAAATTTCTTAGAAAAATATCCTATTAAGAAATAAATTTACAAATTTGAATATTGCTTTTTTTTTTTTAATTCTTCTAGATAAATATAATATTTCTGATTTAAAGGTAAAAAAAATCCTTTTTGATTGAATTTTTATTTTACACTTTTTAAAGTTAAATTTAGAAAATTAACTTTCTTTTCCCCTTATCATAAAAAAAACTAACTTAATTGTAACTCTATTTTTTTTTTCTAATTAAGGAAGCATTAGAGACCCAATTTCTTAAAAAGTTGAGCTGTTTAATAAACCAAACAATTAAAATTCATAAACTTTATCTTACTTCTACTTTTTTACTTTCCTTCAACCAAATAGATGATGAGAAATGCTCAATTTTATTTTTTGTTAAAGAAACGTGACTGCTGAAGTTATAATGGTCTGTGACAACTTTTTTAAAAAGAAAAATAATCAATTAATCACAAAAAAAAAATGAATATTACCTTAGCTAATGCATAGAAAGAAAAAGGTTAAACCGCTAAAGTGTACTTTTAGTCATTTATATTTTGTTCTGGTGTAGAATACAAGTGTTTAGTCTTAAGGGACTAGTGAATAGTTTATATCGGATCAAATGTATTCTCTAAGATGTCTATTGGTTAAACACCAAGGAGAGGAAGATTACTCAACAATATCTATGTGGAAGATATCAAAGAGTATCTCGGAATCACTGTGCACAGGTGTATAGCGAATAGCCAAAAGGGAGTGGGGTGCGTGCACAGTGTGATTGAATAGTAGAATAGATGGATAGAGAATGTGCACCTGTTATGTAATCTCTTATTTATAGGGATTACCTCTAGGGTTTTGGACCTTGGGCTTTGTGCGCCTCCAAGCCCGCTACACTCTGCTCCATTACCTGACACGTCCTTGCTCCACTACATGTCCCTGCTCCACTACATGTATTTTCGGGATTAGCGCCTTACTTACTGGGTGATTAGTGTTTTACCTGATTAAGGTGAGCTTCTGGAAACTAATTTCCTTGTTAGGTCGCATGAGTATGGGCCTTTTATACGAGTCCATAATAGTTGCCCCAAGCTCGGTAGTTCAGGTCTCTGAGCTACCGAGATTAATTGACCGCTCAACTCAGACTTTGTGTATCCGAGTTGAATTTCATTCAGCTGTTCTCCGAGATCCCTTGAATCCAAATTTGCTTTCGACCTGCCCCCTGGCATGCATGTTGGGTTGGTTTTCCACAATTATTCATTCGCTTTCATGATGGTCGGGATTATATTTGCAATTTTAAATTCGGCTTGCCGGATTCACGACTCTCGCCACGTGTTGCCCTCGATCCGGGGTATCATGTAAGTATACCGGCATACGAACAGGCTCGACTCTTCAATGATGTTGACAGCTGTTCGCTTGCCCGCATCATAGCGTATAACTACCATTTCCCACATAGTGCCCACTCCTGGCGTCCTTGGTTTTCATGCGCATTTAATACCCATTTTGTCATCAGTCATCATTGTACTTTTAGGGTTTCAAATTCGATTCTTGGTGTAGATTGACTTCACCATCCCTGAATCTTTAAATTAACAACGCCTATATATCCCCGCTTGCTTCTTCGTCTTACCACTTTACATTCAAAAGTTTCTTTCACTCACAGAGGATCCTCTCGTTTCCACAAGCTTTCTCTCTCTCGAAACTTCAACTTGCATTTCTAGTTTCTTCAACCTTTTCCAGAATCAGGTACTTTCACTGTTTCCCTGCCTCCTTCCTTTTGCTTTACTTTGCCTACCATTTCTCTTCTTCTTCAATCATAATCGGAAGAAAATCACTTTTCTGGTTTTTCTAGGTTCTCTGGGACTCTTAGGCTTTTCTGGGTTTGGAGATGTCAATACCATTCTTTTCCATAGCTGAAATTTTCTCCTTTCTCCCCAACCTTCATAGATGAAAACCCTGAATTGCCTTTGGATATGTATGGTAGGCCAATCCCTAAAGAAGACAGAGATGTGATTAAAACACTCCCTGGACCACAAAAATTTTGGTTCTGGGCAATACCTCGCACTGAGGAAGAAAAAAAGAAGCATTACTTCGTAAGCCTCGGGGTAGTAGGAGTAGGAGTAGTTTCCAAACACTACTGCAAGCAAGTCGAGATTCAAACGTCTCTACATCAAGATTCCATCCTAACCCACTTAGGTTTTCAAGCCGAGATCAGACCCCACCTACCCTGGCTTCTTCCCTTGCCCAACTAGAAAACATACTCCTAGATAAACCAGAGTCCCATACAAAAAGCTGTCATTGACCCATGTGATAAATGCCTCTTTTTTAGCATTGAACTTGCCAACAATGGCCGTAACTCAGAAGTCAAGTGGATGCTAGCTTCATGCAGTCATAAGCATGCTCTTAGTGCTACCTCAGCCTCTGGAAGCCTAAGTCATCTCGGCTTGGCACCTTCCACTTTTCAACATACTAGCTCTTTTGTCTTAGGTATACCCCTTGTTTCTGAATTTTACCCTTTTTCTTTATTCTAGATATAAATGGGTTCGTCTTCACACCATACTGAGCAATCCATGACAGGAGAGTCGAGTTCTTCCGGTTCATCCAAAGTTTCCAATACTCAGGGTCCATTAGTTATCAATGACATGCTTCGTATTAAAAGCACGATGATTGCGGAGGATGTTCCCAATCTCGACCTCTGGGATGGAGAGGGATATACCAAACACTTGCCTTAGATAAATGAATCGGTCGCCTCTTGCCGAGTAAGGGACATCGATCCCCATTTCTTTTTCTTTTACCGAGATATCATTACTCGGATCGGCCTGCGGTTTCCCTTCACCGATTTCCAAATCTGCCTCCTCAACCACCTACATCTTGCTCCCTCGCAACTTCATCCTAACGGCTGGGCTTTCGTCATTGCCTTTGAAAACTTCTGTAAAGACCAAGATATAGCTTGCACTGTTCCCATTTTCTGCCATTTCTTTTCCCCATTGGAATTGCATTCCGCCAAAGGGACCCCTTTAAGATTTAGCTGGACCTCAATCCGAAGTGTCTGCGATCGTCGACTTTTCAGGCCTTTTACCGACTTGTTTAAAGGCTTCAAGCCCGCCGTCTTTAAGGTTGTTGCCAAGCTCAAGTAACAGCCTTTGTTCCTTAACACTCTTGAGTCCAAGGAAGTTGAAGAGAGATTCCCCCTGTATTGGACTAAATATCATCACGGCCTCTCCCCTAAAGCCTATGATCCGTCATTAAACAGCCTTTCTGTCTCCGAGGATAAGACAATAACCCTTCTAGAGCTTTGTAGTAAGGAGAATGGCCTTGTGGACTCAGCCGACTATATTCCAACACCCCCGATTAGAAAATGATCTGCGGCAAGTATGGACATAGTTTTTCACTACGTTGCATTGCATGTTCCTTGGTCTTTGCTAACTGAATAACTAATCATTTGCTTTTGTTTTGCAGATCGGGCTATGGCGAAACGGCCTCCTTATCTGAACGTAGTGTTTCGTGATGAGGATGTCGTGGATCCCGACACAAAGAAAAAGCGAACAGCCCCTGATACCGGGATGGGTAAAAAGAAAGCCCCACCCAAAAAATCCAAAACTGCAAAGAGCATGCCGGCGCCGAGAACGACCGACGCCTCTGCTTCCGTTGCCCAAGGAACTACGTCGAATTCTCTTCCTTTAACAGCCCTTCTCTTCCAGCCCCTAATCAGTCAACCACACAAACTCCAGTCACTCAAACTCCTCCTCCGCCTCCTCCTAACATATCATCCTGTTCCTTCACTTGAAATAAAGGCGTAAAGAAGGAACTCTAGATTAGTTTTCGTCCTCCTCCCACTGCTCCGAGCCAAAACACGTAACTGATGACAAGGTTAAAGAACTTCAAGATATTGAACACCTCGCTTTGAAGGTTGCCAGGTTGGTCCAAACCGTGGTAAATCTAAAAAACAAATATGCCAACTTAGATAACAAATTGGGGCTTGTTATCGCGGAGAGAGACCAGACCCGTGAGGAGGCGAAGAAAGTCTTGGATGAACTCCAAGCGACCAAGGTGGAGAAAGAGAAGATCAATGAAGAACTGGCTGAAACCCATGAGGATCTCGGAACACAAAATTGGAGCTCTTCTATGAGCAACAAATTCATGAGAGGGATGTGAATGCCCTAAACATGGTGAAGGATGCACACAAAGAAACGGAGACGAGGTTGAAAAGACCAGAAGAAGCCTTCAGGGCTGCCCGTGCCGATATTGTTGATATAAAAAGTGGGGCGGAGGATTCCTTCAACAATGCTTTGGAGCAGGTGTAGCTTTTGAACCGCATCATTAAATTGAATATCTCAGGCACAAGCTTCAAAGCGTATGTTAATAACGATGGTCAACTAGTTCCACCCCCTCCTTTCATGTTGAAGAGTCAACCAACCACTTGGAAGATAACCAGGAGGAGTAGGGGTGAGCAATGGGCGGGCGGGGCTGCTCTGGGGGGTAACCCATGACCCACCCGTTTAAATTACATGAGTATGGGGAACCACGGGTATGGGGCCGGGTTAAAGCGGGTCCAGGGAACCCGTTTAGGCTTCTGGGCTTTTTTTTTAAAAAAAAAAAACATTTTTGGGCCCAGATTTGTTTTTTTTTTTTTTTGCCTAGAAACTGAGCAGTTTTTGGGCCCAAAACATATTCTATTTGTTGCGTTTTTTGGACCCAAGTTTGTTTCTTTTTTTGGCCCAGAACCTGAACATTGTAATTAAAAAATACCCATGGATTCTTACTTAACCATGAAGTACCCACAGAATTATGATTTGCCTAAATAAGATTAAATTACTAAATATAACTACAGAATAATATTAACGGGCTAAATACTTGCTCAAAATTACACAAGGACTCGTATTCTTAAGGGATGCAGCTTTAATTTCAGGGTGTGTGCCTCTTCATCAACTTAATAGTTGATTCATTGTACATACGTTTTGAAATGAATCTTATGTACTCTTGACTATTACACAGACTATTAACTGTGTAATGGAGAATATTAACAATCTTCCCTTTTTATTTTGCACCATATATTTATTGAAATTGAAAACTACAAATAATAATAATAAAATTGTGTTTTAATTATACTTCTAAGTTCTAGGACGAGCATGATGACGATGAACCTTTTTATAAGAAAACGAGATGAGCACGATGGATCTACTTTTCCCTAAACTATCGGCCGCCTCAATTTCAGTTTTACTATTATAAATATAAATCCCGAGAGAAGGCACGGGTTCCGGTCGATTTGCAAGATTTCAACGGTCGGCTTGCCCCTGTTTCTCAGCGCTTAACCAGAGAGGGCGAGAGGGAGAGGGAGACGTCAGCACTCGACGGCGAGAGGGAGAGGGAGACGTCCAGTCGTCCAGATGTGGCCTCTGATAGAGCTTGCTTCTATTCTGCCTCTGCGATAGCGGTGAGGGCGAGAGGCGAGTGACGAAGATGGTTTGAGAGAGCTTGCTTGAGTTGCTTCCATTCTGCCTCTACGGCCTCTGTGTTAGAATCGTGAGTGAAGCTGTGAAGGTGAATAGTGATTAGGGCTGAGGGCGAGGCTGAGTTGAGACCTGAGGAGTTGAGGGAAAAAAACACTAAACGGGGTCACGGGTGGGGGTGGGGCAACCCGTGACCCGCCCGTTTAAAGGAAACAGTACGGGGTAGGCCTGTACCCGTAACGGGCCCAATCTGGGCGGGTTTAATTTGGGGAAATATCTACGGGTGTGGGCAATTGGGCGGGTAGTGGGTAACTTGCTCAGCTCTAAGGAGGAGGATAGGAGTGGAGAAGGTCAATCAAACCCTGGACCTGGATTCTAAAGTTCCACCTTCTTGAAGAGCTAGGATGCCGGTATTGATTGTATTTTGTGTTCGGGGTACTGAAGCCCCTTTCTCTTTATCTTTGTAACTTGCCCCCAGGATTAATAACCCGGGTTAAATTCCTGTATACTATAAACAACTGACAATTATTATGAAAGCCACTTACTTGATTCGTAAACTATTTTGCCTATTTGTTTCGGGTCCAACCGGACTTATTTCGTCAAGATTTATTCTCGTATCGCACTCTTTGCCTTTATCGAATCTTGAATTTATTTTCAAAATTCTTGCGTGGTGCGCCACATTTCATTCTGACATATTCAAACGAAATTTAATCAGAAGAGGCAACCCATCACATGTTCAAGTTCAGTTTTTTTAATCAAAGCTTTAATATTTCGACTTGATCAAGGTTGGTAGGATGGTTTACTTCATTACCTTTAAATAAAAACTTGAATGCGATATAGTCATGAAAACCATCCGCTACAGCTTCCTTTCATTGAAAACGGGTTTCTTTACCCTAAATTCATTCATTAAATAGACTTGGTGACAATGTCGTCTTAGAATGATTCCAGAAAAGGAATTTTGAATAGACTTGGCGACATAGCCGTTGCATATGATTTCTAAAAATGGATTCCTTGACCCAGAATTCATTTATTCAAATAGGCTTGATGGCATGGTCGTCGCAAATGATTCCCAGAGAAATTTTACATAGACTTGCAATAGTGTCGCCTCAAAATAATTCCAATAAAGGAATTTTACATAGACTTGCGACAATGTCGTCTCAAAATGATTCCCATAAAGGAATTTTACACAGACTCGCGACAATGTGGCCTTATTTTGAAGCGGCCGAGGTCGCTCAACCTTCTTCATCTCGGTCGAGCATACCTCCTTCCAGAGTTGTGCCTAGATACATTCAAAGGGGAATATTTCTCATATTTTTCTTCTGCCTTACTTCCTCGGGACTTACCATCCGTAAAGCGTCCATAAAAATCTTGCTTGTTTCCACCATGCTGCTCTTTTCCCTTGGGGGTGGGCTTTTAGCCTTCTCTTTCGTTACACGGCTTGCAATCTCCATATGTTCCAGCTCCAAATATTGCTTAGATTGATCTA
Organism: Acacia acuminata; assembly: GCA_019022655.1. Taxonomy (NCBI): domain Eukaryota; kingdom Viridiplantae; phylum Streptophyta; class Magnoliopsida; order Fabales; family Fabaceae; genus Acacia; species Acacia acuminata. The sequence goes on from JAFJYI010000166.1 coordinate 1,285,252, forward strand.
GAAAATCCGTGAAAGAATTGACACGACATTTCATGATCGATTTCTTCAACCGGGATGAAATATCTAGGCTGGCTATAGCCAGATGTAGATGCACGTCTTCCTTCAACCCTAGTACTTGTAGAACTGTGTCTTTGAAGCGATCTAGATACTTCTGTAACGTTTCCCTGGGTGATTGTTTCACCTGGCCGAGTTGGAACTCAGTTTTTGACTGTTTTCTGCTTGTCGCAGAATTCAGCAAAAACTTCTAGTCGAGGCTATCCATATCTCGGATTGAATTCGGTAGCAAAGAATGAAACCTTCTTTGTGCAGCTTCACGCAAAGTTCTCGCAAACAACGAGGTATGATATGCCCTTCAAATCCTTTCACCATGATCTCCATGTTAAAATTATTGATGTGGACTTGCAGGTCCTGTCTCCCATCATACTTTGGCAGGTCCTTTGAGTCAGAGCCTTTAGGATACGTAATGGTCATGATCTCGTCCGAGAAAGGACTCTGGTTTCTCTTTCCACCATATCTTCTTGTACATGTCCCGGGCACGCTCTGTGACGAAGGCCTTGTGTCTTCCTTACCGATATCTCAACTTTCTATAAGTTCCTTACCCTTCGCATGTGCTAGGTCCAAGATTCAAACCTCCGAGATTCGAGCCTACTCTTGTTCGGCATTATTAGCTCGTGGGCCACCAGTAGGGGTGAGCAAATTACCCGTAGCCCGCCCGTCCGCCCGTAACCCGTATTTTTTCCCGTTTAAACTCGCCCATATTAGCCCCGTAACGGGTTACGGGCTGCCCCATACCCGTTTAAAATAAATGGGCGGGATACGGGTTAACCACCGGGCTGCCCGTGAACCCGTATAATACTGCCTATAAAAAAAATATTCAGATAGACATCAGTCATAATATATAGCTGGTTGTATAAAAAAAAAGGCAGCTGGCATTGGGAGCATCAAACTGATTAAAGAGTACTTGAGTACACTCACTGACTTTCTCCCATTCACATTTCCCAATCGACACACGTGACTTTCTCCCATTCACATTTCCTTTTTTTTTTTTGTTGATATTATCCCATTTCCCAATTCCTTTAGCCTAACTAGTGAAGTAACCCCATGAGGCCATGACTCTACGTTCTCCCATTCCCATTTCCCAATTCCTTTAGCCTAACCAGTGCAGTATCCCTCTGTGACTCGCCTCTCGGACTCAATCTCGGCCTCTTGGCTTACCGGAGTCGTGTCTCGCTCAGTGGCTCGGTTCAGCCTCTCTCGCCCTCAACCTCACCGCGAGCCACCACCTCTAATCGCCGTTTACCACTCTTGGATGCTCGCCAGTTGCCACTCTCGGCCTCTCAGCCCCAACCTTGTAGCGATCTTGTGAGCTCTTGCGCCATGATCTGAACTCTCGGCCTTTCTCTATCTTTAATACATCTCGCCTGCTGCTGAGCTTCATAGATCTATCCTATTTTTTTCTTCCATCTCCATCTCATTTCAGATCTATTTGGTTATCTTCATTCTGTAGTTCCTTGGGTGGAGTCGTGGGGCTCTGATTTTGTTTTTAGTAAAGATATAAACGGGAACCCGGAACCCGTCTGGAACCCGCCCGTGTTTGCCTGACCCTGTTATCACGGGCTATGCGGGTTATGTGACGGGTACGGGGTAGACCTGTACCCATGTAAAATAAACGGGCGGGACAAGGGTTAGGGCACGGGGCAGCCCCGCCCGCCCGTTGCTTAGCCCTAGCCACCAATGTCAATGTGATCGTCAGTCGTGATACTAACCCGGCTGGGTCCATTAGCATCTCGTTCGATGTTTCATGTAGGGTTCTCGAGTAGCTTAATGCGTTCCTCCAACAATTGCATTCTCCGTGTCTCTTCCCCGAGAATCTCAACTTGGTCACAGCCGGCCAAGTTCTCTTCCATATGAGTTATACGCGGTACCCCAACGCTTATATGAGCAGAAGCTGAGGCATTAGCCCGGCTTGGGCCAGCGGCATCCCGATCCGTATCTTGGATGGGGATATTAACCCGGTTGTGACCTACATTATCTCGGCCTATGTTCCGAAATGGATTTTCCAAGCGTTCGAAATGCTCATCCAGCAATTGTTGCATTCTTCGCTCCTCTTCCTGCCGTCAGACAGCATTACAGCGGTCCATATCCTCCTGTATAAGTCGGATATCTTCTTGCCTATAGAGTCGGTTACGAGTCTTCATCTCCTCCATCCATCGAAATAATGAACCCAGGGTGCTCTGCAACATGCGGATGTCGGGGTTCTCGATTTGAAACTCGGGAAGAAGGCCTTGGTATTGAACTAGTGATTGTACTTGTTGGATAACCCGGTTGTGAAGGGCTAGGGAAGTTGCAGTATCGGCTATCTCCGACTCTGTCTCTACTACTACATGATTATAATCTGGAGGAACCGAGTCCTCATAATGAATCGTTGGTTCTTGACGTTGCTGTGGCTCTGGCAACTGTCTTGCCGAGGTATCTGGCTACGGCTTTTGGTGTTTGCTGCCATTGTCAGTGGTTTGGGAATCGAAGTTTATCTCTCCCCACGGTCGGCGCCAATGTTCTGGTATAGAACACAAGTATCTAGCCTCAAAGGACTAGTGAATAGTTTATATTGGATCAAATGTATTCCTCAAGATGTCTATTGGTTAAACACCAAGGAGAGGAAGATTCCTCAACAATATCTATGTGGAAGATATCAGAGAGTATCTCGGAATCACTGTGCATAGGTGTATGGCGAATAGCCAAAAGAGAGTGGGGTGTGTGCACAGTGTGATTGAATAGTAGAATAGATTCATAGAGAATGTGCGCCTATTATGTAATCTCCTATTTATAGAGATTACCTCTAGAGTTTTGGACCTCGGGCTTTATGTGCCTCCAAGCCCGCTACGCTCTGCTCCATTACCTGACGCGTCCTTGCTCCACTACATGTACTGTCCGGGATTAGCGCCTTCCTTACTGGGTGATTAGTGTTTTACCTGATTAAGGAGAGCTTCTGGAAACTACTGTCCTTGTTGGGTCGCATGAGTATGGGCCTTTTATACAAGTCCATAACATATTTACATGAGGATCGATTTTAGTCCCTTAAATTTTTAAAGTGTATTTTTAGTCTTCTTAGTTTAACACTACATTAGCTTATTAATGAAAAATGTTGACTGAGCTTCCAATTTAAATTATGACTCAACAATGAAACAGTGACATATTAATCTTTAATTAAAATATATAAATTAAAAATAATGAAAAACCTAATGAAAGTGCCGTCAATATGAGATATTCCTTTGTTCTAAACTGTCTTTGATTTGTGTGGGTCATTCTTGCACAAAGGTCATACTAATCTTTTCTGTATTGTTCCAAATTTATAGGATGGCACGGAGGGATACTTGATTCTAAACTTTAAACATCTACAAACCCTCATCTCTCTGCAAATGGTTCTCCAAAATCAACAACCCATCTCTTTACACATATATTTCTCCGATATCAACAACTCTTCTCATTTTCATACGTATGTCGTATGTCTAGTACCACTACAAAAAAAAAAAAACACAGGAAATTAGACACAGGAAATTAGCGGTGGAATTCATTAAATCATTACTCTTTCAAAATATCTTATGAGCCACAAATCAGTTCCAAACTCCAAACCATATCTTAGAAAATTGGGGGAATTGTACTACACTTAACAGTTAAATTTCTTAAAAAAGTATTGTATCATAATAAAAAATTCTTTTTTTTTTTTTTTGATATTACAAAATGGTGGTAAGTGTGTAATCACTCCGGTTCTCGCGATAGTAAGCGACAACCCTCCCAACTAGGGGTGTGCATGATGCCCATCCGCCCTGTTCGCTCGCCCGCGCCCAATGAGAAATTGCCCTGCCCAACCCTAAGAAAAGCAGCCCAGAAAAAACTGGGCACAACTGGGTTGGGCATTCTTGCGGGCAAGGCTGGGCACCGGGCAAGGTATGCCGCCCCGCCTTGATAGTGTATATAATATTTTTTATTTTTTTAATAGAATAAAAAAAAAGTATTTTATAGTTTATATTTTTTTTATAAAATAGTATTATATATTTTTTTGCAAATTATATAACTTATAATATAAAAAAATATCGACATTTCTTCAACTCTTCCTTTTTCCCTTTGTTGGACTCGGATGGCAAATTATTTTTTTCCTAGATCGCACATGGAGAGGGGGGAATGTAATAGTTACGTTGGCTAGTGGTGGATGAATGTCTACAAGGCTTTAATTGCAATTTTTTGATGCCTTGTATTTAATGAATTATGGATGTTATTTAATATTTCAGTTATGGATATTTGACTATTTGTTATTTTGTTAAGACATATGATTGTCTTTTTAATTTCAAGACTAAAGTTGTAGACTTATGTTTGAATATTCCGTGTAGAATTATGGATTTCATTTGAAGTTTGCAATATTGTTTATTAGGTATGACTAAAGCTATTTTTTTCACATAAGGTGTGGCAAGGTTACAGAGTATCGTCACTTGGGCAGGGAAGGGCCGCCCTGCCCAGCACATTATTGCCCTGCCCAAAAATTTTAGGGTTTCTATCGGTTAAGGCCGGGCACTGGGCCACATTTTACTGCCCAATGATGTATTGGGCAGGGCATCGGGCAAGTGTCTCGCCATGCCCATGCACACCCCTACTCCCAACAGTGGTAGCTCCATATAAGATGGATTATCGGTGGTTTTACCGCATTCGAACCCTAGACCTCTTAAGAGAATCCACCACATTCATTGGGACCAACCACACATGTTGGTTAAAAAATTCTTGATATTGCGATGATAGTAATACCATTTTTTTTTTTTTTACCTCTAAGAGAATCCAACCACATCACGCTGGACCAACCACATGTTGGTTAAAAAATTCTTGATATTGCGATGATAGTAATACCGTTTTTTTTTTGGGTTCACACTCGTAAGTCCTAGCCTCGGCCCAAAATAAAATGGCTAAACCACTTTTTGCCTCTATAAAGCCATGCCGCGCAGCTTGAAGCCTTCAAGGCTTCAACGAGCCATGATTTGCGCCGATTCAGCAATTTCGAAACTTTTCTCCTTCCCTGGTTTCTGATGATTCCCAGACTGCTTATTCCTTCGGTTGCCCTGCTCCGTTTTTAGGCGATCGACTTCCTCTCTTCTGCTTAAGCATCGATTTTCGTTGTTCTCTCTGTTACATTCTCAGCGGTTCAATGGGCAGTGAGCTAAAACTGAGCTTTTGTGAACGGCATAAACTGTAATACTTCCTATTGGTCCTTTATTTGAGTCGATTTCAAACAAGTCATTGTTCCTATCTTTATAAAGCAATAGTTTTTTTTTTTTTATTTTTTATTTTTTTTAACAAGCCATTAGATAATAAGGCATTTGTGGAGTGTGGACCTCTGTTCCTTAACCTAATGGACCATCATGATTAGCATAGAAGAATATCATTAGTTTAGCTTCTACTCAAGTACGTTATACGCTACCGTTTTCCTTTTCAGTCTTCCTGATTTATGCTGTAGGTATTTGGCATTTTGCATAAATTAGTATAGAAGAATACCATTAGATTCTCCAGGAGAAAAGATTACGGAGTGATAACAAGCTTAAGAAAGCCTGCTTGATGTTATGTCACCCTCTTTCTCATTTTTTGAAATAGGGAGTCAAAAACCAGTGGTTTTACCATGCAGCATACATGATATTTTCATTCGTTCTATGCAAATTACATATTTCTTGGCATTCTTGTTAAACCTATAAGCCTAAAAGTGATTTTTTTTTTTTTAATTGTCAAAGGCCCGTTATCCTTAGAGTTGTGACTGCATTGCTCATGTCTTGAATGATTTTGGTTGCTTCCTAGACCGTTTCTGATTGCCTCTTATGCCCGAAGAAACATTGTCTTATTATTCTTTCCATACCTAATTTATTTGTGTTCCTTGTATAAACCATGTTTTCAGCAGCATCTAATTTGTTGGATGAATTTTTTGGTTATGAGTTGCAAAACAAGGAAAATAAATTCTTATTTCTGGTACGTTCAGTTTCCATTTTTTGTCTTTTCACCCATGCTCACCTATGACCCCAAGGCCATCTATAGGTAGAACACCTTCACTGGTGAGAACATGAACGTGCAGTGAACACTGCTTCATTTTTTTCTGTTATAAATTTCTAATCACCCATCCTTGGGGTTTACAGCAGTGCTTTATGTAGAGTACATGATTTTGTTTAAACCCTTTATAGACCTGCTTTATGCTCTGGTCTATAATTGTAAGTTTCTAATTGTTCAGGAACCCATCGCTGTCTTCATAAAAGCTTCTGGAGTTCTGGTTAAATCCTTATAAATTCTTTTCCATATTTCTTGATTCACTGCTTATTAGAGCTTCACATTCAGAGAATATTGTGAGGTTTAAACACAGTGATATAGCAATCAGAGCTAATTGGACATTAATGATCAAGAGGTGATCATTTAGAAAAGTTCATGTAGAATGCTTACTCTGACATATAAAGGTGTGACTCCCCACCTCTCGTTTGGTGCTGGGTCATTTCTAACAAGAAAAACTAGTGTTCATGTGCTTTCTTTTCTTGTTAATTTAATTTTCTCCTTTCTAATCACTCATCTGTGCTTGTATTTTTGTCATCCAGCTCTAGCTCTTTCTATTATCTTGTTCAGCTTCCAATTTACTCACTCTTTCTCTTGTACTCATTCTTCTTCCTCTTGCTATGTTCTTTATCTTCCATTCCGTACTTGTACTAGTTTATAATTTCTTTTCTATCTTCATTTTCTCATGTGGCTCGAGATGTGTCCTATCTTGCTTTCAGCTTTGCTTGTTGCAGATTTATATGCTTAATTCCTTCAATCATCTATATACTTTTCGTGCATTTTTTTAATCCTTTTCTTTTTTGGATTTCTAGAAAGAATAACAGTTCTATTCAATAGGCTGTTTTTGTCAAATTAGGCTCAAGTAATATGCAAGGCAGCTCAAGTTGTTGAGATTTTCCCTGCTGAAATGCAGCCCCTGCTGGCTGCTGCTATGAAGGATGAGCATTTGCCCAATCACTTGCTCCATTCAGTATAACTGTGATGGTCAGTGTACTGTTTAACCTCTAGCCACGACACAAAAATTGATGAAAAGCAGATAACGACATTGTTTGTTGTTGAGCTAATAATTAGAGGAAATTAACTTTATAATTCTATGCGGCTCAGAAGCCCATTTACATTTACATTTACATTATATGCCTGCATTTCAACTGCAAGATCATGGTTATGTGCTTCTATAGTTGGTGAAGGTACATCATCTGGTTCTCTCTTGGGTCTAACCCATCTTCCATGATCATCACAAACCAATCCTTTATTGGCTGATTGGTACCAACAATGTGGGATCCGGAGCTCATCGATGATCATATCGCTTGTCTTGTTCACCAAAGCTACATCCCTTCTAGCTTCAAACCTAAATGGCACTTTGGAGCTCAAGTACCCATCCACAAGATGTAGGTATGTCTCTAAGCTATGAATCCCTGAGAAGTTCATCCCTTTTTTCAAATAAGGAGATGAACGAACATCAAGCTTCAATTCAGTCCCAACATGAGTATAAACCCATTCCAACGTTCCTGTTATTTCATCAAAAGCCTGAAGCGCCTCGTTGAAAACTAACCCGGGCATCCTTGGCACCCAGTCTTGTTTCATCACAATTCTTAGAGTTTTCACACCCAGTTTATCCAATTCATCTTTGAAAGCAAAATTCCCAACCCTGGGTGCTCCAAAGGAAATTACAGTTATGGGAAGGTCAGGAATGGTGGATCCTGCTTCATATGCATTAAGCATAGCCAATGCTCCTCCCAAGCTATGTCCTGTGATTGTGAGGCTCACTTCCTCTCCTTTTTCCTTGTAGAAGTTCACCAACTTTATCACTTCCCTCATAACTTGTTCTGAGGCACTTGACTTGTTGTACCTTGTGGAATCACTTTTAGAAGTATAAATGCTTAAAAATCCATGTTCCACCTTGGATTCCCCCTTCCGTATTGGCTCCAACTTGCTTTGAAAATTCTCAAACCACTCGCATGGGACTACAGTGCCATGCCACGCCACTACAATGTCCCTACGCCCGATCCTACGTGTCTCCTCATCATCACTAACCGCCACGTAACCCATCCAGTTTGAGTCCCGGCTCCATGCATCTGCCACGTGGGACCTTTCAATCCAATGTGGAAGCTCAATGTGTGACATGGCATATATGTATTTTGTTGTTTTATACCCATGTTTTGTGAGGCCCAACTTGTCAAACAATTTGTGGTTATTGTATTTCCAGCTTCCATAGTACTCAGAGAAGGAATCAAAGTCAAAGGCATCGTATGTTGCCTGTGTAAATTCACCATACTTGACTATCTCCCTGCGTAGCCATGGATGAAGTGGTTCCAAGAGGCCCTCCCAATCAGAGAAGCCTTGGATTTCCTTCCATCTTTGGGATATGTCTTCCTTTGGAGACATGACTGGTGTTGAAAGCTTCTCTTCGTATTCTCTCCGTATGTCCCTAGTGAAGTTTTGGCCGCCAGCATGTGAAGAGGAAGGTTCAACGTGAAGGTGGAGGTGATGAGATAGTGATTCAGCCCAGCGAGTCACTTTCCTGGTGGTAGTTTCAGCTTGTGGGTTATCTTGAACCACCTGTTGTGAGGCTGGAGCTGCGTTTGACCGCCTCAATCTGGGCTGGTGGGTGGTCGGAAGGTGGGTGTAAGTCATGGTGGAAACTGCCATAGGTGGCAGTGCTGAAGGGAATTTGGTGACAGATTCTGGAGTCTCTGGTAGTTTGACACAGATGGGTGTGATGAAGCAGCATCTATGGTTGTATTTATATAGAAACACATGACGAATTGTTTGGATTGTTGAGAGTTTGGTAGCTATGTCACGCGTAGGGGTCAAAGGATCGAGTCAATGGTAATTAAAAATATCAATACGTCTTTGACAAAAAAAAAAATTAGTATATATATCAATACTTCACGTTGAACTTATATCCAGTGTGAATTGGGTTATGTGGTATAAATTATATGGTGGTTGGAATTAGCGCCAGAGAATTGACTTGTATTTTATAAGGTAAACATATGAGAGTGATGTTATCTTGTTGAAGTCGTAAAGTGTAAGGCCAATTCAAGGTTTAGAGTTTGAGTTCCACAGAATAAAATACTTGTACTTGAAGGTCACAAATCTCAAACTAGATACTGAATAATAATATCAATAAAAAAAAAAAAACATTCAAGCCAGCACTGTATTTATGAATTGAATTGTGTGGGTGGATAAATAGTTTTAATTAACATGGTCTCTAAAATTTAATTTTTATAAATCAAGTTCGTTGAGTTTCATATTAATACACAATAAACTGTATGATTTGAAGATATATTTCTAAACATACATATAAATTAACCATTAATTCAAGGATGACAACTCTGGCCAAAAAATCAAAAACATAAAATTATGTATGAAATTTTAAGAATTTTGATTGATAAAAATTAAATTTCAGGAGTCAAATTGGTTCTTGAGACGTACTTGAGGGAGTGAGTTTTATTTATTATCTTTACAAACACATATTCTAGTTTTATATGCAAGTTATTTCTATTCTTCTTACTTCAATTAAGGAAATGTGGTTAAATCATTGATGTTTTTTTTGGGTATAACAATGATGTTGTTTAAAATGGTGAAATGAATTTCTTAATTTATCCATATTAAATTATGTGAGTGTTTGATAATTTCTGAAACCGTGGTTTCAGAAGGTTTGACAAAACCCCTCTCGCATACTTATCTTGTAAATTGTCAAAGCTATTGTAACATTTCCAATTATCATGTAACTCAATTAATAGAATATATGAATTTTTCACCAACTAGTGGCCAATGGTATATTATTTTTTCTGACAAGATAAATTAATTATTGGGAAAAAATAATGTGGAATTATTTGAAATGTGGTTAATAAATTTGGTTATAGATAATTTGAGATAAGTAATGTCAAAGAAGGTAAAAATATATTTTCCCCTCATTATTCTTATTTTTTTTCGTCCAATAAAAGGAGGGGAAAATTTTGATGAAAAATTAGTGGAGTTTCAATATAAGTCTAAATTGCCTTTAAAAGGTGGACATTGGATGAAACTTAATTAATTAATAGGGAAAGTTGTGCACATCAAATAAGATATGGAAGAGCACACAAATTTTTTTTTTTTAACCATTATTTCCTATCAAGGGACGTGAGAGAGAGTGGATGAAGGAAAAATATATATATATATACATACACATATAAATACATTACCTCCTGCTCTTTCAAACTCGCAGCGAAGAAAGGAGTGATGATGTGACATATTTTTTTCCCCTTCAAATCACCCTAAAGGCGTCGGACGTGAGAAGGAGAGGGGCGAATAAGGAACATATTTTGTTCCTCTTCTCAAATTTACTCAAAGACAGGTAAGAGAGAGACCAAGAGAAAATAATAATAATAAATAAATAAATAATAATATTCCCCCAGATTTCTCTAGAAAATTGAGGAGAAATCCAGAGATGCAAAGTACTCAGCACCAACCTAGGAGATCTATTTAAAGGGGTTCATTTCCTCCTATTTGTGTTCTTGAACGTGGTTGAGAAGAAGAGAAGAAGAAGAAAGTCTAAGCAAGAAGGTACGTGGAGAATTGAGCAACTATCAAGAGGAAGGTAAGAATTTTGTATACTCACTTCATTTTCTTCTACCTCTTATCACGTGGGTTATAGATGAATAAAGGAAAAACATTAAAGATTAAAAGCTTTAAATTGCCAAGAACAAGTAAGTAATTATTTTAACTACCTATAAATTCGTGATTAATAAGTTGGAAATGGTAATATTTTGTGAGATGAGTTGATTAATGAATCAAAATGATTGAATGAAAAATCAACTTATGATGTAAGATCTGGGTAGAAAGACTATATTGATGTAAGGAAAAAGTGATTGAATGCAAATGAAAACTTGTTGTATGATTGTGACCAGCTACAAGGACGTGAGGAAACTGGTTCATTATTGGAGTGATTAATGCCTTTCACGTGTTTAAAACAGAATGTTTGGTATAGGAACTTAAAGATTTATGTATGGTTAAGGAAGGCTTATTTTTAAGTCATCAAATAAATATTTTAAAGAAGAGTTACTTATATTTATATTTTGGGTTATTTTTAGGGTCACTTTGTTTTTGTGCGCCCAAAGAAAAAAATTATACTGATATTTTTGGTTAACCATCAGGTAGTAACCTTATTCTTTATATGTCTTGCATTGCTCTGTATGTTGTTTTTCCATGATTGTGGACTCGTGTCTCCTGAAAAGGGACATGCGTTTGCATGCATTCAGTATGGTCTGAGTTTGGAACCCGACTAATGTGTCTTTCCTAGTGCTGTGGATCTGAGGCTTGCTTTGTCGAGCAGTCCTGCGTTTGTTTCTAGGACATATAGTCCTTCCGCAGTTAACTATGTTGTATTTGTGTTACTGCGCATTTGTTACTGAATGCTATTGTTTGATGTTTTCCTAATTATGGTTACATACACTGACTGTTTATGCATTACATATGAGATTAATGGTTACTCTGAGATCCATTTATGAATCCCAGATTTTTGTAAAGCCTCTGGGAGTTCTTTGAGGGCGGATACTGGAGAAAAGGGTAAGATTGCGATGCAGGAGTAGTTTGAGTCGTTGGTAGCGGTGGAAGATTATTGTTATATATTTTGTTATTTATTTTGAAATTGGATAACTGTATATTCTGTTGGCCGATAGGCACTTGGGGATGACTGCATATTTAACCCTTCGGAGATTATATTTTGATACTTACATTTAATCATATCAACATTGTCTAAAATTCAATCGGGAAATGCTCTGCTGCGATAAACCTTAATGTATGCTAATAATTTGTAAATTAGATGATATATGGTAATTATAAAAGGGAGTCTCTCTATCCGCCACTCAAAAAGACGAAACTGGTAGGGGTATTACAGCTATTCTCTAAAAGTCAATCCAAACACACGTGTATGTTTGGATTAGTGAATATTCACTATTCTAAATGCATCATCTTCGAAAACATGTATTATCTCTCTATTTACAGTAAATTGCAAGGTGACTTGTATATGTAGTAGCAGGACGGGGTACATATTTTTGAATTTGGGTTGTTTCAATTTCAATTTAATTTTTTATTTCTATAATTATTTATAATTATTTTTGTAGAGTGAATGCGTGTGTAAATTTAGTGATTCAAATATATATATACACATTTTTAATATGTGTGCGTGCGAGTCTCTCAGACTTTTTCCAACACTCATATAAATTTTGTTGCATTTTATTCGGTCTCATTCACATGCTTTGAAATCTTCATGACCATTACATTTAGAGAAATTTTCAACCAATTTAATAATTAATAAAGTCGAAAAAGTCTTACATGCTCACATCATAGTTTGAAGTTTCATGTCTCTTGTTTCCCATTCACAATCAATTTTTCAATCAACAAAGGTTTGATTTAGGGCCCAGTCAACTGCAATATTTATTTTTATGCTTGTTTTCAGTTTAATTATTTTAATTATTCCTTTAAGAGATTTCATTGTCTTCTCCTACCCACAAGTTAAATTATACTCTTAGTTTATTTTTAGAATATGTACTCATTTGTTTAGAATTAAGTATATACACTTATCTCTAGATAATAAGAATGAGTAACAACCATATTTTGTCTAAAACATCATTCCATCTATAAATATATAAAAATATTACAAATTCAGTTAATCTTAACTATATAAAAATATAGCAATAAACATCTCTCTCGCCAAAACATCAACAAAATGGCGGACTCAAAACATTAAAAATAAAAAATTATAAATAAAAAGTAAGACGGTTATAAAAGATGGATAATTGGGAAAATAGTTATACAATATTTTGTAAATTAATAATGGAGTTGGTACAAAATATTTAATAAATATTTAATTTAATGTTTTAATTATTCCCTTAGAGATCTAAACAAAAAATAAAAAACAAGACGGTTATGAAAGATGAATTTTAATAAGAAAGATAATCACACAATATTTTATAAATTAATAATAGAGGAGGCAACTACAAAATATTTAATTTAGTATTTTGATTATTTCCTTAAAAATATAAGAGATTTTTATATAACAATGCATTAATAAATACATTGTCTCTTTCTCATCGCACGAGCCTTGGCTAGTTCAAGTAAAGATGACATTCAGAATAATATAAAAAAAATTTACAGTTTCCTTTCCAGTACAAAATAAACAATAGTGAAATAAAAGTTTTAAAATGTTTCTTTACTGAAATTTTTTTTTTTTTCAAAAAAATAAAATTATGACTAAAGCTCTTTTAATCATATTTTAGTTTTTGAGACATTTTTGCATTTTTCACAACAATAGTTCAAGCCCCCGGTTTAGCATGTTCTTTGAGCAATTTGGAGGTTTATAAGTGCTAAGTGCTTATGCATATGCATATACGTCAAGGCAAAATTCTGCTAACATACTTATCTTGTATTCCATAAACTATAATTAAAAAATTGTTTTTAAACACTCTAATCGATGTTCCAAATGGTTACATGTTTTTGGATTAACTTTTGGAGAAAAACTCTTACCATTTATGAAGTAAATATGTAAGAGGAATTTTATCTTAACTTACGAAAAAGACCTATGAAATTGCATTTGGGTGTAATCAAAGTGAATCCTGCCCCATAAAAAACTTGCTCTCCTGTGACAAGCAACGCAAAATACAAGAATAACTTGAGGAACAAAAGAAAAAATAAAAAATAAACCAATTGAAAATTGAACCCATACTCAATATTCATGTCAGCCAAAGCAAAATCACTCCTTACCAAATCTTGTTACTATGAATTCAACTTCCAAATCAACTACATTTAAGAAAACAGCAAGGGATTCATATCCTTCATCCCGATATCCAGACAGCAAAAATTGATCCTCTCCTCCATTAGGCAAACAACCAGTGTGGTGTCGGTTAAGCATGTTGACGGATCAAAGGATATCTCACCAAAAGGTTAACAAGGGAAGTAGCATCAAACACAGAAATTTGAAGTTAGGTAGCCCGGAAATCAAGGAATAGGCGCAATTTTTGTATAAGGATCTCACGGGTACCGTAAATGGGTTTCCCACTTGTGATCCAGTCCTTCTCAAGAAGACCTGCTTTGGCACTAGCCAACATCTCATCATGGAATGTGGATACAATCTGATAGATAGAGGTCTTGAGGACATCAGCAACAGCATAAGCTTTTGAATTTACAGGTCCACTTCTTCTTTTGACAGTTGCAACATCGGCCCTTCCACTATTTGCCGTTTGCCACCGGATACTGGCAGGTCCCAACAGCTGATTAGGAGATTGTAAGTTTGTTTTCTTTCCCATGAATGATTCAATCGCAAGAAGGCAGGATATCAACGTTGAAACGACAGCAGCATTACTCCCCGAAAGCTGAGCAACTCCCAACTTGTCCTCTCTGTGTGAGCAGGCAGTCAGTGAAGCAACAGTCTTGGAACACCACGCATAAAGCTGCATACAAGCAAACCAGCAACTTTTACTATGCCAAATACTAAGTAATAATGTTGGGGTTTTTTGTTCACAGATGTTAGCTCATCCATAAAATTCATTCATGTATTTTTCATTACAGAACCTAACAACAGACACCTAAAATGATTGTTTGCCTATTGCTAGAGTCCTGAAATGATTGTTTCATTTTGAAGTCTACAATAGTCTGTTGTCCAATCAAGCTGAATGGTCACAGAAAACAAGGTCTTTTGGGGAAGGGGGATGAATTTCTTGGACAAGCCCCATCATTCACCTTAGTTGGTTTTGAAGTAGAACTCCTTACAGTCCACAAATTTTGCTTGGGAGCTAGAAATTATAGCAGAATTTGAAAGCACAGAACTGTTCTATCTTGATTCGCATGTGAAAAATAGATATACTATAATCCAGCGTGCAGTCAATTACTCAAAGCATAAAGTGAACAGAGTCATCCTATAGGAACTGCAATCAGATGCTACGATAGAAGTAGAAAATAACTGAGAGACCTCAGGTCAACACTTTAAAAAGTACCCTTAACCCTATCATCAGTGAGGTAATTCAATAAGATCTGGCTTCTTCTTGTGTCAGCATGATTAGTTATGAGAATGCGTGCTGTGCATATCTGACACCCTCTGCTAGATTTCAGTCAACAGAAAAGACGCAGGCACATGCGCACACAAAAAATAGATGGAGGAGCAAGGACGAAGAGCAGCTAATAGAAATTAAGCTTTCATTCAAGATGACCCATTCATTGCTTTGTTTTTCTTTTTTCATTTAACTTCATGTAATCATATGCATTCATAAAATAACATGAGATATAGGGAAAACTATTTCAGGCATGCTCAAATATTAGCGTTCAAGAATAGGCATTTCTAAGTGAATATAAACACTAGTTATGTTATCTTTATAGATGAATACACTTTATAGCATTATACATTAAACAGAGACAAACTGGAACCTAAAAGATTTTGAAACCATTTCATTATTTTTAATTACCCATTTACAGACTGAGCGAAAGGTAAATTTACAGATATGCACATTATATGCAGCCAAAACTAGGAACTTGAAGGGCATAGGCACACATCTATGTCAATCCCATGAATTTGATTGTTCAATAGAGTACTAGCTTCTTATGGATTTCACAGTTTATAGAACTCAGGGATTGTAAGGCTCTAGCAAACTAACGTTTTTTTTTTCCTCTCTTTCAATTTTGTTTCTCCTTGCATGTTTTCTCTGGGAGGACTTCCTATCCCCAATCTTAGCACTTCTTTCAAAGGAATTGAAAAACATAACTGGTGATGCTAAAGTCAGAAGCCTGGCACAGTTCTAGAGAATTAACTTTGAAATCAGAATTTCCAGCCCATGGATAGACCTAGCAAATTTGGTCTATCATTGGTTTAAGATATTTACAGGAGGATAGAAATACAAGTTTAACGGCATTAATTCCCCCAACTTTCTCAAAGCAATAAAATTGTGAAGCCTGTTTATTAATTGTAAACAGCATAAAAAGTTAAAAAATATACTCATACCTTGAAGTTAGTTAGTGGCTCTAAGCACTTCATATCTAGTCGTGAGTCTGTTGGAGACAATAACTGATTTGATAATTGGGCAGGTTTATCAACAGAATTTCCCAAGCCTTCACCTAACCTTGAGGCTAACTGCTCCAGAGGCCTCAAACACACAGCTATTACTCTTTTGTATGTCTCACCAGTTTCTTCAAAAAAGGCAGCTCGCCGCCAAGTGTCAACATTGTTCTCACAGACCATACAAAGATCAAGATATGCAAGATATCGTAAAAGAGATGTTGGGTTACTCTCCTCCAAGGCTACAAGGAGATGCTCGCTTGGATTTGTTTCTGCTGCTGCTGACCCTTTTGGGGGCGCAAAAATGAACCTTTTAGTATGCAAAACCTACGTACAATATTCAATCAATAGAGAAAATGATATCAGTAGGTAACAATTCTTGCCCTCCAAATGTTTAGTGCATCCGTTTTAGGAAAAAAGACGTAAAATTCCAGATAGCTCATTATTCTATATGTTGCCATTGTAAGTACAGTGTATCACATATATACAGGATTCATGACCAAAGAAGCACATGTAGCCCTATTTGTCCATGCAGATATTTATACTGTACACGCCATTCTTGCTAAGATAACTACTGAAGTACCCAATTAAACCTAATAATTGTGAAATAAAACATCTTGCATAAATTTTCTTTTTGACAATCATGCATTGTCAAATTACAAGAGACAACCAACATGAATATTTGAACAAACATAGGATGACTGAAGCATGACAACCCCTTAGTCTATGACAAAACGCATGAAAATATATGAAACATAGTGCATGCATTTATGTGAACAGTTGATAATATATCTCAGATTAGCATATGAAAGGCCGAACATGTAATTAAGATTGTCAAAACTATCCTAAGAACTAAAACTGCAAGAATGTTGACATAAGAAACAAGGAGTCAAAGATGCTATCCAATGCAGCTGTCAACATCATGCAACACTTGATTAAGAGCACTGAAAGTTCAACCCAGTTAAGTATGTTAGAAACCAACCCGGTGCAAATGATGACTCAATTCCCAGCAGATATAGACAGCAAAACTCCCAATGGAAAAGATGATCTGCTCCATGAAGAACTTTCGCACTGTGGTGCTGCTCCTCAATGGATGCGGAAGGAACTCAACCAAAGTTGTTGAAACTATGAATGCCACACAGGAAAGCTTGAAAGCTCGTCTAACAGCTGAACGAAGTCCCATTTTGAAGCTGAAGTAAGGAGAACGCTGCTCAAGCAAGCAATTGGAATCAGTTGTTAAGATTACTGAGGGGAAAAGAGTAATAAATCAAATTTGCATACACCAAATGTAAATTCCAAGATATAAGGAAAACAGCACAGTTTCAGACAACAATAAATACATAGAGCTTGATAGTGCAAACTCATTAAGGAAATAGTGAAAAAGACCCTAGTAGACTCTTCAGAAAAATGGAGAACTTATTGGTGTGAATGCAGAGCATAGTGGTGGTAAGGACAAGTTACAGCTTTCTCTTGAACATAGAACAAACTAGAAAATCAAACAACAAAGCCCCCTACTGTGGGAAGAGCACTTAGAGACCAAAATATTTTCAGATCAGGCACAAAAATACTATTACGTTATAAGCAAAGAAAGAAAGATGCTGATGGCAGTGATGGCTCATTAAATAACATTTCACTCCAAGACAATGAATTAACGCATCTTCCACAAAGAATGGATCAGATTAAAGATGATAGATTAGAAAGGACAATAATATTATGATGACCTTCCATCAGAACAAGTCTGAAAATTTGATTCCCATCCAA
The DNA here is from genome assembly GCA_019022655.1 of Acacia acuminata. Classification (NCBI taxonomy): domain Eukaryota; kingdom Viridiplantae; phylum Streptophyta; class Magnoliopsida; order Fabales; family Fabaceae; genus Acacia; species Acacia acuminata. The sequence continues at coordinate 1,303,109 of JAFJYI010000166.1, forward strand.
GAACATCCGATTGCCCTCCCTTTTGGAACTCAGATATATCTAGGTCGCATGATAATAACAAAGTTATAACTGATATATTTCCAGCAACCCATTAACATGTACTTCCGTACATGTTTTTTGGTGTTTTATGAAGAAGTAAACATCCCATGTTTAAAATTTGCAATATCCATCTTGGTTAAGAGTCAATGCAATGGGTATATCATGAAGTAGTTTTATCAATTCCTCCAAAAGCAAGAGATAACATGAAATTAATAATTACAAATGCATTTAGAACAGGCCAGGCAGACTTCCCAGAAAGCTTGAACAGCATAAAACAAATGTTTATGACATCGTGTTATTCATCTCGGTTAAAAGCCAAGGATTATAACACAACGGGTATGTCGTGAAGTAGTTGTATCAATTCCTCCTCAAGCAAGAGATAACATCAAATTAATCATCACCGATGCATCTAAAAAAGGCCAGGAAGACTACCCAGAAAACTTGAACAGCACAAGAAAAAAAAAATGTTTATGACATCGTTAGTAAAAGTCGCGGCATACCTGAATAATAGGAAACTCCAAAACCCACCGACGCTTATAAACATAATGCAACCCAAATAGCAAACCCACCAAGAAGCCCCTTAAACCCAGTCTTCCAAGCATCCAAAACCCATCATCATGCTCTCTGATTGCTCTAACTCCACAAAGTGACACCGATGCTGTGAAAGCCGAAGCTGCTGATGCTGCCACAAACGACACAAAGCTCAAAGAAACCTTCACCCGATGGCGATAATCTTCGGAATCAGCCACCGTAGACCCGGCACCGCCGCCTCCAGGAACATAGAGAAGGCGGACAAGTGCAGTTGCAAGCTCAAACAGGGAGGCGGGTCGATCAGGTTGCGGAGAAGCGATGACGGAGAGTGAGGAGGAGAAAATAAGCTGGCAAAGGTGGAATGTCATGAACGAGGTGAAGCCCCTAAGTGAAGGTACGAAAGTCCAAAATAAAGAGCTGCTTTTACTGCGTAAGTTTGAGGTATGAGTATCAGCAATGGAATTGGCAATAGTTGAGATGAAAGCTTTAAGGAGGAAGTATACTACAGAAGAGGGAATCGATTGCCAGATTAAGAATCCCAGAAAGCGATTCTTAATGAGTAAGTCTGGTGTTAGAGATGGCATTTTTCAGAGAAATTTTGAAATAGGGTGTGTCTGATTGTGGAGCTTCGGGAGGGAAATGTTTACTCAAGTTGGGGTTTTCAAGCACACTTCACAGTTCCCACTTCCCACACCTTCGTCTTCCTTCGCGGGTTTTCAAGCGCACCGTTTTTCGTCTGGGAACAAAATCTGAACCGTTCAATCTTGCCAATTAATCTGAGCCCTTGGTTGCAAAATTCGTTTCAGTTTTTCTTTCTCCTTTGTTCCGGTTGAATTTCACAGTGCATCTTCCACTGACTTCAGTTAACAAACAAGAAAAGACCACTTCAATAGCTGCCTCAAAAGAAGATTTATGTGGCTAGAAAAGCCCCTATTCTCCTTAATCCAACTTTAGCCAATACTGTAAGGATCAATGAGAGAATAGAACTAGAAATTTCAGTGAAGATGAACATTGACCAATTTGAATTATGTTTGGGATAGCATCAAATCAGGCTGTGGTTGATGGGTTTAAGGAAAAAAACTGCTTTGGGGGAAATTATGGTGTTTGGGAAAGCATAACTAGTTGATGAATTTCAGGGAAAAAAAGCTAATTTTGAGAGAAGTAAAAAATTTGAGCTTCTGTCATCACATTACTAAACCGTTGCATGCTTGTTAAGCAAAGACCAACTTGTGGGGATATATTTAATTAAGCACTTCAGTGTTTTATATTTTTTTTAATGGTAATTTTACTCTTTTATAACAAATTTACATTTAAATTTAAATTTTTATCCCAAATTATCATATACATACATACATACATACATGTAGTATTCAATAAAATTCATATCATTTTCAGTCATTTTTCATCTTTATTTCAACTAACTTTTCAAATGCTATGCTAAATAAGAGCTCAACTTATAAAACACAAATAACATCTTCAATTTGACTTTTAGAAAAAAGCCCATCTAGAAAAAAAAAAAAAAAAAAAAATCACTTATACTACCGCATCCCAAACAGGCTATTACTTGCAACTTAAGATCATCAGTGTCAATCTTTAAAATATCCTCATGACATAAGTTCCACACCAAGGGAGTTGCCTTGAAGGATGTGTCTTGTAAGGCATTGAACTCTAGCAACTAACTTTTGGAATGTATGTTAGAGCAAGAGAATAAAAGAAAGAATAAATTGTGAAGTGAATTTGTATTACAATCTTGTCTCTGTATATGTGTATGGTCCTTAATAATCCTATTAGGATATTCTTTCTAGCTATAACAATATTTGCTTGTATTTGTTGGTTATATAAATGACTAGTGCTCGTTATACCTCACTTGCCAAATAACTTTTCCTGACTCTGTACTCCCAAGCTTCATTTTTGCCTTTTATTTCCATGAAATTCAATAAGGGAAGAGAGAAGAAGATGTATACTTAAGAATGTTTGAGTAATTTGAACCAAACTTCTCAAGTTGTGATGAAGTCTGAAGGAAATTGCAACCAAAATGACAATTCATTCAGTAAACATTACTTTGTCGATATTAAAAAATTTTATTTAGAGATGATCATGACATTATGTAGCATGTACCAACACCCTTGAAATAAAAGCATACTTCTGTAACATGGTTGACAGTCAATTTAGTTCCCGATCCAAATGTTTTTAGCCTTTTAAGTCACAATCTGATTAAAGTTGAGTTTAAGACTTTAATATTACAAATGTTAATGTATCCTTGATAACCTAATTTATAAAGTTTATAAATTCTCACAAACATTTCAAAGTAAAATTTAATAAATAAATGTTCATAAACATAAATTGTGGATATAATAGCTCTTCTATAGGTTCTATATGAAGAACTTGTCTTATTAATTACCAATATATTCTTTTTTTCAATTAGCAGATATCACGACATATTTTGTGACCATCATTGTTCAACAAGGCATGGAAGCAAAATTTCTTGAAGTGCATAATGTTTCATTGTAGATAAAATTTCAAGCACATATAGTTCAAATTATAATTTTAAAGTGACTAAACACACTTCAAACACATATTTCAGCATTTCCTTCTTTAAGTTGAGATGGCTGCAAAACAAGAAAAAAGCCCAGTGCCAGTGAAAACATGACTTTTGTGTGTTTGATGTAGCTTCAAGATATGATAGACTTTTAGGTATGAAGTGGCTTCTGGGCTTAAGCTAATTGTTGGAGCTTATGTGCCCATCACAATGGCTTTTTATCTGTGGTCTCCCACACACGCTTTCCAGAGTCCTCTTTCCTCTTTCATATTTGAAAAATTACAAATAGTCATTTTAAATTTTGAAAAAGCTAAGTTGCCAAATGCTGTAGTTAAGCAATGTTCATTTTTAATGGGTTTCTCCTCACAACATAGTTAGCTTCAGTCAATTTAAATGGTAAAAGCTTTTGTGCTGTGATTTGTTTAATGATAATTCTACTATCTTTTTTTTTTTTTAATAGCAAATTTACATTTAAATTTAATTTTTTATCCCAAATTATCACATAATATATAACACACGCACACATATTTATATATATTGAATAATAAGATTCATACCCTTTTTCAATCATTTTTATCTAACTGACTTTTCAAACGCTATGTCAAACAAGAGCCCATCTAAAAAAGAGTCACTTCTACTACTACTATCTCAAACACAAATCACATCTACAATTTGACTATTAGAAAAAAAGTCTATCTGGAAAGCCCAATAGAAAAAAAGTCACTTCTGCCACTGCTACCCCAAACAGCCCAGAGATTCATATCGCCATCAAATAAGAACTAATGAGATCGCTTGTCATCTCATTTATTTAAATGCATTTTTGCACATCTCCCAATAAAAATTTGAACATTAATTTACTATTTTGTGAGAGACTAACCATTCGCCTGAACTCAATGTTGGTTGATGTCGTGTTCAATATATATATATATATATATATTAGAAAAGAATTAGACTCACCCACAGCCCAAGGGCAAGGCATTATGGCTTTCATCCCCCAGCTCCTTGACCGAATCCAAAATCGAACCCCTTCCTTTTTGGTGAGAGTGTCTGACTCTTTCCTAGTTGAATCCAAGGATAAGGGGATATTTTATTTTTTTTGATATAACATGGTGTTTGGTATGTGGTTTCTGGTATTGTTAGTGGAAATTTTTTTTTTTTTAAAAAAAAAAAAAAAAGTTTTTTTTTGATATAACGTGGTGTTTGGTATGTGGTTTCTGGTATTGTTAGTGGAAAAATCCCTTACCATCTATACCAACTCTGCTCGGTGGAAAAAAAGTTTAAAAAGGGAATAATTGGCAGTGTAGTTGGGCCTTGTTAATTATGTTGATTCTTTCTAATCCAAGTGGTCCCGAATCTTCAGAGTCCAGATCCACTACTCGTCTTCTCTGCAGCAAGCCACCAACAGTCTCGGCCCTTCACTCGTAGCTGTGCTCCACAGTCTCCGCCTGGCCGTCGGCGATTGCTGTCCTTGTCGGATCGTCTCTGTCTCCTATTACGTATTTCCATAACTTCCTTCTCGCAAAGGTTTTCGTTGTGCTGGTACGTTTCTTCCGTCAGTTCAGTTTCTCCTCTTTTGCTGAGACTCAGACCTTTTCTCGTGACCTTCACCATTGGATTCTCAGCTTAATCACAGCTTTTGGGTCTGAGATTTTTGGAGATTTTCCTGAAGATAAGTGTCTTATTAGTAACTTATCCTATTGAATGTTGATGAACTCTGAAGGAGTTTCATTTTTATGAACTTTGGAGTGAGTTTTCTTTCTGTTTTGCTTCTGGGGTTTTCCGAACTGTGTTCGTGTCTTGGCTTCTGAATATTTTGGTGGGCTGAGAATATTGGCGTGGGATATAACAGATGATACCTTGAGAAAAGGTTTGATATAGATTTTTGGGCTGCCTTTTACTGAAGATCTAGAGACTTGATAGGTTACATGGGATTGAAAAACTACTATTCAATTGTTCGGTTTGTTCAACAGATTGTGTGGATTCTCAAATAATTAGTATTGTTATTTTAAGGAAAGAAAAAAGTGTACAAATTACAGTGAGAAGATGAGGTTCAATAGGATTGAAGATTGATCTCAACTCCATAAGGGAAAAATAGAATTTTGCACTTGCGTACTCTCTCTCCATTGCAAACTGAGATAGCCTCAGCGAATCTCCACACTGATTTGATAGCCAAGCTGCTACTTTGTCTCTTTTGTGGAAGAAACTATGCCTGTGCCATCAAAACGCTTTCTTTCTTCCATTTCCCGAAGCATCTCCACCCTTTCTTCTTCTTCCCCTCATCTCCTACACCCACAACCCTCTTGTTTTCTAGCTCATTCATTCCCCTATGCTCGCTCCATTTCCTCCTCACCCAGCCAAGATCAAAACCTCGAACCCCAGTTCACAAATCCTAGCCCTCGTACAAGAACACCATTAGAGAAACAATTTGAGACATGGGTTCAGAAGCTCAAACCTGGGTTCACTCCATATGATGTGGACGATGCCTTGCGTGCTCAGTCGGACCCTGATCTTGCACTTGACATCTTCCGATGGACTGCCCAGCAACGTGGGTATAAGCACAACAATGTCACGTATCTTACCATGATTAAGCAACTCACTGCGGGTAGGCGGTATCGACAGGCTGAAACCCTAGTTGAGGAGGTAATTGCTGGTGCTTGTAATGCTAGTGTTCCTCTTTACAACTCTATTATCAGATTCTGTTGTGGTCGGAAGTTCCTATTTAATCGCGCTTTTGATGTGTATAAGAAAATGTTGAAGTCCGAGGATTGTAAGCCAACACTTGAAACTTACTCCTTGTTGTTCAATTCACTTCTCAGGAGATTTAATAAAATGAATGTGAGTTATGTGTATTTACATGCTGTTAGATCAATGACCAGGCAGATGAAGGCATCTGGGGTTATCCCTGACACTTTTGTGTTGAATATGATTATAAAAGCTTATGCAAAGTGTTTGGAAGTCGATGAGGCCGTCAGGGTTTTCCGTGAAATGGGATTATATGGGTGCGAGCCTAATGCTTATACATATGGTTATATTGCAAAGGGTTTGTGTGAGAAAGGGAGGGTGAATCAAGGCTTAGGGTTTTTTAAGGAGATGAGGAGCAAGGTTTTGGTGCCAAGCACTAGTACTTATGTGATAATCATTTGTAGTCTTGCTTTGGATAGGAGGTTTGAGGATGCTATTGAGATTGTGTTTGATATGTTGGATAATTCTAGGTCCCCTGATCACTTGACTTACAAGACTGTATTGGAAGGGTTATGTCGAGAAGGGAGAGGCAACGAGGCCTTTGAATTACTTGATCAATGGAGGAATAGAGACGTTTCAATGAATGATAAGACCTACAAGATTTTGCTGAATGGATTGCATTTCCTCTCTAGGGAATAAATTCTTGACTCGCTTCTCATCTCCAGTTTAGAGTCCATATATGTGAGGCACTTTTTATGCTGAATTCAGTTTTCCTATCAAGATTCTGTAAGTGCTTGTATGCCCTTGTTGTGTTGTATGAGGTGATACTATATTCTTGGACAAGAGTGATGGATACAGACAAATGGAAGCTTTGTGCTTGCTGTGAGAAATTCTTTCAACCTCTGATGATGGGTTTTAGGCGATTGGAAGATTGGGTTTAAGCTATCATTTGCAAGTGCATAGAGGAGGCACAACAAGGCAATGGCGGCATACTAATACCTTAACTTGGTATGCTTCATTTATTCAATGAATAAGCTTGAACTGGGTTTGAACTAGGCTATGTGCATAGAAAAGAGTTTGTTGGGAGAAGCAAAACTCTCTTTGGTGATCTCTACACCTTTAGTCTCTAGCTATCGGTTGGGGCATACCCCCTGGGTTATTAAAAAAAAGGATCCAGCATGTTCAATTTATAATTGCAGGATTACATATCAGAGGTGGGAAGATAGTGACAGAGCACATGCGTGAGATTCACGGCTTTCTTGTAACATGTGAAATCATTTTTGTTTTGAGTGACTTGTCTATCTTTGATGTTTCAAATACAGTAGGTTGGATCATTTTCCTTGTGGAAACACTATAAAAGCAATGTCAATACTCAATAGGCTGAAAGCCATACCTTGTATATGAAAAGTGCAAGAAAGTTAAGTTCTTCCTTCTGCTAATTGAACATCTGTATACCCGTCCACAACTATCAACAAAAAGCTCCATATATTTGCACATTAAACTTAAAAGAATGTTGATACTAACAATACTTTCAAGCCAACCAATAATTATATGGTCATAAATGCAATATTACAAGTTACACAAACAATCTACAACCTTGGTTCCTACAACCTATTTATCAACAAATAATCATCAATGGAATACACAATGAAAACATCACTATTCACCACAACACTACAGTTTCCAAGTGGAAGCAAGCTGTAATTGACACACACATCAGGCCAACGATGTTGATCTAGAAACCTGGGACAGAGCATCTTCAAAGTGATCGTCATCTACTTTGTCAGAACTCAAGCTTGGCGGAATGAATGATCTGAAAATCTGTTCCAAGTTTGGATGATCCTTCAGACTAGGAGCTGCCACCTCAAGTGCAGGGTGCTGAAATGCAGGGTAGAATTTCTTTGCACACACAAAGCCGAAGAATATGGAGGAGATAGGAATAGGAATTAGCAATGGTGCGTAAACAAATTGCTGAACCCCGAAGTAACCAACCATGGTAAGTTGGAATAATATTAAAGATGCTAGTATACGGTTGTTAATGTGAGGCCACATTCTTCCATAACTTTCATATGATGGAACATACACTTTCAGTGCCTGTTCATACAGGGATAAGAACAAAATGTTAAAATACGATTAAATCTTGAGATTTTACTGATGTAACTTAAGGAAAGTCTCAGTGGTAGCAAAGTGTTTTACTCTTTAGAGTTTGACAATATTATGCTCTCATACTTTATACTCTCTCAAGTTCACAATATAAGTCATTTCTAAAAGAATGCTTTGGTCTACAATATAAGTCACTTGAAAAGTAACTAATACTTATTTGTCAATTTTGTCAATGCAGTTAATGCTTTAATATGATTTTGTATATGTTCTCTCTTATTTGAAACCTAATTTAATGAGTAGAATTGGTAAAAAAAAAAAAAAAAAAAAATCAATTTAAGGCATATTTAATGAGTTAACTATCATTTATTGGTTTTGATGAATTAGTTGGAGTATGGTTTTTTAAAGCTACACAAAGGGCATGTTTGGATTAATGTTAGAAAAGCACGTTTACATAAGTCAAGACAAAACCCCTTTCAAATACTTTCTTTGGATGCTATAAATTACGTTGGAAAAATAGTTTCTACTGCTCATCCAAACATATACTAAGAAATCGCCAAAGAAAAAAGCTGAAATACTGAGACAAAATTCCAAGAACCTCACCTGATTTCGAAGTATGAGCCATCCAAGACCAAAATAAAGAACTCCAAAGGGGATTATTAAAGGAGCAATAACGGAGTAGCAGAGAACAATTGTAACAATCAGCATGTCTGCGGGAACTCTGGTCCCATAACCAAGGTCTCCAGGAAACCAAGCTTCTTTCAACTCTGCTTCAGTCTTACAAAGGAACTTCCTCTTTAAATGGTATATAATAAGAGGAACTATGCGGGACAGTTCAAGCCCATAGCCAACGAAAAATCTGAGCCAAACGATTCAAAGATTTCAAAAAAGAGAGTCAAATCAGTGAATCTGCATCCAAGGAAAAGGTTAAATTTTGTTACAAAAAAAACTAAAATTTTATTCTAAAGACACACAATTGTCATATTTTATGAATGAACCTATAGTGAGTAATAGAAATAGAAGAAACCAAACCTTAGGATGGTAACTTACTTGAGAGCCACAAAGGTCAGAAAGAACGTGGCATTGCCAGGAAGCTTCTGAGCAAGCAAGGACACAATTTGGTTTGGGTTCTTCTGAATGGTCTTAAATGTGCTGAACAAGGTACCACCCACAGTAACTCCAATGAAAACATTAAGCACAGTAAAATAGAAATATTTCCCAGAAGCAGCCCTGACTGCATGACTTTCTGTTGGAATACCCTCAAGCTTAGATATAAACAAGAGGAGCTTGGGCAATATAGCTAAGAAGACAAGCAATGCGATTTGAGGGAGATAAGCTTCCAACACAGTCTTCAGAACAGTTATACGCGCGAGCGGCTTTATAAATGGTAGATATTTCATCAAATTCTTCAGAGTTGTGAAAGCAGAAATAAATGTAATAGGAATCATGTAAAAGAATATAGTTAGTGCAACAATGATATACAGCACATACTGCCTAAGCTCTCTTTCGAAAAACTTTATATGCAAATTCGACCATATAAGTTGCCGTGGTTCAGGAGCATCAAACACTGTCCATGTGTCCACCATTTGTGCATGTAAACACTGAGCTGCAGATGCTGCAGCTACTCTATCTGTGAAGAAAACCAGTGCAGCATTTTGCTGTTTTTCTTTGAGAGTGACCTTTTGCTCAGACTCCAATTTAGCAGCTAGTTCATTTATCTTCTCATTGCAATGTCCTATAGTATCCACCTTTTCACCAACAAGACCAAGGAAGCCAGTCTTGTTAGTTGGCCTTGTTCCTTGTGGTTTGGATGGAGTTTTTGATGCTTCATATACAGCTTCAGCACGTGCTAACTTCTTCTTATACCCTTCTAACTCCTCCCAAATCTTGTTTACCTGTTGGCATTAATCTTAAAGTTGGTGACTGAATGATATGCTATACTTCCCTGGTCTTATTTATAAAGTACTTATCACATATTTCACAAACCAATAGCGATTTGTGCTATCGGTTAATTTATTCAAGGAAAGGAAAGTATCTCAGAAAAAAATAAAAGCTTAAACATTATTAAGTTTTACTAATTGAGTCTATTTTTATTATTATTTTAGGAAATCTGAAAATTAGTGGAATATTCCACCGGCAAGATTTAGATTGCTAGAATCTATGATTATTGGTCATTTGAATTTTGTATTTAGATTTAGTATTTAAATTTCAAACTAGAGTCTATATCTCTGTAATCTATTCCTATAAATAGGCATATTGCCTCATCAATAAATCATTGAATAAATTCTATTTATAAGTCGTAATTAACTAACTCTCGCATAACAAGGAATTAGTTAACTCATTAATTATGGGCTAAATTTTCAATTTTTCCTTATTTATGAATGTTTCCAAGAATCAACATGAATAAATTCTTTTTGTTTATTGCAACTAATAGGGGCAAAATTGTAAAAATCACATTTATTACTCTGAGAGTAAACTTATAATAAAGAGGAAAAAATTTCCTAAAAAATAACTTGTAATTAGGACCAGAGCAGTAACACCTTAGACTGAAAAACATAAAAAATTTAGAAAAAAACCACCACAGACAAATTAAGTTACAAAGAGCGAATTCTATATGCCACAGCAAATATAAACTGTAAAGGCAAACTCCAGCATAGGGTAAGGAATCAAGGACAGGAAGGTAAGTGAGAGAACATGAATAAGGACAGTGAAATGAACATCCGTACCTCTTTGTTGTCAGTGACAATCATGGATCTGTAATATGTCTCGGGATAGATGGTTCTAAAATATGAGTCAACCTGCTCTTTTCTAGTCTGGCCTTCAGGTAGAGGAGGTATGTCTCTGACAACTACAGCAAATTGTTCAGGTTTCACTTCAGGAGACCTAAGAGCTTCAGATCGCAGGCAAGATACATGTTTGTAGGACTTCCATAAGAGGTACAGTGAAACAAAAGAGGCCCAGTAAGTGGCAATAAGAAATGCCCACAACCTTGGACTCTTTACAGTGATATTTGCCATAGATAACCTGTCAAGTTCGTTGAACGTCCCAGTGCTAACAGTAGTATTTGAATTAAACATAGCTCCATTATCAGTAATAGCAACCGGCAGAAGAACTGGAAGCAGTATAATGCCGGATAACACTAGAATACCCAACACTGACATATTACAAGAAGAACATCAGTTACAAGCAGATAAAGTTCATTCACAAATCGTCAGATATATGGGCATAAGCCAACAGTTTGGCTTCATTTAATGCAAACAAAAGCTTATCACTAGAGAGCATGCTATCTCTAATATAAGGACAATGTATATAATGCACGGAGAGACTTGAAAACTTGATCTTGTAACCAGGGAATAGGAAAGAGAGGGATAGTCTGGATTCCCATTTTTGGGTCCTTAAATGATGCTCCTTCCCCGTTCTGGGAATAATGCTTTGCCCCACATTATTAAAAACGGGTAACTTTGATGTGCAAACAAAATATTGTAAAATATGTAAAAAAAAGTTTGATCCTTAAATAATTAAATGTTTTAAATTTTAATTCAATTTTTTGAAAATGAAATATAAATAAAAAACTTAGTATGTTAATTTTTTTTAAAAAATATTTTAAATATTTTTCATGAATAAAGTATTACATGTCTTTTAACAAACTAATCTTCCATCAATTCAAATTTATAATTACATAATACTGAAATAATAAAATAAATAGAGGATAATTTGTTGTAAAAAAAAAAAGTAAATTAAGGTAGAAAGTAATTTTAAATTTCGACACAAAATTTAGGCATGAAACAAAAAAGAATAGTAAGTTAGCAAATGGGCTCCTCCTTTTATCATGTAAATCTCCTAATTAAGAAGGAAAAATTATTTGAAAAAAAAAAAGTGGGACGTCGTTCATAAATACTTTATATTTTACTAGTTTCTCAAAATTTTACCTTTTTTTTTTTTTATACTGGAAATTTTAGGAAAGAGATTGGTTGGTTCACGTCCAATCTAAGGACATGGCGAAATTTCCATTCTTTTAGGTAGGATGTTGGGCGGGGTCATTACCCTCTAAGGCGTTTCCTAGACACTTAAGAGCTATGATGTCTCTCAAAGTGTCTTGACTAACCCTAGGATAGAATCCTCTCCCTTTGGTAAGAGTATCCGATCTTTTTACTAGTTGAGTCCAAAGGATAAGGGGTCAAAATTTTACCATTAAATAAACTAAGCTCTGTTTGGGTAAGAGTTGGGGCGCCTAAAAGCCCAGTTTGAGAAAGGTCCCCAAAAAAAGCTAATAATAAAAAAAGCTCTGTTTGTATCAAAAGCCCAGTTTTTATAAAAAAAAAAAAAAACTCAGTTGTATAAGGTTTGGGTAAGTTTCTCAATCATTGTACCTCTCCCAAAAAGCTTCTTATTTCGTAAGCTGAAATCCTGAGCGTTGGCATGAAACTGCCATTACAGCTGTTCAATAACCTCTTTTCTGGCATTTTGTCCCAGTCCGTCATATTTACGAAACTGTCATTATCAGCGGGCACACCATTTCCGGCACTAAATTAAAATATTATGGTTCCGTGTCTTCCTTTCCAGTCCGTCATTTTTTTTTATTAAATTATTACAGTTAGCTAAATAGCTCCTGTTTTTAGATGATAAATTTATATATATTTGTTTTAACTAAGCCTATTCTTGATAGAGAAATATGAACACAGCTAAAGGTAAAGCAAGAGGGAGTATATATTTGTTTTAACTACATTGACAAAATACACAAGAACCAATGATAACGATCATCATTGACGAAGGAAGGAAGGGTGAAAGAACATTTTTGGACTTTTAATTTTTTTATTTTTTTAATAATAATTTAATTTTTTTTTTTTCATTTTTTCTTTTCAATTATCACAATATAAACCTATATAATATTCAATAAGATGCATGCATTTTTCAGTCATTTTTCATCTTAACTAACCTTTCGAATAATAATCTAAATAAGTTTTAATTTGGAAAAAGAAACTCTACTTTCAATTCAAAGACAAATAACATTTACAATCTGACTTTTAACATATATCTTAAATTTACAAAAATCATATTAAAAAAAATAAGTTATTTTTGCTACCCTTAATCTAAACAGCCTAACTGTAATCATATTAAAAATAAATAAGTTACTTTTGCTACCCTTAATCTAAAAAACGTACATACGTTAAAGTCAATAAAGTTATTATACGACATCAACTAACAATTCTCACAAATTATAAAAAATAGTTAAAATCGATTTATCCTAAAATTTAAGTAAATTTTACTAATTGCACTAAACTCTAATATTATATCACTCTCGTCTTATTTATAACTCCATTTTGACTAAATCTCACATACCAAGGAAAGGTAATTAACTCAATAATTATGGGGTAATTTTCAATTTTACCCTTATTTATAATTGGTATTTTTAACTATTTCTTTACTCTCTATCTTTAAGGTACAATTAATAGGGATAAAATTGTCATAATCTTATTTATTATATGAAACTGGATTTATAAATAGAAACCAAATTTTTTAGTCAAAATAGATTTATAAATAAGATCATAGTGTTATTAATTATTACTTTCACCTATCATCCTTATTAATTATAAGTATACATAAAAAAAATAAATAAAAAATAAAAAATTTAATACGGGTTAGGTATAAAAAGCAAGTAACGTAAAAAGTGCCAAATATAATTACAAGTTGATGACTTATAATAAATAACTGAAGAAAAGAGAAGAGGAGTAGTTGTAAACAAAATTGTACGAAATTTGCTACTTTTGAATTGAATTAGATCTATGTCTAAAAACAACAGCTAAATGGATTGGAGAGGAAGCGCATGGGGAAAATCTGGGGAGAAACTGAGTTTTAAATAAGCTATAAAACAAGAGGAAGTGGACGAGGAAAAAAGAAATAACAGAATTAGAGTGGAAGATTGTGTTAAAATAACAGTAACAGAGAAAAAGCAACAAACTAACCAGTTCTCAAGAACTCGAAGTAGACCGCAGTATCGATGCCAGACATGGCGATAACGTCCTTCTCCGTCGATGATAACGCCTCAGAGATCCAAGAGAAAGGATTCCGGATCCTGGATCCGCTTTCCTCCGGATCCAAGCCCTTGAGGATCCGATTCGGATAATACACCACATTATTCCCTGGTCTAGCCGATAACCACGCGAATAGAAGCATAAGCACCAAGAAAATCACAAACGACGTCGTTAGCGACGTCAGGAACGAAGACAAATCCATGTCGAATTGAAGGCCCTAATTCACCACCTTATTCAAACAGATTCAGATAAATTCAAATGCGGTTCATCGGGGGAGAAATATAGTCAGTTATTGCAGGTGGCGAAAGAAGAAGAAGAAGCGGTTGCACAGAGATCGAACGGGGAAATTATACTATACGGTTGAATGTGGATAAGCAACGTAGGTAGTTGTTGCGATGGCGATCGTTTAGCCTTTTTCATTTCAGCATCAAATCCATTTTGATGCAGGAAAAAAAAAAAAAAAATCAGATCCTTTTCCTTTTGCAGTTTCTGAATCTGATGCGAAAAGAGAGAGAGAGTGGGAGGGAGGTATATATGGATTGGAGACAAGATGGTGACCCATTGAAAGGAAGAGAATATTTTTTTTTATTTTTTTTTTCTTTGGCGCAATAAAGAGAGAGAGAGAGATTTGAAAATGGAGAAAGATCGGGGGCGGAACGAATTTGCGGCATGACAAGTTGACAACGTGCCCTCAGATTAAACACGAATTTCCTATATTGCCCTCAGCATAAAACTAAAATAGTTAAATTATATAAAAAGTCTCGAACTTTAAGGTAATTACATATAACCACTGAAATTTCGAAATTTAGATTTAACCTCTTCTACTGATTTGTTATAAGGCCCTTGCCGTTAATTTATTGTTATCTCTTTGACGAAAATTATGACATCATAGTAATAGAAGACACTTTGCATTATAAGTGATTTTTAGATAAGATGCAAAGTGTCTTCTATTAGTATGATCTGTGAATGAGATATAACGACAAGGCCTCATAATAAACAAGTAGAAAATCAGAGAGGTTAAATTTAATCTTTGATATGTTATGAGGTTATATGCAATTGTTCCAAAATTTAGAAGGTTTTGTATAATTTAGCCAACAAAAATATACTCCATGTGGTCTTAAATTAAAAAAAAAATTATATATGACAAAATAGTTTAAAGAAAAAAATGATAAATATAAATATTTTAAAGTAATTTAATTATTTTTCTTTATATCTTAAGAAATCTTAAATTTAAGACGAAGGAAGTAGTAATATACTATTAATTTGTCTTTAATATAAGACATATTTACCTAATTTATATTTAAAATAACATGTAGTTTTTAAAACACCCTAGTTAAGTTAGTTAAAATCAATTCTTTGATTATCGTTGAGAGAATATCAATAGAGTTAAATTCGGGAAAAATTGACATTTAGGAAAATTGTGTCTTATATTTAAGATCAAAATGTCTTATATTAAAGACGTGAGCGAGCATTACCTAAACTCTAAACCCTAAAATATCATATTTTATCAAGACTATATATAAACTCCTTAATATATGCAATCGGGATACTTTGAAAAAAAAAAATTATAAAATTGGGAAACAAAATGATTGTGATCTTATATATATTTAGGAAAAATTCATCCCCTTAGTGCTTTGGATTAGCGGTAAAAGCCGTTCCTTCAATGTGATTTATGGTTTATAAGTTAAATTTATGAAAAGAATTTTATCTTGATTTAAATAAACATATTTTTTTAACACGAAGTCAAACAAATACTAACTCTTATGTTAAAGACTAATAATGTAGTGTGTGTATGTGTGTAATTGGTGAATTATTATTTTAAACTATTTTGTTGAAATGTCAATAAAAATATAATTTAAAAAAAGTACACTTAAGCCTGATCTTATAGCTGGGTGGTACTAAACACGTGGAGTACAATAATTAAAGTCAATATTATTAGCTTGCAATTGTTCTTATCGTTTGGATCAGTTGCTTCAAATTGAAGCAATGACACTTGGCTCAATTGCTTGATTTGCTTCAGAATGATTTAATTTTTTTTCATAAAAAAATATTAAATATTGATACTCGAAATTTTCTCCTTAAGATGGTCAAGCAAGTCAATATCATGCATCAGTTTGGGGGTAGCCGAGGTTAGCCAAAACAAGTTTCTTATGTAATAATAATAATGGAAATTATTATATCCGGAGTTGATTTTTTTTGGAGAGATTAAGAAAACTAAATAAATTACATAATCATTTCATATGTTATGTATCCTTAGATTATATATTAGTTTATCAATCAAACTAATTAGTTTGAAGGAAAAAAATAAAAATACAGATACTCTAAAGTAATTTAATTAGTTTCTTTAAAAAAGTCGATTAGATCTTATAATTAGAACCGAGGATGGAAAACATTCATAAGCCATAACCTCATTGATTTGTGTTTTTTCAGGGGCATCAATTGCCCATGTGTAGAATACTTAATTTGAGTGTCTTAATTACATATATTAGTATATATGATAATAAACTAAAGTATATTAATGACAAAGATGACATATATAAGCGAGTTGAAATGATTTGCCAAATCTCCGAACCTTTGTTTGATGGGCTCATGGTGCCACGAGGCAAGTGCTTCCATTTTAAAATATGAAAATTCTTTAACAAAAATCTGACACAGTTTATATATGTGTGCGTCCCTTAAACATGATGTATTGGATTTAAATTAGATCGTGTGCTTGGAAAAGGTTTTGCTAGGCTTGGATTATACCAAAAAAAAAAAAAAAAATCTCATGAGACAAAGTTTGAAGGAAATTGTAGGAATTAGATAAGTATTTAATTTTCATAAAAAAATAAAATAAAATAAATACTTATCTAATTTCTACAGAAATATTATATATAAGGAACATATTCAAGAATATTCACTTTTTTTAAAAACATCATAAAATTTTAATTATTATTATTTTAAAGATAGGTTAAGTAACAAATTTACCCTACAAGTATACGTCTAAGAGTAATGTTGTCCTGAAAGTTTTTTCAGATTTGATGTCATTTCGGAAGTTCTAAAATGTAGTAATGTTTTCAAATATCGTTAAAAAAACTAATGTTGATGGTTAACTTTTTAACAAAAAAATAGTAACATTACTACATTTTAAAACGAGAAATGAAATCGAACACGAAAAAAAAAGGATATTGCTTTCTTGGCGTATATTTTAGATTTACTATTTAACTCTTTAAACACTGATGATTAATATTTGATTTTGTCACGCTTCATCATATTTTTTAACATCTCACATCCTTAACTTTTTAAACATTGATGATTAATATTTGATTTTTTCACGCTTGATCATATTTTTTAACATCTCACATCCTTGGCAAGATTTCGTACCAGTGAATTTATTTATGTGAATATTTTATGTGTTATGTTACGAATAAGAAGAGTAGAAAATTGCACTGATTTGCCGACAGTATCCACGTTGTCCTGCTTGATTCGGGGCCTTATTCTTTCTTTTGCATGACTTTTGTTGGTATTCGAATCCTATGCGGGCAGTCGGCAAGTGAGAGGGGGGCCCATGCACGTTTCAGGTAGGAAAGTGGGACCCACACGCGTATCGAAAATGAAACAACTGTCAACACCTCGAGAATGAAATCCAACTGTCAACCGTTGTCAGTTGCGTATGACTCATGTTAATTTTTTTCCATCATTCATATCAAATTATTGTCATTTTTATATTTTAGTGGCCTATTTAATAATAAAGGTATTCTTGTTGTTGGCCACTTAACAATCTCACTTACGATAACAATAAAAAAATATTTTTGAAGTCAAAACTATACTCTCCTGGTGCTTATTATATAAGTAGTTGACTTTTTTGGAGAGGTTAAGGAAGGTAGGTAATTAAATGACTTTAGAGTTTTTTATTTTCAACTTTTTTTATTTATAATTAGTTTAACAAATTTTAATATATAATCTAAATCTAAAAATATACAACATATGAAATAATTGGGTAAAATTTACTTCCTTAATATCATTTAAAGAAAGTCAGAACTTATAAATAGTAGTTTAAAAAAATTATTTTGATAAAAGGCAGAAACATTGTTTTATAAATATGGATTAGAGTGGTAGTTTAAAAAAAATTATCCACACATTTGATAAAAGGCAGAAACATTGTTTTCTCCAAAACTATGATTTGGGTTAAGTTAACTAAACAATGTCAACTTTTATAGAACCATAATTTTGACTGAAAATATTTTTTTATTTTTATTTTTTTTTTCAGAAGTTATTTTTCCCCTTTTAAGAAACTACTATTATTCAAAAACTAATCCAAACACGTCCCTAATATTAGTAAAATAAATAGGAGTATTGTATACAACCAATATAACTAGGATTAAGGTGTAAATTTATCCTGAACGTTTTTACTGAGAAACAATGTTACATTAGAAGTTTTTTTTAGGTTCAATATTACCCCGAAAGTATTAAAATGGAGCAATTTTGTCTTTTACTGTTAAAAAGTGAACCGTTAACGTTAATTTTTTAACGGTATGGGGTAGTATTGCAACGTTTTGTAACTTTAAATGTAACATTGAATCTGAAAAAGCTTCTGGGACAACACTGCTCCTCATTGAATACTAACGTAGTGGCGAATTTACATTTTAATCCATATAAATAAGTAAAAGCACATCGCTTAAAGTAGGCCATATCCATCATGGTCATGATACAAGTGACCCGGGAGTTTGAATGAATGAATTATATTAGTCATTAAATGTGCAATAAATGTTATATTTACATATGCCTACAAATAAGTAGCAAAAATTTGAATTCATGATCTTATAGGTTATAGATAAACACTTAATAACTGGACTTCTATTATCTCCAATCTTTTTTGAAGAGTGGGTAATTTCAGAGTTTTCTTTACATATTATTAATTAATTATATAGTGAAAGTATAAATTTGTCCTGAAAGTTTTTGTTAAAGAATAATATTGCTCCAAAAACTTTTTTAGGTTCAATATCACCTTGAAAGTTTCAAAACGAATCAATTTTACATTACACTATTAAAAAATTAACATTGACCGTTAAAAAATTAACTTTGATTGTTAACTTTTTAACGATAAGGGAGAACACTACTCAATTTTAATACTTCCATCACAACTTTGAACCTGAAAATATTTTTGGGGCAACATTGCTCCTCTGCAAAAAATTTCGGATAAATTTGCACATTAACTCTTAATTATAATTATATTGTAATTTGATTTGTTTATGTGTCAGCTTATGGGCCTCTGCATGTGAGGCTTTAGATTATTAAATGAATCATGTCAATCACCCCAAATCAGACTTGAAAAAGAAATCTAACTTGATTTTTAATCTATGAAAAAAAGACATAGATCTACAAAGATCCTTGATCTATCCAGATCGACCAAAACCAATAACCCACCAACATTCTTGGATACGAACAATGCACCTCTCAGTCATACACCCAACCAGCAAGAATTAACAACTCCGTCACACCTGTGCTCTCAACAATTCATTGCCTCTCCTTTCCTACCCACTACAGACACACCCAAAAAGTATTCTCTCCCTCTTTTCTGGTTTCAGAAACTTTCATTCCTTGGCCTCATTTCCAAGGATGTGTTCATGTTAAATCCTATTTCATGACTGCGACTCATTCTTAGCTGGACATCAGTGGTGGGGTTCTAACATACAGGATGATGCACAAAGGCTCGAGTTGAGAGGTATAGCTACGCATCGTCGTTATCTGAAGTTGCAGCATTGAGCTTTACCTCCTGCCAATTTGTCCCACAGACAGATCATTTGCCTCGGTGATTGGTAGTGGGCTGAGAAGTAGTCCTCCATGCATCCATACTGACAAAATTTCCAGTTGTGTGAGTACTGTACAGTTCTCATGGTACTGTTGAATCGCTCCACCCACATCCCCATGCTTACATCTTCCATCTTAAAGAGCTGCCACCAGAGAGGATAAACATGAAGTACCAGTATAATCTGTCCATGTTTATACAAAGAAGAATAAGCTACTCCCTCGGGTCCTTTATATAAGCTACAATTTTTGGAATAAGGCTAGTCTTATATATAAGCTACACTTTCTTTTTGTCTGAAATTTTGAAGCACTCATTCTATTTTTACCCCAATTAAATATGTGCCTATACACTAATTACCCACTCATTCGATAAATTATTACAAGTTCTCTATCATTTTTTCCCACTCATCCTCTTTCACTCCCCCTGGGCCAAATTATTTGGGAAAAATTACACATCTTACATTTATTGCTTTTAACTAATTCTAACCAACATTCCAATAGGCATAATTTGGTAAGTTGTAACTCATATACTACTCTATGCCTAAATACAAATCACTTATACCTCATTCTAGCATACTAAGAAATGCATTAAATAGATAAAATTTTCTACATTTGCCCTCATTAAATTTTGTCTCTCTCTACTTTACAGATGATTTTCACAACTCTCTCTCCTCTTTCTCTCTTTCCAATAGAAATTAAATAGGGGTAAAATTGACAAAACCTCATTAATTACCCTACAAGTGACTTATATTCTGAACTAAACTTTTTCTCTACAAGTAACTTTTTTTTTTTTGGCCAACCCCACAAATGAATTATATTTAGGAACAGAGTTGTATATAGGACTAGAGGGAGTATAAGAGACAATGGGGAAGCAGATGTGAATTCCAGATAGTGTAGAATGACCAACCCTGAGCCTCCTCTCCCGGTGCTGAGATATGATGAAATGAACAATGTCACTGGAGATCACGTATGCAGGTCCATTTGCATAAGGAGGATAAACTTCTTCTGGCCACTCCTGTGAGATAAAAATAGAATCCTTCTTAAAGTAGGGATTGTGGAATGAGAGCTAGCATGCAAACAAACAGGATATACAGGTCTCTGTTAGTTTTCAGTTCCTCTGAGGTTGCAATTACAATACCTCAAAAGTGACAGCCCATTTGCCATTTCTCAGAGGCCGATGCAAGAGATTGAGATTGCCCATATAAAGTGACTTTTTCTGGGGGACGCGATCAATTTCTTTCAGGACAGTATCCACCCTAATAAAGTATCATCATCACATTTCATGACATATGCGGCACTCACATTCCGAACCTGCATGAAGAAACAACGGTTTGGTCACAGAAGGAAACAGAGGACAGCGGCTTTAAAAGTTCCCTCCCCATCTCTTTTTAATCATTTATAAAAGAAGGGGGCAGATAGATGGAAAAGTAACCAAAGTCTTAAACATCAACTTACCCCATAGTCACAGATGGCAATGGTTTTAAGAACAACAAGCTCATAGCGGTCCATAAAAGGCAAAATGACAATGTCACCGAAGTAAGTGGCCTCCTTCTTCAACACAGCATTCACTTCCTTCCTTGGATTCTTCATGTTGATCATTCATAACAGCCACAATACATAGATAAATTAGCAAAATTCCATAGCAAGAGAGAGAATATTGTGTGAAAAAAGAAGAAGAAAATGAACACAGGGCCACTGGAGAATGGCATAGGACACTAGATCAAATTTTGTAAAAAAGAATGCTTTTAAATTTTCAAGTGAAAGGAAAAAATCAATAATCCGCATGAATATTAATGCCTCTTCTCACTTTTTAAACAACTTAAATACAATTAGATAATTTATGTCTATCTCTTTCTTTCCACCTTTTTGTTAACTAGTGGTCTTCTAGGTATGTTCGCTTTTAACCATGCACCAGCAGTTTCACCTTTTGTCCATCACGTTTCTATCCCAAAATCTTCCTCTTCTTTCGTATGTCAATTGAGCAGTGCTAACAAGGGAGCTCAAGGCTTTGTTTTGTAACTCACATATTTGATTTATAATTTAAGTGGACATTCATCATTTAATGACATCATTTAAGTAAATTTATAATATCTGCCATTAAGAGACAAATCCACCTTAGAAAATGAAAAGAAGTTGCATGATTGAAAGGCTATTTTAAGCGTTTTTAACATATGAATCATTTCAGCCTAATCTTCAAACACTTAAAACTAAAGTTGGTGCTTTAGATAAGAAGTTTTTCAAATGCTACATAAATCCGTTACTTACATCAT
Source organism: Acacia acuminata (assembly GCA_019022655.1). Taxonomy (NCBI): domain Eukaryota; kingdom Viridiplantae; phylum Streptophyta; class Magnoliopsida; order Fabales; family Fabaceae; genus Acacia; species Acacia acuminata. The sequence goes on from JAFJYI010000166.1 coordinate 1,325,089, forward strand.
TGTATTTCAGCTGTTTTCAAACACATTCTCTGCAAGTGAATCAGGTCCTAGCTCTACAAAAACCCTAAGAAGCTGCTATTTAGAGGCTACGACATATAGCAACTTCAAATTCAATTAACAGTAACATATTATCAATCATATCAAAAACCTTACGAAACCTGCAACACATCTATCTCCTACAAGACTTAAAACCTGAATTTCCCCCACAAATTCCACCACAATAACTCCTTGAGAGTTGTTCATATCTTATCAATTGAGTCTCTATTCCCATCCCATACCTTTCATGGGACCACGCATTGTTCCTACACGACTCCAAACCACAATTTCACACTGCAATTTCCATCATAATTTCATAATAACCCTTGGAGAGTTGTTCATATCTTATCCATTAAGTTTTCACCAATTTGCCATATCATTCTTCAGACCAAACATTTCTTTAAGCTCATGTCTAGAGTGAATCAAAACATTATTCTTTCGCCAGAATACGTTTTCTTTTTCACATAAATAATAGCATTTTAGCCAGAGAAATATAAAGGCAGGAGACTAACCAATGCAACAAAGAATCGAACTACTACATCTGAAGATTTGATTACAGCTGATTGCATCCATGTTTTTCTAATTGCCATGCGTTCAGCAAAGTGATTAGAAGCAGAAAGAACTCCAATAAAGAGTTTAATAGGACTTTTTGGTAGAGGACTGGCTTTCCAAGTCTCTGACATTTCCAGTACTTTTTGAGGTGAGAAACTCGGATGAGATTTAGGGAGAGCAGTAGCATAAACTGAATGAATATCCACCTCTCCTTTGATTGCCAACCCAGTAGCATCTTCAAGTGTAAATCCCTGAAAATAATCAGAAAAGGAAATGTCTGAGGAAAAGAAAAAGCTTCTGTGGTCAAAACAGCCAGGGCCTCAGGGCAGGAATAAGATAAAATCTAACTATTCCAAAAGCTCAAGACTTTCCATTGAGTAACCTTTACACACGAAAAAGAGCTATTACCATCCCTATGAGAAATTTTTAAAAAATAACTATATCAAATAAAAGCAGTTATATGACGACATAAAAAGCATGTTTCAAAACCCCAAGACAGGAAAGTAAGGCAATTATATGAAAGAACTTGTCATAATGATAGATTTTTAAAAAATAAAATAAGTATTGAAAGAAGAGGATATACATACATGGCAGAGTTTGCAAAACAAGGCTACAGACTTAAAACAAATTAGCCTATGGAAACTACTAAACAAGGGACAAATAAGTGGTTTGATGCTGTTTAACCTTCCACGACAGATAATTGTTGTAAATCAGCTAGATATGCAATTTCACACTGTCAAGGTATTTGATGCAAGAGGTATAAATAATAGTTTCATCTCAATTAACTTACCGTCCGATATGGAAATGAAGTTATATGGCGACCTCCAACATTAATATGGTATCCTTCAACACCAGCAAGCAGTGTAAGGACAAACATTCTACCTTCTACAAAAGGAAATGGCCAGGTCACTTCTGGTTTTTGCTCACGTCCTACAAATCGCTTGAACCATGAAGTTGTCTTGGACTCTTTTGAGTCTACAATATCATTGCGCATCCACTTTTCACATCGTCTATGCCCATCGACTGTCAATTTTAAGAAAATAAATTTATTAAGCACCAAAAAGAAGACATAAGTTAGACTCCTTAAACAGCTGGAACATGTGTACTGGTAACAAAAGTGAAAAATTAAAAAAGACAACTATAAATCAAAATTCATAATTTAGAGAGGAAAAAAAAAAATGTGCCTTCTTGATGGGAATAGAAAACAATACAACATCCGAGGACAAGTAAACCACCGTGAAACAAGGACTAAAGACTCTATCTCAATAGAGCTTTCTAAAACCTTTTAAACCCCCAAAAGGCACTGCCCTAGAAGAACAATTTTCTGAAATCAACCAAAGAAGAAACTTTTTATAAAAACTCTTGGATTTCACGCCAACCAAAAACATCATCCTGCAAATACAATGTATTGAAATGTGTGTATGCGTGTGTTCCAATGAGGAGAATAGATAGACTTGATCTGTGGTCTTGCAGAACAGTCCAGTGTATGACAAGGACATAGAAACTAGGAGAGTTCTTAAAACAAAGGATACAATGAGGCTAGCATATGGAAACACATATAAAAGCAAAAATACGTAGAATATGTAAAATCAACTAAAGAAAACACATGTTAAAAAGGTAGGTTTTAATGCATCAATTGTTACAAATTCATGGTAACTCTGTAATAAATCTATAAATAGAAGTTGCAATTGCAGAAGTAGCCATGGTCATCATTCAGAAGTTTCTTCTGCCACATCTTTGATAGAGAATGATTTTTAAAGCTTCCCTGGGTATTCAGTAAATGATTTCAAGGGGGTATCCCAAAGGAAATGGTAAGCTCTTTAGAGATAATTGGTATTGTGTTTAAATCGTGGTTTGGAAGGATCATTTATCACTTTTTCAAGGACCCATCACGGCTAAATCTTTTCTGTTTTGTCTCCATTGAGTCTGAAAATGGAGACTCCACCTTGGAACACATTATATCTAAATTAGGTGCTTCAAAATTATGATGAAATATGATAAATCATACCTAGCATTTCTTCATCATCACTGCTAAGCAAACCATCACACCTTTGAGATTTTCCCCACTGCATTCTGTAACAAGTATTATGTTCAATTACAGGTTGTTTACTCCAATCTCCTCTTAAACGAGGATTCAAATGAAAAATCTTTGGAGGATCCTCCCCATCCACTGACTTCAGCCCTTGCAATTCAACCATAAACTGAGAAACAGAAACCAATCCAGAACCTCTCCTCAACCTTGCAAGCTGGGGTACATATTCCTTGTGAGCATGATGGGGTGTGCCCACCACAGTGATCGAAGAACCTGCTGCAAGCCCACAAGGAAGAAACATTAACCGGTCTCCCTTCACCAATTCTTCTCCACTCACTGAAATCCAAGAAGGGCATGACTCAGGCTTTCCTTCGATGATAGAGCTTTCTCCCGACTCTTTCTCATCGACCTTATCTAAATCTCGCCAAGCCTTTATCCCTAATGTCCATGCCTCGTCTGCCATCCTCTCAAAAACAGTCAAATCACTAGTCCTGTTCCGTCGACGCAAGATTTCTCCAGTGATCCTGCCATATCGCCGTTGAACCTGCTTCACATTTTCTGGGGCATGCTCCTCTTTCATCGGTTCCTTGTTTGGCCTCGATGGAGCATCCTGGTCTTCATTATCTTCTAAGCTCCGGTGAAATACATCTTTATAAACAGAACTAAACAAGGGTTTGCTTAAATCTGCATCACTATAGCCTCCTACAGCTGTCTCATCCAGCGTAGCGTAGCTTTCATCCCCACTTAACTGTGATACAATCTTCAGAAATTGCGGAAACTTGCATGATATAAAAATCAAATATAACACTCCAATAGCAATCAAAAAATGAGACAATCTGAACCTCCTCGAATTGGGAGGTTCACTTTTGTGCCTCTTCATCTTTAATACCCTGATTAGACTACAATAATCCAAAACAAATTTTCCCTCAGACTCATGCGCTACCTAACCAGAAGAAATCAAAACAAATTTCCCAACCGGCAAAGCCCGCACAAAGAGACAATGCCGAATCTTCAAAGCCAAAACACGTCCAACTTTGGGGAAAAATCGATATAGTTAGGTATTGGACAATGGAAGTGGGTTTCTGGGCAAATATAGAAAGAACCAGAACTCCGAGAACGGAAAGATATCGAGTTCAGAAATGAACCAATATTCCGATGCAGCAAGGAATCGCAAGAAATCCCAAAACAATCAGAGACGCAGAATCCTGAATAATTCAAAATTCAGCCAGCATTTAACAGAAAACTCAAAATCCAGCACAAAAAAAGAAGCAATCGACGCCAAGATTAAGAAAAGCCCACGAATAGAAACGCAGATTTTTGATCGCGGCTGAAGAAGCCAGAGTTATGGGCAGCGTCGAAGGACAGAAAGAAGAAGATGAAGAAGAAAGACGACGGATATTAGCAAATTAACATGTATGGCGAGGTCACCAAACTGAACACTCGAAACGAGATTACTTGAAAATGTGGGGGACCCAATTAACAAAATACCATATCTTTAAGCCAAAACAGAAATGGCAACTGGTCTTGATTTGATTTTATGGTTTTTTAATTTTGCAAACATTTAATTATCCAATTAACAAAATACCATATCTTTAAGCCAAAACAGAAATGGCAACTGGTCTTGATTTGATTTTATGGTTTTTAATTTTGCAAACATTTAATTATCTTTCTCTAATGAGATTTGTTTTGCCAACATAATGAGTTTTTTTTTTTTGTTTAGATAGAAAAATACTATATTAGATAAATGTTTGTTTTGATATGTTTTTTCCCCTTTAAAAATGTCATTTTTCTTATTAACATTGAAAATCGTATAGAGGTATGAACCATTGAAGTATTTCTTTTTAGGAAAATCATCTAAAAATGTAATCATAATTATTTTTTAATCAATACTCCCTCTATTTTTATTTAAAAGTCATTTTCACTAATTTTCACTAATTAAGAATAAGGAAGGTTACTCAAAATCAGTTGACATTTTTAAAATTATTCCCCTTTGCTAAAAACACCATTTACTAATTCACAGATTTTATGAAGGCATTTCTCACATTTTATAAGATATTACTCCCTTCAGACCTAATTATAGGACATATTTACCTAATTTTTAAGGGATTAAGGATAGTAGTTAAATTAGTTAATTATATTTATTTTTCCAAAATGCCCTTATTTAAAATTTAAATGGCATGCAATTACTCCAATTCTTTGTTCTTTGTTGGATCTCTCATATCTCATACGATTTCTCTAAACTCTCACAAAATCGGGTGTCCTCGATTTCCCTCAACAACTTCTTGTCTACTATTAGAGGTTGGAAGTGTTATCTAATATTGATGTCATTGTTAAATATGATAAAAATTATTCAATATTATTTTATTAAAAAAATAATAGAATTGAAGTGTATGTAGCATTAATGAGTTGCAATACTCACTTTATAGAATATCTAGGTTTATTATACATTATTACTATGTTTAATTATTATTAAAAAAGCATTAATAGGAGTATTTTGGGGAAAAAATTGACAAATTATAATTTTGTTTTATAATCGGGATTAGAATCAACTCCCAAATGTTTTCTTATAATTAGGACTAGAGAGAATATCAACTTTCTTTTATTAAGTAACAAATTCACATTTTTTTTATCATTTATAAGTTTTGTTAAATTATTCCCCACATTTCATTTGACATTAACATTTTTTACTTATTTACTAAATCAGCACTTTCACACCATTCGAGTTTTGTTAAAACATTCCTCATATTTCACTAGATAGTATAAATTTTTCGTTTACACTTTCAAATCATTCACAAATTTTGTCTGGCATTTCATTAATCTTTGTCATTTAATTGGGGGCATGTTTGTCTTTATATCGTCTTTTTCTTCTAATTATGAAATCTCCTTTTGAGATTTCGTTACTTTTCTGACATTATGAATGTTATGGGCATCATTATGTGTTTTCCTATTTTTCAGGCTCTTTAACCCAATTTCACTTTTCTTTTTTATTCTCTCTATCATAAATATTTAACAATATCCATATCAAATTAAAAATTCATGTGGACGTTTTAAAATATTAAAAATCCGTATTGGTAAATTTTCAAATTTTGGTTGGACCATGGTTAATAAATATCACATATGACAATATTTAATAATAAAAATCACATATAGATATAAGTAAATCCACCTAATTTGTGTCCAACATTAAACCCCTTTTAAAAAATTGGCTTACAAATAAAAATTGAATGAACCTTTTATCCTTGAAATATTATGTTTAATGTTCTCCAAATCTACTTTAGTTAGTTATATTGGGAAACAATATATTAATGACATGATACTTATTTATCGAGCTTGGGTTTAATCTTTCTTTATATATGTGTGTCAGGCTCGTGCCCCTTGGTAATAATAAATGATGATGTTAAATTAAAAAAATTGCCCCCATATTTTTGTATCAGAAATTATAAAAACAATGTAATAAGAATTTAATTGAAAAAAAAGGGGAATATTGTCCACCATATATATCTTAGCTTTTATAGCATTGGCTTCATTAATTTATTTTGAGTGAATATATGCTTTGCTTATATGTAACTTCCCTTGCATCGAAGTCTTGTTTAACCTTTTCCCTCCTAATCTCTTTTTCCCATGTTAATCTCATGTTTAGTACTCTAACTCTCTATTATGGGACACTTTCATATTATTTTTTCCTTATTTGATAAAGGATATAATTATTTTTAAGGTTTCTTCATCTATTTATCTCAACAAATATGCTTTCCGAAATTTGAATTTGTATTATTATTCACATGAGGATACTTTCTTGTTAGACCTGTCTTGAATTAGTAGAAAAAAAAAATCAACTTTATTCTTGTTAGTGATGGTTTAGAGTATAAATAATTTTTTTTATTTCAACAAATATGCTCTCCGAAATTTGAATTTGTATTTTTATTCACATGATGGGATACTTTCTTGTTAGATCCGGTTTGAATTAGTAAAAATTTTCAACTTAATATTCTTATTGGTGATGGTTTAGAATACAAATAATTTCTTCTATCTCAACAAATATGCTCTCCCAAATTTGAATTTGTATTATTATTCACATGGGTATACTTTCCTGTTATATATGTCTTGAATTAGTAAAAATTTTCAACTTTATTTTTATTAGTGGTGGTTTGAAATTGAGAGAAGCATAATAAGGCACATTTAATCACTCATTACAAATGTAAAATTGACAAATAAGTATTAATGACTATTTAAATAACTGATATTATAAATGAAAAATCCTTCTAAAAAGCATCCTATGATTGAAATGGGAAGGAGTGATTTATCCATTGTGAATATAGGAGTCAGTTGAGAGTTTGTTTTTGTTCCAAACTAAGAACTTAATTAACTTTATCTCAATAATTTATACTAATTCTTTTCTCAAACAAAGCTATTGATGGCACATACTAAAAGCTATTTTCTTTTTGTTGGTTGCCCATCCGGTATCCAGAGCTTTGCCCTGACTAATCCGAATCTGACCCGGGTCGCACACCTAGCTATGGTGGGTGAGTCTCTCAGAGGGGCTTTTCTGCATTCACAAAGCTCGAACTCGAGACCTTGCTTAAACGACACAAGCCGCTTACCACTTGTGCTAACCCCCGTTGGTTACTAAAAACTATTTTCATAAGCGAGGGTAATTCATAACGCAAATGATTAAAACTAATAATTTAAACAACCCAACTCAAGTTCATTAAAAATAACTACTAATTCCGTTTGGGAGTTGTTTTTGGAAAATAATTTTCACCATTTACGAGGTAAAACCTAGGTTTTGGAGAATAGCTTTTAGAGAATGATTTTTGGAGAATGATTTTGGAAAAAAAAAATGATAGTGTTTGGATGTTTTTATCAGAATAGCTTTTGGGGATCAAATTTACCAAAAAAGACATTAATTTTTTTGTATAATTGCATTTAAAGGATAAAATGATATTTTAAATATTATAAACATTTTATTCAATAATAAATACCAAAAATTACATAAAATTGTTAGAAAAAAATAAATTCATTGCAGCGGTCTATCCCATCTTCACTGTTGCCGAAAGGCCAAAACCAAAGAGAATGATTTTTGGGGGCTGCAAGTGAAATGGGAGTGGTGGTCAAAGTGAGGCGGGGCTATTTGGGGAAGAGAGAGAAGAACATTGTAGGGCATTTTGGGGTTTTTGCAGTGACAGTGGGGCCCAGGAGCTTGGTAGCGAAAGCTAAAAGCAAAAAAAAGTTGGATTTGCCAAAACCTAGGTTTTGGATCCAAAATGATTTTTGAAAAAAAATGAGATGTTTGGTGGGGTTGTAACAAAACCTAGGTTTTGAAACCCCCCCAAACAGACTCTATATGTATCAAGGGAGTAACATTTTTAGAAAATAAACTTCCCTTTAAAGATCACCCCGGATATGAAACAGGGGGAGCACAAACACAGAACACAGATTTTTTTTTCCTATATGATGATGAATGTTTGGCAGATTTGAGCAAGAAAAACAATGAGGGCGCCTGATCAGCCTCCACTTGAAGAAGCAAATGGTGAGGCGAAAGATAACATGGCCAGATCAGCTCAGCACAAAGGCCTGCAAGAATAAGGAAACCACCTTCGTGGCTCACAGATTATGATTGTATACAGGTTTGCATAATACTAATTCACCTTTAACCGATGAGATAAATGTTCTCCTTCATAAGAAACAGCAACATAGAAGAAATATTCCTTATTCAATTCAACATTGTTTGTGTTATTCCCATATTTCTCCTTCTTATAAACATTACCTATCAATTATCATACATTGATGCTGTTGTTGAACCAGCAACATATAATGAGGCTATACAGGATGCTAGGTGAGTGAAGGCCATGAAAGAAGAAATTCGAGCACTGGAAGCAAATCATACATGGGAAGTTGTGGATTTACCTCCTGGGAAAATATCAATAGGGTGCAAATGGATCTATAAAGTGAAGTACATGGCATATGGAAGCATAGATAGATTCAATGCAAGATTGGCAGCAAAGGGATATAACCAGAGGGAAGGAATTGACTACTACCATACATTTTCTCCCGTAGTAAAAATGGCAACGGTTAGAGTGGTTCTCAAGCTAGCTACAATGAATAACTGCCCTTGCTTTCAAATAGATGTACATGATGCATTTTTTCAAGGGGACTTGAATGAAGATGTTTACATGCAAGTGCCACAAGGTTTTACATATGATGGTCCCAATAAAGCTTGTAGTCGACAAAGTCTCTCTTTGGGCTAAAGCAAACCACGAGCGAGAAAATTATTCAAGGGGGGCACCGGTGGCGGGGGATTAATTTTTTTTAAGTGAAGTTTTAAATGCATTAAAAAACAAAATAATATAAATAAGAAAAGAAAATAATATTTAAAAAATATTCATGAAATCAAGTGAATAATGATGATGTAATAAGAGAGGTAGTTATTTTACAAACCTATAATTTAGAAAAGCAAGGCTAAATCTTTGTTAGAAATGCAAATACATAAATTACTGATGAAGGGTGGGTAGTCAATAAGTTCAACTACATATATTTTAATAACAAAAGTATATTACAATATCATCCTTTTAGACCTTATTTTTTGAAATTCCATCATAATTGCCTTATTTTAATGCTATCAAATACATCTTTAACAAAAAAAAAAAATTGGAAGAGACAAATTCAAGGGGCACTCCCCCCCCCCTAAAAAAAAAAAAAAAAAAAAAAAAAAATCCATAACCTAAATCCGCCTATGCTCCCGGCAATTAAATATTAAGTTGACACGGCCTCTAATTGATTGGGGTTTTTCGACAAAGTAAATATGATTATTCTCTTTTCATAAGGAAGATAGGAACATAATATATAATTGTGTTAGTGTATATGGACTACCTCCTGATCACAGGAAATAGTTGGGAAGGAATAGATGCAAAAGAGCATTTGCATAAAACATTCAAGATCAAGGGCATTGTCCTAAATCAAAGGAAATATGTCTTGGATTTGTTGGCTGACACAGGTTAAGCGCGGCCAAACCAGAATGTACTCCAATGCAAGAGAATTCAAAACTATGTCAGCATCCAAACACGAGAGGAGAAGACGAAGGGTCGACAAAAGAAAAGGAAGGAGGATCCATAAATGTATAGACGTTTAATTGGTAGATTGCTTTATCTCACTATGACTATACCTGACATATGTTTGTCTGTATAAGTGCTATCTCAGTTTATGCAGCAGCCCCGTAAATCTCACATGGATGCAGCCATGAGAGTAGTACACTACTTGAAAGGCAGCCCCGGACTGGGAATTCTGTTGTCCTCTTCCAATGACATGGAGCTGCTATGCTTACGTGACTCTGATTAGGCCGAATGTGGTGACTCTAGAAGATACGTTATCGGCTGTGTAATCAAGCTTGGAGGTTCTCTCTTGTCTTGGAAGTCCAAAAAACAATCAACAGTCTCTACCTCATCTGCTGAAGCTGAGTACTGGGCTCTCACCAAGAGGACTTCTAAAATTACATGAATTGCTGGATTATTATCAGATTTGAGAATTAAAAGAACAGGATCTGCGGCTGTTTTCTTTGACAACAAGGCTGAGATACACATCACAACTAATTTGGTATTGCACAAATGGACTAAGCATATTGAAGTGGACTGTGAGAAACTTCAATCTAAGTTAATATGTTTACACCATATTAGGTCTCATCTACAACTAGTTGACATCCTAACTAAAGCACTTGGGAATGACACTTTACAGGATTTATCAGGTAAGTTGGGAGTCTGCAATCTATACACTTCCAACTTGAGTGAATCGATTATCGGGTATGTAAGGGCCTGGGTAGGAATTAAGTAAGGCCCAATGTCTGTCGTATTTCTGTTGCATTCTCTTTGTATTTTCTGATATATGTTACTGTAAATAGGGTCTGTATGCCAAAGGGAGTTGGCATAGATGGTAAGGGATTTGGTCAAGTCGCAAAGGGATATGTGTTCGATCTCCGTTGCCGTCACTGGGACTCCTATGGTAGGCGATCTCGTAAGTCCCCATTAAGTGCTCAAAGAGCCCGGGGCCGTGTCACGACCTTAGTGGGGGACGATGTCGAACTCCTCCAAAACTTTTTTTATAGCAAAAAAAAAAAAAAAAAAAGGTCTGTATATCTATTATATCCACACACACAAAAAAAGGGTCTGTAGATCTCTTGTATTTTGTGCCCAGATTATTATGGAATGATATTACAATTTAGTTGGGCCATAGTTTTGGTGCTCAACATAGGTTAGCTCATAAGTTTGATTAATCAAACTTAAGAAGGTAGGTGAGTTTGTAAAAAAATTTATGATGCTTCCACCATCAAGGGGAAAAAATAATGAGTAAATTATTTCTCAAAATGTAATGTTTAAGTTTTACGGTTTTTATTCTGCTACAAAAATAAAATAAATATATATCACTTTCAGGCTCGTGCACACACACATATATCTATGTGTATGTGAATTTATATATGCGAACTAGGGTGTAAGCCTACCAAGTCGAGCTTCACCATTAATAGGTCAGACATGTTTTGCAACAAGATGACCTAAACTTGGCCTATAGATAAGCCTTATTTTCAGCCTGAGGCCACTGAATATCAATGAAAATCAAGCATGTTAAGATCAAGTCTGTTAAGATATTTATTTTAATACAATTACATTTTTTCAGATAGAATAATTACTTTTTTCATATAGGATAATTACCTTTTCAAGATCGAGTAATTAACTTCTTTTTTTTTTTGGTTAGCATAAAGTAATTAACAGGTTCAAGTCTGTTTGACAAGCCTAATAAGCTTCTTAATAAGCCTAGACATGACCTGTTAATCAAAAAGGGACTTTAAATATGTATTGACTTGACCTTTTTTTACTAACAGGTTAGACTTGACCAAGCTTTAACAGGTCACGTCACAAACCCCTAACAAGCCACCTGGCTTGTTTCCATCTCTAATATGAACCAGATTGCTTGGAATTGTGGAGATCGAAGCAGTATAAAGTTTTGGAAGGATATTTGGATGGATGATGGTTCCTGTTTGTTTGATAAAGCTCGAAGGAAAACGGTTGATGGGCTTGTTGAGTGCAGTGTTAATGAATTAGTTAATGAAACAAGTCCCCATGCATATGATGTAGAGTACTAATTTTTTCCAAACAAATTATCAAAAATCTCGATAAAAAATTAAAGGGTGAAGGTGTATTTTTGCCCTTAAAGTATGCGTAGGAGCAATTTTGCCCCTGGAGTTTCAAAAGCGTAAAGCAATGTTGCCCCGAAGTTTCAAAACGGAAGCAATGTTGCCCCTTCATTAAAAACCCTAACGGTCAACGTTAGGGTTTGTAACGGAGGGGCAACATTGCTCCGTTTTGAAACTTCGTGAACATGCTCTAAAAAAAGTAGCAATTTTGAAGTTTCAAAAGCGAAGCGATGTTGCCCCTCCGTTAAAAACCCTAACGGTCAACGTTAGAGTTTTTAACGGAGGGGCAACATTGCTTCATTTTGAAACTTGAAAGAACATCTTACGCCGAAAACTTTAGGGGCAAAATTGCTCCCGAACGCATACTTTAAGGCGAAAATGCACTTTAACCCAAAATTAAATATAAAGTGGTCATAAAAATTTAATTTTTTTTTATGAATTTAACTTAATAAATAATAATGACACGACCTAACTTTTAAAAAAAAAAAAAGTTAACCTATAAATGTACAAATTTCACTTCTGAATATTTTTTTACAATTTACCCATATTTAATTTAGAACCTATGAATGTTTAAAAGGATACTATCAATTTTGGCCACTACCAAATTACTACCACTTTTTTTTATTGTTAGATCAGTTAATCTCGATATGAGACTAAATATGCTTATAGAAATAATAAAGGTATATTTTTTGAGATTCGATTAATGATATATTGTCCCTATTTAAAATATGGCAACATGCATAACTTCCTTATGTTCTTTGGATAAAATAAGTTTGTGTTGTGTTCTTCTGGAACGAAACATTTCAGGATTTTTTTTTTCCCAACTTCGGAGGTGAAATATGATAAGGGGACGATAGAAGCAAAACAGCATTTGCTAGTTCCAGTGACAATCTGCTCCGTCCCCGGAGTCGCTCCTCAATCGGAATTGCGTTTTCGTTTCAGTTCTGACGAAGAACTCGCTTCCTTTTCTCGCTCTTTCTCCCGTTCGTTAATCTCTCTTTGCTATGGAACTTCTTGATGCGGCGCCACTGTTGACTACCTAGTGTTATCCTCATCTTCCAAATCCAGAAGCGATCCTTAGTGGGACCTTATGGCATCTATTCATGGCAATGTCGGGGGCAACTTGTGCTTCAATCACTTCAGGGTTGGTTTCTTTCTCTTCTCAACAATTTCTGTTTATCTGCTTTCAGTGGCTATGTGTTTCTTTTTTTGAAGGGCGTCTATAAATAACTAAATTTGTAGTTTCTAGCATGGAATTGCTTTGGATTTCATATACACTGCAGTATATCTTGGTGATATATTTGTTACTTTGAATTTCAAAAGAAGTTTAATGCGGTAATATATCTGTTTCTTTTGGTGTGCTTGTGTCTTCACTTCATTATCTCACTTTATCATGCTTCTACGGTGTTTAGTGTTATATGGGGATAATCTTTGTGATTCTTGATATCTGCAGACGCCATGCCTGGGTTCATTTCCAGCTGGAATTTTGCGAGTTAGACTTGGTTTGAGTAATACACCAAGGCGGGTTACGCCATATACCTGTATAAAGTGTGAAAAGAAAGATGACTATGTTGAATATGAATATGTTGAACGTCCACCCTACCATGTATACGAAGACTCGACCTCTGGCGAGCTTGAACCAGCCTCTGGTGCTCGAGCAAGTATTCCTGGGCAGGAGTATTGGCCTGAGGGTACTGCTAATCAAGTTAGGGCTGCTAGAGCTCCTGAACCAACTGGTGAATCGTCAGGATCACCATCTTATGGCCAAAAGCCTGGAAGTAGGAGGAAGAATTACAAATCATCTGCAGCTGCTTCCTCTGAGGCCTATGTGGGATCAAATGATCCTAACCCTCCTGAATCTTCAGTGGAGTCTGTGGAAGATTCTCAAGATTTCCCATCTGACTATGTTGTTTATCAATCTGAGCCTGAAGAAGAAGAAACTGGATATGACCTAGATAAGAAATTAGGACGTCCCCATCCATTTATTGATCCAAAAGTTAAAAAGCCAATAGTGGAACCACGTTCAAGTGAAGAATTGTGGTGGCATTGGAGAAAGCCAGAAAAAGAGCAATGGTCCAGATGGCAAAGGAGGCGACCTGATGGTGAAACGGTTAGTGTATATGGTGTGATAGTGGAAAATGTTCATTAATTGTAATTATCATATCTATTATTGCCAAACTACATGTAAATTGGCACTCTTCCAGTCCTATTTATAAGAGCTTGATAACCAAATTACACGGTTTAAGAAAGCGGTTATAATTAGTTAAAAAAATAAGTGTGTCTAAAACAAACCTTCTTTTTCCAAGTATGCCCCTATTTATAAGGGGCAAGTAAGAGAGAGAAATAGAGTGAATATAAGTACCAACAACCTTTTAATTAAAGTAATATATGTAATCAATGAAGGGTAAAAATAAAATAAAAAATCTTTAAATGTTCAGACAACTTTTGTCCAGCTCTTATAAAAAGAACCAAGACAATTCAAATTTTGAACTCTTATAAAAAGGATTAAAGGGGGTATTTATTCTTGTGCACAATGTGAGGGATGGGAAAATTTGTCTCACAACATAAGTATATTGTTTCACATCCTACTCAGCCACGAGTCATATGTCACCTCCTTTTGGGCTTGCAACTAATGGATATTTTCCCCATTCATTGCTTGTTTGCTTTAGAATCCTGACTTATATCTGAATAATTGTTCTGCTAAATCAATTTAATGTTTCGGAAGGTCATGATTTCTTTTTCCCCCTTGGCAATAATTCCTGTTGATACTATCACATGTTGTGTAGAAGCAAGCAGTTTTTACGGGACTTAGTCCCAAAATTATCATCTTGAATGTAGATTCCCTCATACCATACCATGTTTGATTCCATTTTAGATCCCCCATGCTTACATTCATCAGATATGTTGCGATATGAAGTTTATTGTTGATAACGGTGTCTTCCATTTGGACTGTGAGCTTCTTTATTAACTCTTTCAGGTTTTCCTGAAAGCCATGGCAGAAACTGGGCAAGTAAAGATTTATGGTGAACATCCAACATTAACAGAAACTTCTCTCTATCGAGCAAGACGCCACATTTTTAAGGAGGAAAGGTATTGTTGATTATTATACTGGCAGAACAGTTCTAATAAGTCTTGAAGTGAAATTGTGTTATTGTTTAGCATATCCCATATGTTTAAGTGCTTAAATGAGTATCTGAACAGAAACCTTTGATATAGTGGTCTAAGTTTGAACTTCTCCATTTAAACCATTTTATACTAAATCAACTCTATTTTGATAGCAATTGATACAAAACTCCAAAAATTAATCTCGTGAAGTTAGAGAATCCAAGGTTCTGATAGAACCCTACGTCAAAAACTCCACACTTCCAATGTGAAACTCAAGTCCCCTTGTAACTAGATCCTAACAAAAATCAGTAGGTTTCAGATAATAGGTGAAAACTGAAATTTACTACCACTTGAGTGTTAGGGTGGATGAAATTTAGTACCGCCTATGTGAAACTCAAAGAAAATCTTGAGCCCTAGAGGAGAATCCCAAGTTTTGGATGCACAACTGTTCCTGGGGCCAAATGTAACCATTGTCCATTCATTTGGACTCAAGACTCTCACAGCAAGCGCAGGACAAAATCAAGAAAGCCTACCTTCTGTGACTTTCTGGAGGATTTCGGAGTTCTAAGTAGTAGTATGTTATCTGATGATAAAGACAGATCTAATCTAATTGCTTATTTTATGTGAAACATCAATGTAAATATATTTTAAAAATTTTTACAATCGCTTTCACCTAAATCAGAACATCAGGAGCCTTGCCTTATTATGCTTCTGTGATGATTGCCTTGCAAACCTGAATAATGCTGATTGCAAAAGCTTTTCTGTTGTATTCTGTCCCACTTGATTGAAGTTGTGATAATAACTCCTTTTTTTGTATTCAGGCTTCAAGCTGAACAAGAGAGAATGGAAAGGATAGGTCCAATGGCATATTATTCAGAATGGGTAAAAGCTTGGAAGAGGGACACTTCTCGTGAAGCAGTTCAGAAACATTTTGAAGAAACTGGTGAAGACGAGAACACTCAATTAATTGAAATGTTCAGCCATCAAACGGACCGAGAGTATCGGATAATGATGGGGACTGATGTTCGTATCCGTAGGGATCCTCTAGCAATGCGAATGAGGGAAGATCAAATAAAGCAAAGTACCTAACATCAAAGCTTAAGCCTTTTTGTGTTGTGTCTAGATCTTTCTTCTGTAGTTTTCTTCTCTAATCTGCATATATATTTTAAACTATATGATTCTTAGCTTCCATATCTTCTTACGGGATTATTTGTCATGACAAATTGAACTAAAACTTTTTAAGGCGACAGCCTGTTAAGAAAATTCCATAGAATGTATTTTCTCTTGGAGGGCATTCATACCATTAAATTTTACTAGGCATGAAATGTAAACAATGTGGAGAATCACCATTACCTTAGCTGAAGTATTTGTCTCTCAACACTTCCATGTATCGAAATTTTAAATGAAAGCATAGGTGGAAAAGATTGAACTCTAAACCAGCTTCTTGTTTTTAGGCTTTCTTTCTGCGTCAAAGGATTGCTTGACCTAATAGTGTAGAGTGGAGGAACGATGAGTATATTTTCCATGACATTATTTTTTTTTTAAAGAAAAATGTCAAACAGGATATTTTTGCCTTCTACATACTTTTTATATTACCCTTATCCGTTGTCTGCTTTCTTCCTTATACCTCTGTCAGTTTCTTCCTTTTATCCTTGTCCTTTGTATGTTGATCTATGCCTGCTTCTCAACAGTTAACCAGTCAAAGTACTCTGCTTCGTCCGAAGTTTCATTTCTATTTTTGTGTGTGCTCAATTTCGTTCTTCCATGCATATCCTGATGCCTTGTGCAATTGCTTCTCTGACTGTTTGTTCTGGCATCTGTTGCTACTCCTATTTACTTTTTAATCCAGAATGGTAGTTAAAATTTCTCTTTCTTCTTGCAGTTTGGGGTGGAGATCCAGTTTACCCAACTATAAACTATATTCAAGATCCAGATGCAGTGATTGACTTCAGGGGACCAGATTTTCATGAACCAACACCAAATATGCTTGCTTATCTTAAAGAGGTTATTTTTTCAAATAATTTATTCCATTACATTGATTCAATTCTTTCTTAAAAGTTCCATTCATTTTCTTAATTGAAATGAATTGGACACCACAATGGGACCATGAAAGTCAAACTTGTTTCTCTTTGCCACAAATGCCCAGGTCAGTGTAGTCAAGGGATGTTTTGAATCATTTTCCACCACTTGCTTCATGTGAAAGGGGGGAATAGTACCTTATATCTATGGGCTATTTTGTCTCCAACTCATAAGCCTATTATAATCATTGACAGTTATTTTCATCATGCTATAACCAAATGTCTCTTTATCAATGGATCGTAACATGCGATTAGATATCAAAAGACCCAAACAACTAGAATAAGTAACCAAAATACATTCCTTTTTCTAAATTCTAACCAAAATAAATTTATTAGAAACAACTAAAGTTGCTACCATTAGGATGATTCCTTTTTCTTGATAACAGAATAAAGCAAAGGGCCATACAAGACAGCTTGTTTGCAATAATGTTAAGCTTTACATTCATCTACTGTCTGGTTAGAGTGGCTAAATTTTGTTCTCAACTTATATTAGTGCTTCCTTTTCTTCTTTCCATATATACTTATTGCTGAAATTTCAAGTTTCAGACTTATAAGGCTGATATCAGATCTTTAATAATGTGATTGGCTATTTATCTCTATGGTAAAACACTGAACTTTTCCTTCATATGATCAGCATGGAAAAATCATTTCAAGGGAAGAACTTGACCAGATTCTGGCCAAGGAAAAGACGGAACAAATTGAGGTAAGGAAGTGATACGCAATAACTGTGATGTACTAAGTCTAATCTCAGAAACATTTTCTTATTTAGTTTTCTCCCCCTTCCTGTTCAAATGCTCCCAGTTTAAAACCTGTAATTTTTAGATGTGTGGTTTGATACCTTCTATTTGCATCATGGCAGATGACAGATATGGATGAAGCTATGGCAAAAGCTGTTGACATTGGTGTAAGCCTTGACTGACAATTTTTTATAGAATTTTATTTTCTCTCTTTAATTAGGACATAATTATTGACTTGTAGTTGCCTGGTAAAGGCTTGATGGCAACTTGCAAGTAACATTTCTACTGTTATTCACACTTTCTTACGTCAGGATGAAGAGGAGAGTGATGTTGAGGTTGTAGAAGAAGTGGAAGAGGAAGATGAAGAGGGAGAGGGAGAAGAAGAGGGAGAAGAAGAGGGCGAGGAAGAGAAGATTAATCGCAATTGGAGTGTCTTAAAAACTAGCCCTCAGCTTCGCAAGTCAAAGGTATTATTATATTTCACATGGCTTCATAGCATACTATCATGGACTGTTTGAATTATTTAGAATGAGCAATATTATAGAACACCCTGGCTCTAAGAGCAATACTGTTGTTGAGATGATAGTTGAAATACCACAATTGCCCTATATTGCTCTGAACGGAATATCTTTACTCATAGTCACAGGAATGTCATCTGTGTTTCCTTGTCTCTGTTTAGTTGGGTCCTAGGATCTGTTTGGCATGCATTATAAAATGAAATGAAAAGATTAGTTTGAGGTGGATGAGAAATGTCCCTCATGCCCTGGGACTTAAACGATGACAAAAAATATATGGTGAAGTAATGGTAATAGAAATATAATAAATATTGTACATTTTGATTTTTGTGCAATACAAAGGAATATTTTTCCAATTTGCAAACCAAACGGTAACCAATTTCCTTGTTCAGTAATGTCTTATTGAAATATTAGCCTAAGGTAGATAAAAGTAAAAGGACTGTGGTATTTTCAGTTGGTATGGGTTTTTTGCAATCTGACATCGATATTTTGGATTATTTGGTAGAATTACTTGTTTCTTCTTTTTCATCAATAACAATGTATAAACAAATTAGCATTGTTTTTCATTCTCAAACCTGCAGCCTAAGCCCAAGAAGAATGAGCCTGTGTCCTTGGAAGAAGCTGTAGATGATTCTGAGAACTTGACTGATTTCCTCCTGGATTTTGAAGAAGAATAATTTATGTCTCATGTAAGAGTTTATGTTTTTCATAGCTGTATAATGTAGAGGAATATTATATGTATGTTAAATTGTAGCAGAATGGGATGATAAAATAATATTTATTATATTATGTATCACTGTAACTTTCATTTGAAAATTAGGGATCTGAATATAGAACTTATAAAATTTTGGATCTAGAGTCATCTTAGCGTTTGCCATCCCTTTAATATACCTCTTGACGTGTCTGTTACCCTTTTCTGATTAATTATTATTAGTATATTGGACTCATATTTGGGTTGAAAAATTTACTGTCATTAAATTAAGGAGAAAGCTTACGGTTTAGGAATTATGATATTTCTTCTCTTCTGTTTAACTTGAATTATGATGTGATGTTTAGGATTTTACTTTTTTTTTTGAAAGAATCATAAATGTGCTAAATTGAGGGGAAATATATATTATGAATTGGATTCTGGACATGAAACACGGGAAAATATGGTAGAAACAAGATGTTTTCCTGATAAAGGATGAAAATAAGAAATAGCAAGAATTTTGCTTTATATGTGTTGTGTCAAGAACAAAAATAAGTGAAGATGTAATGTCATTATGTCAATAATTAAGATCACATATATATTTACCTTCAGTAATTATATTTTTCATCTTTTTCTCAAGCCATAACAATTTATGTAAGGCCTTCGATCAAAACAATTTTGTCGGGAATTTTTTTTTTATACAATATGTGGGGATTTTTTTTAATGATTTTTTTTTTATATATATAACTTTTTAATGAATTTGACAAGTGTTTAAACTTTAAACCTACTTGATGGGCTTAAAAGATGGTGTTAGAAAGGTTGGGCTTCATGAACCCAATTACATGGGCCTAACCCACCAACTTTAATTAAGATGGCTTGAACTGAGCAACCTCACAGATTGAGCCCTATTTATTGGGCTTAACAAAACAAAATAATAATTTGATTATTTTTTAGTGGCAGTTCTTTGTCTTCAAGTTCACAGAAAAATTAGAATTAGGATTAGAAGTAGTAGCATTAAAATAAAGTGGGGAAAAAAATGGAAGTGAAATTGCACAAAACTAAGCAAAGATGGGCATGAGATTCAGTCTTGTGTCCAAAAACCAAGAAATAGAATAAAGAGTATTTATTATTTAATTCATTTCTCTCAAAAACCACAAACATCTTTCCTAGCCCTCAAACCTGGGAGGGTCCATCCTCTGCCCCTCTCAAGTCTCAATGTTGAGTGTCAACAACAAATTCACTAGACCCCAATTCTCTGGACTTGGTCATCTTCTCTCCATTTTCTTTGTCAATTGAAAATTTTATTGGTGAAAATTACTTAATAATTTTTTATATACAGAAAATACAAGTATTCCACATGTGGGAACTGATAATAAAAGACTTTTTTCCTAAAGAATTTATTGGCTCAACGTGGGTTGGGTCTAACAAAAAGAATTAGTTCCTCGTAACACGGCAAACCAATATTCAAACTTCGCTGAAAGGTTGCTCAAATTTAGTATTCGACAGTGCTTCAAATTGGTTTGCCTCTGATAAGGAGATATCTATGCTTAGCACACTTAAAAAAAAAAAAAAAAAAAAAAATTGTGTCTAGTATTTTAACATGACTTTGTTCTCAAGAACAATAGACTTTTAGTTAGACTAGCCTAACCCTACTCCCTTCAAATTAAACCAAATGTTTGTGGCCAATCATTTATTAAAAAAAAAAGACATATACGGATGAGTTTCCTTGAATTATAAAACATGGAGAGCACCATTTTATATGTTTTCTGCTCTCACATTTCAAAGATCTTTCTGTTAAACTGAAAGAAAGAACATTATTATAAGGGGGGCTTTGCAAGTGTTAATGGAACTTGTGCCATTTAGTGTTTGACTTGTTTCGGAAACCACAACTACTCCTAATTATGCATCTACCAAATGCATAAACTATCTTTCTTTTATATATATTTTTTTTAAAAAAAAAAAAAACCTTTAAAAATTCCCATTATATAAAACTTATTATCAAAATATACTTGAAATTTGTTTAAAATTTATTGGATGCAACTATTCTTCAACTATGTACAATATATTTGTAACTATGCGCAGAATAAAAAAATATTTAAACATAATCAAACCTATGTTGCATAGAACTTGTGCTTAAGTAATTTTGGATAACAAATTTTACATATTTTCAACAATTTTTCATTTCTTTTATACTACTCGATTCTATTTATAAGTCCATTTTAACAAAAAAAAAAAAAAAAAAAAAAAAAAAATTTATTCCTTATTTTAAGTTTGGTGTCAGAGTAATAAATACGTTTTTTACTTTTTTTTGTCCCTATTAATGGCAACAAGAACAAAAGTATTCATTTTAACTTTTTGAACCAATCATAGTAAGGGAAAAATTGAAAATATAGCTCATAATTAATGAGTTAATTAAATCTCCTCCGTATATGAGAGTCAGTAAATTTGGACTTACAAATAGGATCAGAATAGTATATAACTTCTAATATAGGTTTGGCCCATCCTATTTATTAACCCTAAATTGTACTCTCTTTGAAGATTATTATTAACTAATCTTCTTTTGTTGGCCAAAACACTGTCTTCTTGTTTTTTTTTTTTTTAACAATAAAGACTATTATACATTACAATAGAGAAACAAATAATAACCATATAAAAGAACCCAATAAATAAATAAATAAATAAAAGCATCGCTAAAGCACACTTGACTAGTATATCAGAGTTGTAATTCTTCACTCTTACAACGTGTTAAAAATCGATCAACCATTCACTTTGAAGTATGCAATGACTTTCCATGATTAAATTCCAATTATAATAAAGATTTTTATTTCCATCCTAAATAAGTAGTATGGTATTCGAAGAATAATTTTTTTTTTTGTTTTTTAACCAAAATCCGGATGTTCTTAAAAAAGAGTCTTTTTTTAATCATATCATTGCTTGACAATATTAACGAGATTTTTAATATATATTTTTCCTGTCACTCTCTTCAATAGTCAGTCAGCAAAAGTCAATTTTTTTATTAAAAAAAGAACTATTGAAAATAAATCATTTGAATATTGATAATTGATTTGCTGTTTCCCTACGTATTTCTCTTGTTGATTAAGATCCTAAGAATCATTTGACAATCATAAATACCACACTGTGCTTTGAATATTCGAACATTAAAAATTATCTTCTTTAATACTTTTTTTTTTTTTTTTTTTTTTTTAGTAATTGAAGGCCACCATATCCACAAAATATTTGGTGATGATTTTGTTGAACAATTTAGTCAAAAATTATGGCTTCTCTCTTAAATAGTGATGATTCCAAGTTTGACTACAAAAGAAAATAATGCACTTCTTCTCTTTGTCGTTACCTGAAGAAACCCTTTAGCATATTCTGCTTTCTCTCTCAACTCACCAATCAAACTTAATTGTATTAAATATAAACATTTTTTTTCAAAGTTTTTTGATGGAGATATCTTAAAAAAGCTAATTAATTATTTGAAAATTTTATATTTTTTTTTTTTTCAAAATATAATTAGTAAATTGTAACCATTAAAATTCTAATCTATCAAATAAATATTATCAACATTAATATTTAAACAATACAAATCATAAATAAACACATTCATTAATTCGTAATAAAAAACAAACCATTTTCCACAATTCCTCACATAAAACGTAAGAGCGATTAAACTAAGCAACATTAAATAACTCACATAAAATATAAAAGCATACCATTATCATTATCAATTATCACCTTCTTCATCACTATAATCAATTTCATAGATATTTGATTGGGTTTCACTTTGAGTAGAAGGTTGTGCTTCACTCTTTGACTAATATTTTTTTAAAAAAAAAAAAATGAAAATGCTACAAGAACTTGGGCCTAACGGGCCGGCCTCGGGAGGTCGAGGCCCTACGACCCGGCCTGAACCAAAAAGGATTTAGTAGAATATAAGCAAGAAGGAATCTAATATATCATATTACTTAGAAAAGATTAGTTATTTGTACTAATAGAGTTTGTTGGACATTGAACCTATACTCCGGATCCTAAAAATAAGATAAGACTTTTTTGGAAATATTAAGAAAGTTAAATACTTAATTATATTATAATCATTAGATTATATTCAATTTATAAGTCAAAATAGTTTGATGATAAATATAGATATTTTTAAATAATTAATTACTTTTATATTCTACTTATATTTAAGAGTGATTGGTGAGTTGATGAGTCTAAATGCAGAACTAACTTCAGTCTTTAAATTAAAGCTAGTTGTTTAATTTAATTTGGGTAGATTAATTAGTTAATTATGTTACTTATTTGTAATAAATATATGTTGATTTTTCAAAAATATCAGTTTTTGTCATGATTATTTATCATGGTTATCAATAAGTAAATTTGATAAATTTGAAAAATAAAGTGGATTATTTGTATTTTTGTCAATGATACACTTTTTATGAATTTTAACTTTTCAAATGAAAAGAGAAATCAAGCTTAATTTTCAAATAAAAAATCATTCATTTTCTATGTTTTCATATATATTCAAATTGGAGAACTTGTATTTAAGCGGTCAAAATCCTTTCCACTAAATTGAATGTGTGTTGGTATCAGCCTTACCGTTACACCTATTGTATCATCGCCAATACACCAATTCATTCAACTCAAAATATTTTTTATATATATAAAATTCATAAATTATATATTTGAAACAAAACAAGCCTCTAATTGATGGTTGTTCATCCTAATGGAAAGGTTTTTGACTTTCAGCATGAGATCTTGAGTTTGAGTTCATATAAATTTATACAATATGTTTGAAAAGATATCTTTAATTGGACCTGACAATGCTCCAATATGTGAATCAATCATATTGAATCAATAAAAATCAAGCTCTCTCTCTCTCTCCCTCTCTACATTTAATAAATTGATATTTTAATCTCTAAATTATTTTCCAGCTATTTCAATTTGAAAAGTGATTAATCCCAGCACCAGGAATGGCAGCTGTAGAGAACTTTTTTTTCCCCATCTTTATCTTCCAACCTAGCTTCAACTGCATCTCATTAGCAGCCTTTTTTCTTTGCTTCTTTTACTTACTATTAAAAATATTCCAGGGGAATTTTTTTATTTAAAATATGCTGTTTTTCTTATTTTCAAAATATTATCGAGAGTATTAGAAAATTTATGTGGACCTGCTCTGAATTTTGTCAAAACTTCAAAATTATATTCATATTCTGATTTGAATAAAAATAGGTGCCCAGAAAACGTGTAATTTTAATAAAATTTGAAATATGTACAAATCCCGTCAAAAGTGAAAAAATTATATTTTTTATTAAAAAGAAACACAGGTTTTCTTTTTGGAGCTTAGTGATCTCCAGAACATGCTTGAGTAATATTTAAAATAAAAACCTTTCCTTTGTATTTTATTATGATATATTCTCTATGGCCTACACTATCCCCGTGATTCCTCTGCTACATCTTAAAAGTTCACACGACATTAGTAGTATATCATATACTTCAGTACAATTTTTCTTAAAAAAATCAAAGCCTATATATATATATATATATATATATATATATATAACTTTGTTATAATCATAATACTTAAAAAATAGCATCATTAATGCCTAACATTTTCTAAACCAAGAAATGTGCCTAACCCACTTGCTCTACTTGGCAAGTGGCCCCATTAATTTGAATGCATCGATTCTTTCTTTATCATTCACACTTTCAAACTTTGACATATACATATAGATATTGTCATATAAAAATTAATACATAAGGATATTTATATGTGGAAGAACTATTTACCGACCATTTTTTTTTTCCTTAATATATATTTTACATTCTTAAGAATATATAAAGTATATTCAAAAAATAAAGAAAGACATGAAAAAATAATAAGGATAGTCTTCAACAAGATATATATTTTGCCCAAGAAAAAAACAAGATCTTGTATGTTTTGAGTCTCGATGTTGAGAGTTGACTATGTGGCTGTTTATTGTCTTATTAATTAATTAAAACTAAATCTTAATTTAACAGAAGATAAACTTACGTGTTGGACAGTAACTCCATTTAATTATTAGATAAACATTGAAAAATCTCAGTAATCAGCAATTACGGCTATATATATATTCTCATGCAGATACAGTTTGTGTGGCCAATGAGGTTTAGCCACATCTAGATATGAACATGAGAGCTAAGGGACAAAAAGTGAGAGAGACACTATTAGATAGAAGAAAACAGAATTATTAGTATTATTAATTATGCAAATGACAGGGAATTAAGGATTTGACATGGGGAAGACAAGAATGTTTAAGGTAGGTCCATTTTCACAAACCCTAGATGATAAATAAATGATTAGTAAGGTCTGGTGATTACCCAACATCCATGATTATCATTTAAAACACAACTATACGTACGTAGTACTACTGTTGTTGCTATTAGGGTTTTCTGTTTTTCTTTCCTCGTCGTGTTGGATCCTATGTCACCCCAAAACATGACCAAGACGAAGAAATAATAAAACCATAAAAAGTCTGCTCCTTTGCTTTATTGCTTTGTAAAATGGAAACCCTAAACGAGAGCATAACACAGACATTTAGTCAACATGTTTCATTCTTTGCTCTCTCTCTCTCTCTCTATAACGACTAAACTTGTTTGAGGGGTTTCTCCCATTTGATAAAGGACGATGTTTATGTAAGGTTAAGACTAATCCTTTTTTATTATGTCAGTAATTAGGGTTACAAGAACTATCATCATTAACAGGTACATGGGCTCCACACTGATATATTCTGTTACTGTTCGTTGGACTGTTATGTTTTGCCTCCTGTTGTTTTTTAAGGTTGTATTCTATGTATATAAAGCTCAAGAATCTTGTCTGGTGCAGTTACTTGAACTTTTGGTGGTCCTGCATGCTGTTGTTGAATGTGATGATTTAAACTTTGAATATTTTTAAATATTAATAGCAAAAGTGTGTTTATGCTTGAAAAAAAAAGAATTGAGTTTTAGTTTAGCACCACATTTAATCTGGTCACAATTCTGGCAATATATGCCCATTTATTACTTCACTTTTATACAAGGTTTCAGTTTAGGCTCTCGATTATAAAAATTACTCTTCTAATCCTATTTATAAATTCACTTTCATCGTGTTTCAACTTAACTATAAAATCTTAAACTTTGTTAATTCCTCTTTAAAATTTAACTTTTCATTTTTACCCCTAGTTAACATACACACATTATTATGCCTCATATGAATAAAGTCGGCACAATATTAAATTAAGAATAAAACCATACATATGTATAAAAAATTTAATAAAGCAGATATATATGTAAAATACAGAAAGAATAAAGGTAAGAGAGAGATGAGGAAGTTGAATTACAGAAAGAAAGAAAGAAGATAATAGAGAACAAAAGGAGAAAAGAGGAAGCTCAGGAGAGTAACTGTAATCAATTTAATTCAAGTCTAATATGAAAATGAAACCCTAGAGCTTCTGAAAGAAATAATCACAACGACGGTGACAATAATTCTATTTCTCATCCCAATTATCACATGTTATAAAGTTATATTAAAAAAAAAAAATCTTCTATCTTTACCTTATAAAATATGATGGGAGATTGAAAACTAATTATGATAAGTTATAAAAAATGCAACTTATTCTTTACAGTACCAAAAAACACCGGATTCCGAATTCTATCGATAATTTGATTTCCAACGGAAAAGTCTATAATTGGATTCCATGACGGAAAAAAACAAAAACCGTGACAAAAAAATATTACCGACGGAATTCCATAAGTAATTCCTTCACAAATAATTACTGACGGGATTCTATCGATAATTCAGTCCCTAATCCAACATTTTTTTCTTAGTGAACTTAGCTTTATGATTTAGAGTATTCTATATAATACTCGCTGAGTACTCTAAACAATGACTTAAACTCTGAATTTGTTAA
Source organism: Acacia acuminata (assembly GCA_019022655.1). NCBI lineage: Eukaryota > Viridiplantae > Streptophyta > Magnoliopsida > Fabales > Fabaceae > Acacia > Acacia acuminata. The sequence continues at coordinate 1,351,932 of JAFJYI010000166.1, forward strand.
TAACTTCTTGAAAAGTTCACGAGTCACTAGTTTGTCCAAATAATAATTTTTTTTCACTCATATCGATATCTATCTTAGTGGCGTGTAAGCTGGAGTTTACTTGTTTAATTATTTTTTCGGATGAATAAATTATATACTAAATATAATAAACACTTCATTTTTTGTTTGATTATAGGAGAGATCAATGATTGACCACTTTGTATTTATCGGATTCATTAGAATAAACCAATTCGGATATGAACATATAATTGTTAAATCACAACTAAATTATTCTTTAAAGTAACACGTAAGGATCTCTCGTGTAGTCATGGACGATGTTGAAAGATCATATGATGCGATTTTTTTAGTCACACCGACATTTATTATATTTATTCTACCGACATTATAGTTTATTGTTTTCTTGGGCAAGGACACGTAAAATACATATATAGTCTATTATCAGATTTAGTTTTTTTATTAATTGGTAAATAAGTTAATCACAAATCTTGATATGATTAATTTTACAATGAAGAACATGCATCCCCTGACTATGTGTCTTAATATAATTAATTAATAATTCATTTTTAGGGTGAAATTAATATTATTTTTATATATAATTGTAGGAAATTTTGGAGAAAAGGAGTAAGAAAAACAGTTTGGTATTTATGGGCCATCACAATAGTCGATTAGTTGTACCTTTCACTGTTACATGCGACGAAGTTCTACTGTTCTTCTGGGCTTTTAAAAAATTTAGACAAAATTTTACAATTTCTTTATGTTGTTCTTTGTCATAATTTTTTTTATAATATTTTGTCTCAGAAAATTTAATGTAGTTCATGTATAAAATTTAAATAATACAAGGCTCACTTGCAATACATAGGATCCACCTCCTAGCTAGTGTTTTTTTTTTTTTTTTTTTTTTTTTTTATCAAGATTAAGTGGATATAAGGTGTCAAATGCATCTTTAATTTTTTTTCCTAAATATAGGAGTAAATTAAATCAAATAATTCTGAAGGCAAAAAAATTAAATAATTCCTCTAGTTGTAAATATTAATATAAATTATTTATAGGATTTACTTCACTTCCAAAATAAAAAATTTCAATTCACTTTGTTTCCTAAATCTATATTTTAAAAAAAATTATCTTTATTGAGTGCACATAATATAAAAGAGTTTCCATCAAAATATTTCAATGCAACTGATTATTAAAGAGGAATTTTAGAAAAAATTAAAATACATTTTTAAAAAATAATTAACTTAACTAAGTTTTGTTTTTAAATTTATGCTTAAAAAATGATTTGCTTAATGAGGGGAATCTAACACACTGCAACAAAGACAACCCGCCCCATCCAATCATGCATTTTTATAAAGAATCAATCACCTCACACGCATTGAAAATTAATTAAATATTGTTAATTTTACTAAAAAATCAAAATTGAAATTTCCTCCAAAATTAGTCTCATCCACGGAAGGTCGAAAAGGGAACACACTTTCTAACATTTTGAGTGAGAAAATATCAATGATTAATTCAGAAAAAAAAAAATGTATGAGAATCTTCTTTTACCAGTATTTTGTATAAGAATCAAACAATCATAATTCTAGGGGAAAATAATTAAAGTTTTGAAATCTGGACCACCACTAAATCAATCAAGATACTGGATCAAGAATCAGTGGGTTATATCAGAGTCAAATTGGATCTGATCCGAGACAACTAAGTCTCCAATCCACTCAACTTAAACCAACTCTTTCTTCACCTTCAATCATAAATACATCCTCACCTCTTCCCATTATGCCTCCATTCTCTCTCTCCATCTCTCTCTGTAAATTTCATAGCAGCCACCACCACCACCAAGGCCCTTGATGTTGAGAAACCAACCTCCGTCGACAAAGATGAGGTCTAATTGACAGTTACGAACATCGACAACTCGAATTTGCCCTTGTGAAACTCGCTGCCATGGATGGAGCTACTGAGCAAGGTGGACAAAGTCGGAGGGAGAAGGCTTGGCGAAAATGAACTTGAAGTTAGAGGGAGAGGGTTTCGTTCAACAATTCGAGTCTCTATGTTTGAGTTTCCGTCTTTCTTGCTTTTGACTGAAGTTCAGTCGACTTTAAAAAAAAAAAAAAAAAACCCCAACGAACTGATTATTTGAGTCAGTCAACTTGAAACCCAGGTTTTCACTTAACTCAGATCGATTTTCCGGCTGATTCACCGATTTTTAGTCCAAACTTTTAGTCCAAACTGACTAATCCGATCCAAGTTCTTAAACAATGAGAATAATCTCTCCTAGCAAGATATCTCTGGAGCTATTTAATTGTAAATAAAAGTGTGGTAAAATAGTAAATATTTAATATAATGAATTAAAACCAAGAAGTTTTTGCTAGAGATCAGGATAAATAATCAACCACAGCTCAATTTAGCCTTTAAATTACAATTTAGTTTCTTTAGTTTATTGAATTAAAAAATTACAAGAATTGAGTCATTTTGAATGAAAGTTTAAATTTGACATTAAAATCGTGACAATATATAATACTCGTAGAATATTAGTGCATGTGAGGTCTGCAGGCTTTTAAAAGCCCCCAGTTTATCCCCAAAAAAGTAATTAGTTGATGTAAAATTCAAAATGTTTGGATAAATAAGCCACATAATAAAAGAGTTTCTGGCTTCAAAGTTGGTTGAAACATTTTTTTCCTAACTGCTGACTTCTATTCAAATTTAAAACTGTGTAACTAATTTTTCAATAATATGTCATTCAATAAGACCATTGTGTAACTAATTTTTCAATAATGTCATTCAATAAGACCATTGTGTAACTAATTTTTCAATAATGTCATTCAATAAGACCATTGTGTAACTAATTTTTCAATAATGTCATTCAATAAGACCATGTCAAACTAACTTTTATATAAAAGTGGGGTTAAATTATAATTTTACTCCCGGAAATAACCATTTAGGAGTGCTGGTACCTAAAAAAAAAAAATTACAAACAATTTTGTCTTGGAAGTTACCAAACATAGCAATATTGCCCCTTATTGTTGAAATTGTTAATGATTAGTTTTATAATGGTTAGGGTATATTTGCCCTTTTTTTTTAATACTTTAAGGATAAAATTGCTCCTTGTAAAACTTTCCATTATATAACACTCTAAGTGATTACTTTTAAGATAAAATTACACCTTAACCTTATAAAAGTAAATATAAACATAAATCATATTATACCAATCAACTTTTACCTAATTTTAATCAAAATAAAATTCACATTTTTAAACGTTAATCCAAACAAACTAAGGGCTTGTTTGGTACTTAGAACAAGTGAGAAGGGAAAGAAGGAAGATGAATAAGTTTCCTTATTTAGTATACTTTTTTACATCTAATCTTCTTAAGAACTTAAGTTCTCAGCCCACTAATCTAGATGGAAAGATAAGATCCCATCAAAATTTGTGGAAACTTAAGTTCCTTCATGAACAGATTATGTTTTTCGCCATATTTACCCTTCATAAAATATTTATTTGTATAATGCAAGAAAATAAGATTAAATTCAAATTTATGCGATAAGTTTGAACTTGACGGTAGAATATTATAAACAAATTCAAAAAATTTTTTGGAAATAAATGCTTCGTTATAAAATTCAAATTTAACACCATAAATTCATATTTTCCTGATTCTTTTTTCCAAAATAAATGATTCCTCAAAGTATGCAAGCAAATTCATATCAAACTCGAATTATGAAAAAAAAAACACATTTTTCCTTTTCATTTTGAATTAATTATTTTTTAAAATAAATGGGTATTTCCCGATTCTTTACCAATTGTCACTCTTTCATTTTTTTTCCCCACTAAACAACTTATCTTCTTTAAAGTCATCTTCCGTCCCTCATCTCTCAAAATCTTCTCTACTCTTTGCTAGATTCCATTTTTCCCCCTCAAATCTTCTTTATACCAAACAAAGTCCTAAGAGACTGGGTGAGGAAGTTAAAATAGGGAAGAAGCGAGCTAAGTGACAAGAAATCACGAGTGGAAAAGAAAGAAAAAGAGTGGAGACATTGGAGTCACAAATTCCGTGAGATGCTCAAAATTATTGCAATGAGAGAAAAGAAGAAATGGGGTCCTCCTTTCTCTCTCTCATTTCAATTATCTCTCACGTCCTTTTTCTTCTTCTCAACATCCATCCATCACATTATTGCTTCTCACTCGTCAATATCATCCTCCTCGATGTGATGTTTTTCTTTTTTTACCATATTCATTCTTCCCCTCTATCTTCTCTATACACAAACATATATACACACACACTCATACGACTTTATAGATACATGTTTGACTCAGTGACACCCACATCCCTTTCAAATGTATGAGAGTGGTTGTCCTATCGAATCCCAACTGAAGTATTGACTTATTTGAGTTGACGTTAGAAAACAGTTTATACCGCTCTACACTATCTAAATTGTGCGTCTCTTTTCTTTGGGAGAAGGGCGATATTCGTGAGAAAGTGCCAAAAGCCAAATTGATTAATGAATCCGTTGGAGTAGTACTTCAAATAAGGGTTAACTATAACTAATGCTGGTCATGTATGAAGCATCGATATGCTCAAAATAAATTTCTAACATATCAGACACGTGTATCGACAACATAACAAAAATATTGTGTTGGAGTCAAGCATAAAATCAAACACCAATATATTTGAAGTAACATATCAGAAAAGCCATATCGGGATCAGTACTTCATAGTTGATAATGATTAAAATAATGTGTTTCATTAAAACATGCCAAAATATATTCATCATGTATATATGTAACTCGAAAAAATAATTTTATGAGTAAATAGAGTATTTAGATACAAACCACACATAATTTCATAAAACAATGGTATTAAAGCGTAATAGATTGTCTTTTTTTCAGTTTAAAACCCAAAACAAAGCCATTTTAAAATTAGAAAGAAATTAAATTAATCCAACCTCGTCAACAATTGTCCAAAATCTTAACCGACTGGTTCGTGGGGACTGATCCACTGGGACTAGGTTATCTATGAAGATATATATCTTTCATATATTCTATTTAATTATATTTATGTTATATGTATTTTCGTAGCTAGTGAATATATACATTTATAGTGGTCAAAGTAGATTGGTACGTATAGCCGTGGGATGTTTGCCTCTATTTATTGAATCCAACTTTCGTGCATTCACGTGTGGATTACGTATAGAAAAGAAGATGATACATGTAAAACGTAGAGTTGAAAAATGAGAAATAAAATAAAACATATAAAACGATTTAATTAATATTTATTGATAGTATTATTGGAAGAGGGTTTAACAGCATTAAAGAGTTTGGTAGAGAGAGAGAGGGAGGGAGAGAGAACACGTGCGAAATGAGTGAATGAGGGACAATAAAATTTTTTTTTTGGTCAAAGGATACTTCTATTAATACTTCAAGAAAACATTACAAACAAAACAGAATACACACAAATACAACAGAATACATCAAAGAAGGAAAAAACCACAAAGGAAAACAACCAACATCAACCGAAAACAAGTCCATGAATTACAAACAAAACAGAATACACGCAAATAAGAAAACAAACTAAAGAAAAATAATCACCCCCTCAATGGGTGATTGGGAAGAGGAGCATCATGAGGGACGGCATTCATCTTCTGGGAGTCCAAAACTAGAAGTGACAAGAAAGAAGGTGTTGGTTGAAAACCCACCCAATCGGGCCCACCCCTTTATAAGCATCTCGCGCAATCGGTCAACGGCACGATTACCCCCCTTGGGGTAAAGGACAAAGAGAACCCAACCTTGGTACCCAACAGACAAATAATATCGTAAATAATGTTCCTACTCCTCCAATCAATCATATCCGGAGCTTCAGCATCAACACATTCAAGAAGAGAAAGACAGTCGGTTTCAAAAATGACATTATCATGACCGAGATCATCAATGCCCTCTTAAGAGCTAAGGCTTCAGTCATGAAGGCAGAGATAGATTTCACCTTATCCACAAAGCCCCATTTGAAATCACCAAAATGATCCCTACAGATAACTCCAATAGCAGCGCCAGTCTTATTAGCCGAAAAGGCCCCATCACAATTATATTTGAGCATGCCCGGCGATGGAGGGGACCAAACAACTAGAAGAGAAGGATTAACCCTTTGGACCTCCGGATTGCTGTGCTTTTTATCGCAATTCACCCAGAAGTCGAAATTGTTTTTCCTCGCACATTCAATGACATCAATAGGGTTAGGATCCTTATGATTAAAAACGAGATTATTCCTTTGTTTCCAAATAAACCATAAGATCCAACAAATTAAAGAGAGATTTTGCTTGCTTAAGAGAGACATACCTGAGAGTTGAATCCACCAAGCATTGAAATTCAAAATATTAGCAACATCAAGCTTTACACCAAGAGAACACCCAAACCAGACACATCTAGTCCAAGGGCAATGGAAAAACAGGTGCTCCACCGTCTCTACCGCATCAGAACAAACTGGGCAAATGCTACTCTGTGATCTCTTTCTTCGATAAAGGGCCCCATTGGTAGCAACAACATTATTTAGGATCCGCCAGATGAATTGCTGAACTCTAGGGATAACCTGAATCCTCCAAATTGATTTCCAGCAAGATGAGGCAACAACTATTGAGGACCCAGCCTTGTTGCCGTCAGACGGCATCTTCTCTTTACTATTATGATACCCACCTTTCACAGAATATACACCATTTTGAGCACTAGTCCATACTAACTTATCAGGCAAACCATTCGGTAGGATGTCAATCTCATAGATAGCATTCTTGACTTCCGGTGATACATACTGGTCAATGAGAGTAAGATCCCACTTTCCATTGACAATAAGATCACAAACCCTGCCCTTAGCTATGACAGGATTTAGATCACTGGGTTTCTCCGGAAAATCCACCCTTGGAACCCATATGTCATCCCAGATGCTGATAGAAGCTCCATCTCTAATGTCCCAGTGTAAATCTTGCTTGAGAAACTCTCTACCATCTAGAATACTAGACCAGCACCATGATGCTTTATGACCTTTTCCCGCCTTCATGAAACCACCTTTGGGAAAGTACACACTCTTCAATACCCTAGCCCACAGATCCTCGGGCCTTGTCATCAATCTCCATGCAGTTTTAGCCAGAAGGGCATCATTCATGATAGATAAATCTCGAAAACCCATTCCACCAGTACTTTTTGCTGTAGTTAAAGACCCCCAGGCTTTCCAATGTGTAGTTCCACCAGAAACAGTGCCGCTCCACCAAAAGTTAGCAATAAGACTTCTAATCTCTCTGCAAGTCTTAACCGGGAACTTGAAAACGTTCATAGGGTAGATAGGGATGGCCTGGAGCACCGCTTTAATCATAACATCTCGCCCAGCAAAGGAAAGAAGAGAATGACCCCATCCTTGAATTTTATTAGCAATGCGTTCTCGAACATAAGCCAACGCCTGATGCTTTGTCTTTCCCCATATACTCGGGATACCAAGATATCTACCCGGGTCCTCTGTCACAAGAATACCAAGAATTCTCCCCACCATATTTTTAACATCATCAGGGGTATTGGAAGAAAACAAGATACTCGACTTATCAAGATTGATGACCTGACCAGAGGCAGTACAATACATCTTCAAGATATCAGCCAGATGGTTGCAGTTGCGTTGAGATGCACACATATACAGAAGAGCATCATCAGCAAAGAAAGAATGTGTAAGTTCAGGGCAACTATGGCTCAATTTGACACCTTTAATAAAATAATCCGTCTGGCTCTGTCTAATCATAATGGATAGAACTTCTGCAACAATGATGAAGAGATATGGAGAGAGGGGATCCCCCCCGGATACCCCGACTTGGGGTAAAGGAACTCACTCTATCACCCGATAAGCAAATATTCAAACTAACGAGCAAACACATTTCATCACAAGGGACACCCACTCGCATTTAAACCAAATCTCAACAACACATTTTCAAGAAAATTCCATTCTACCCTATCATATGCTTTGCTCATATCCATCTTAAGGGCGAATTCATACTTACTCGTATCTTTCTTGCGACGAAGGTAATGGTATACCTCGTTGGCTATAATAATATTATCATGAATACACCGATCTGGAACAAAGGCACTCTGATTCTGTGAAATACAAGTATCAAGCAAAGGCCGCATTCTATTGGCCAAGATTTTAGAAATAATCTTATAAGAGAAGTTACACAGGCCAATAGGGCGGAAATGAGAAACATGCTCAGGTTTTTGCACTTTAGGGATAAGAGTGATGTTAGTTTCATTTAAATCATTTAAAGCAAATGACCAGCAAAAAACTCTTTGACCATACTACAAACAGACTCACCAATTTCAGACCAAGAGGAATGATAAAATTTACCCGAATACCCGTCAGGTCCAGGCGCTTTGTTGCTTCCAAGACTAAAGGCGGCAGCTTTAATCTCCTCCGAAGAAATTGGTAACAAGAGACCGCGATTCATATCAGATGAGATAGTAGGCTCGATGAAACCCAAAACAGTATCCATAGGACGCGCACGAAGTGGTAAACGGCTCTCCGAAAAAAAAAGCTAGCAATATTATCGAGATAGCGTTCCTCTCATACAACCAATTTCCCTCATCATTTTTAATACACGAAATTCTATTCTGCTGCCTCCTTTTGATAGTAGAGATATGAAAGAAACGTGAGTTCCTATCACCAGCTCCTAACCAATTAATCCGGGATCGTTGCCACCAGTATTGCTCTTCACGCTCCAGCAATCTGTCCAGATCCCCTTTTGCTTCCACAATCCCTCTTGAAATAGCCGGGGTTCGAGCTTCCAGAGTCAGCTCAGCCAGATGGTTCTTCAATAACTCAATGATCTTACCGTTATTTGGAAATTCCTTCTTGCTCCAAGCAATTAACCTCTGCGTACACCTCTTCAGATTGCTCACAAAATTTTCTAGTACTAAGTGATCTTGATCATTGTGATTCTGCCAACACCCCTTGATTACCTCAAGAAAATTACTATGCGCCGCCCAAGCAGATTCGAAACGAAAGGTCCGACACTGCTGGCGATTTTCATACTGAAATTCGATAAACAGAAGATGATGGTCAGATCCGACCGGGGCAACATTGAAAACCTGGAGACATGGGAACAGCTCTCTCATCTGCAAATTACCCAAGGCCCTATCAATGCGCTCATGAATTGTATCCGGGTAATCACGATTATTGCACCAAGTAAAAATAGGTCCATTGTAACCTAGATCCTCAAGATCGCAACCGCCACAAAACACTTGAAATTTAGGATCGCCTCCAAGGTCTAAGGCGACCACCACTCTTTTCCTATTGAGACATGATGTCATTAAAATCCCCAATACACATCCACGGATCCCTGATATTGCTGCTAATTCTTCGAACCTCTTGCCAGCACAACATTCTATCCGCTTCATCAGTGGGGCCATAGATAAAGGTGATATAAGATGGAGTCGATAAGGTCTCAGAAAACACGCTGGTATGAATAATGTTAGATGACGAGAAAAGAATATTAACTGTAAGCACATCAGACCACCATAATGCTAAGCCACCACTTCTTCCAATAGGGTTTACAACCCATTCCTCACTAAAACCACATCTTCTTCTCACTTTTCTCACAACACTCGCCTTCTGCTTAGTCTCCATCAGAAAGACTAAGTGGGGTTTTTTCCGGGAACATTCATCCCTCAGGTTTCTGACTGTCAAGGCAACCCCCAAGCCCTGACAGTTCCAAGCTAATAGATTCATGGCGAACCGGTGGTTGGTCCCATCCAACCACCGGCGTTACTTGTGAACGAAGCCCCCAAGTCCATCTCAGAATTACTTCCAGCTGCCAGCCAACTTTCCGGGAAATCTATCTCAATAGAAGAGGGGTGATTAAACGATGCCCTCGAAACTACAAAGACTCCCAAACTGTCGGAGGTAATTTTTAACCGACTTATAATGTCTCCTACGCTCCTTCATCCCCCTTCCCGTGTAATTTAACGGTGTTCGGATCATCTCCCAAATTAAAATCCAACTTCCGCACTTTATGATTTTCCTTCCTCCAATTCATCATCATGTTGTCTCTTTATCCTAATTCCTTTAAAACCAGTGGAAACAGCCGAGATAGGAGATAATCCCTCAAAAGGAATAATAGATTTTAATTTAAGCTCGTCATCACTAGGAAAATCAACATTGTAAGGTAGGGAAGGACAAGAGGGAATTTCACCAATAAATTCAGAATTAAGAGAACTAACCACCATTGATTCAGAATTGTCAACTTCAGTAATTAAAGGACTCTCGGCCAGAGGAGAGTCGTTCACGATAGCAGGAATTAGGGGAGTGTCACACTGGGCTGAAAAAGGCAAATTATTTGCAGCTAGAATAAAAGAGCCTGCTTCAATCGTGGAAAAAAGGGGCCTGGACCCATCACTTTATTATTCAGCAAAGGGGGAGGCGTCGCTGGACTAGGCCCAACCAAAGTGAGGCCATCTGGAAAATTTGGAGGAGTAATTGCACTTGGGCCTATCATACCCAACGAGTCCATTGCTAGATCAGCATTGATGATCGGGCCCAAAGAAGTATTATTGCATCCGCCTGGCCCACACACGCCACTCCTCCCTCCTTGGTCAACCAATGCTGACGTCATCACAGCAGACACACTGGTTCCTTCTTTCATCTCAACCACCTTTCGAACAGCTTTCTTTCACCGCGGGGAAAATGGCGTCACAGCTCTGCTCTCTTGGGAAGCTGACACGTCCTTTTCCTTCCACGACTCCCCATCAGAGTTTTTGCCCGTTAGTCTGGGGATACCTCGGTCAGAGCGACCTGCATCGTCGGTCGGAGAAGAGTGCCGGTGAGAGTGCGGCTGGGGCTCGCTGTTGAGGAAAGCAAATTCCGGCCACCCCTCCTTGCAAACTTCTATACCATCCTCGATCGTGTGCACCGCCGAAGTACACATCGAGCTACCAAAATCAGACTTCCCATCGTCACCCTTAAAAACAATGGAAACTTTGCAGCTCCTATTGTCATGTCCGATCCGGCCACATCGGTAACACAGATTTTGCAGCCGTTCATATTTAATTGATACCCAAGCCGGCGGTTTATTTGTTCGTGGAACCCAGAGACCCGCGATAAGCGGCGCATCTAGATTGAGGAGAGTTCTAACTCTCAAGAAACTTCGAGCTAATCTTCCTTCCCTCCTTGGTTTTTCATACATCACAGACTCACCCACTGCATCTCCTAGCTTTTTGGCATTTGAACCATTGAGAGCCTCAATAGGGAGCTCGTGGAACTACTGACCAAAAGGGAGTATGGCTAAAATCCACATCCCGAAGAACCATGTAATCTTCCCACACTTGGAGATTCAAAAGGTATCCCTGAATCGTCCATGGGCGCCCTTTAAGAATCCTAGCATACGCAGCACTTGTGTTGAAACGGAAGAGAAAAATGAGCCGACTCCTGTCAAGATCATGCACCTCTAGATCATCAGCCAATTGCCAGCCCTTTTTTATCATCGATATTACTGTAGGAATATTCAATCTCTTCCCTGTTTCGATCCTTCCAACCAACATTCCCCCACTATCCTTCGTATTCTGTTCCATGTCAAGGACGACATGTTTTGTTGTCCTAACATCATGCTCCAGTTGATCTTCCATTTAGCCACACAAAACAAAAAGGAAAAAAGAACACCAGACCATACACCTATCCCCAACACCGCAGCAACTAACACTAGAAGCAGGGGAAGAAAGAAAGGAGCAGGAGACCGGTCGAGACCACGAACAGACGGCCGGCAGGGGATCACAGGAAGCTCTCACAGGGAGAGAAGAAAGCTCTCACTGGGAGAGAAGGGCCAATTCCTCAAAAATGAGGGACAATAAATAAATTAAGTTTAAAATGAGAGAAAAGAAGAAAGCTCGAATAAAAAAACTTAGAATGTCTACTAAATTAGTAAGAGGACAAATATACGATGGGGTAGGAATCTACGATTTTGAAGTGGGTGTTGACGACTTGAATATAAGCAATGATAACTTAATAATATCATTAACAACTTGGGTATACACAGTGCTAACTTGAGGAACTCGAGTTGTTGATTTCTATACTCACCTATACTTAAGTTGTTAACACTCAAACTTTAAAATATCATATTTCTATGATATCATTTTTTTTTTCATTTTTCTAACTTAGAGTTTTTGTGATTTAAAGGTAAATACTATCACTATAGATTTGTCTTACTGAACCAATTTTTAAGACAATTCATTTCTCGTTTTGCTTCGGTTAAATCATAATTGATACTTCCTTTGGGTTTTGCGACAAATCTTTCAATCCTTTTGACCAGTTCGACTTTACAAATTCCGGCCACCTTGAGCTCAACATCTCAAGGATCTCCCTCTTTAACTCGAAGTTTGACCTTTTCAAAGCATGACATGTGTATTCTTTAACTGATTTAATAGTCAAATTTAATATTGGGGGACAGAAGGGCAAAATTGCTCCTTAGCGAAAATTTCCGGGGCAAAAATGATACTTAACTCTTATTTGATTGATGAGGTGACATGCTACGTGTGATGAGGTGGCATGCAATGTATGCACTCAATTAAACTTAACGGTCAAAATTAACGAGGGAAAAATTGCTATGTTTTGTGAACTTCCGTGACAATTTTAATCCAAAAAAAACTTTTGTCCACCCAGTGCTCCTAAGCTAAAACTTCCATGATAAATAAGACCCTTATCCCTTTTTTTCTTTGCTAAAAAAGCTTTTGAACTAGTGAATTTCAATTTTCATTTTGGTATAGTGCTTGAGATCCTACGAAAAAAGGTCACGTGACATTATGTGCTAGATTTAGATTGGATATAACCTTACAATTATTAATAAAGCCATTAATAAATCAACCAATTTCATTTTTTCATCTCCAGATCTAAAAATAAAACTAGATCTAGATCTCCTTTTTGCGATGATGAAGAGAAGTCGGATGAAGGGAAGGGGGAGAGAGACGACGACGACAGACTCCGCAACAAACACTTCAAATGATTGGAGCGTCGTCCTCCTTCCTTTGTCACCTTCGTCTCCCTTGGGCCGTCCGCCATCTTCCGTCCTCCCTCATGCTTCGTACTTTGGATGAATTAAGGGTTGGAGATCTAGGTTGTGTAGGAGATTGGAAGTTGAAGAGGTCAAAGAGGGTCATTCTCCGTTCGAACACGCCCGGCAGTTGGGTTGCTCATATCTATGTGTTTCAATTTGGTCCGATGGTGGTTGTGGACTTGTGGCTTTGCTAGTAAGAGAGAGATTTTTTTAGACCCGATGTTTAAAAGACTTTTAAACATAATATTATAAAAATTTGGTCTTAAAAGTTTAAGCCTTTTATTTTAAAAGTGCAATTTAAAAACTATTTTTTAAGACCGGTTGCTCAACCGGTGTAAAAAGTAAAAGACTTTTAAGACTATTTATCTAAAAAATATTTTTATCTGGTAAAAAAACCTTTTTTAAGTAGTGATATATTTTCTGTTTAAAATGAAATTGATGAATTCATTTTTATTCAGGACATATTTATATTTGTTTTGATAGAACTTGCCAACTCAAAGACATGTCCAACTTTGGAACTCTTAATTAGTTCTGTTTTCTAGTCAACAGTCCCAAACTGTCATTTTCTTCCGAAGTTAATACGTACGAATATAATGTGATGGGTTAGGTCCCTTTTATTAATTGCCAGCAAATTATGGAGATCACTTCATTTTTATTACATTGCCAGCTTGCCACCAGCTAACAGAAAAAAAGAAAATTTGACCCCAGAAAAAAAAGACATGTTTTATCAATTTAAATATATAAAAGGAGGTAATGACATAAAAATAGCGTTGAAATAAGAAATTGACAAAATAGTCTCTCAAAATGGCCTAATACTAGTAAAATCTCAAAGGATTTAAATTTAACATTACAAATAACAATTTTGCTGGTGTAATAATAAAAATGTTTATGAATGACAACTACATACTATCCTATCCAAAAAACTCCGCGTGAAAATTTCAACGTGATAACAACTTGGAGTCAGACGATAACTTTACTATTATGAATAACAACTTTGTTTACATGAGATAAAAAGTATATACTATAATCTCGATTTACGTAAATGTAATTTTTTAATGACAACTCAAACAAGTCTTGTACAACAAAATTTAGCCTAGAAATTTGAGTTCAAGAAGGATCTTTTCAATTTTGGCCAAAAAGAAGGGATCTTTTCAACAACCTTAAAGCCTTGTTTAGAGGCAACGTATTACTTAAACCAAAACATGTTTGATTAGTTAAACTTGGTCTTAAAAATAAGCACATATAAAGTCATATGAGTTAAAAAAAATGATATAATATTTTGAAAATAAATATATATATGGGGATGATGGAGTGCACGTATGAACGAATCTAACAATTAATGGATCCGGATGTCTTGCCCATCGCATCTATGAGAAGGTCATGTTCATCCCTAGATTTTGGGTGAGGGAACCTTTTTTTTTTTATTTGGATTAAATGATATGATAACTCTAAAGTATATTTTTGGCATGCGTATTTTTTGTACTATCATTCAAAGTATTTTAAAATATTTTTTCAATATGATCCAATACCATGAAATATGATGAATGCATTAAAAATTAATTAATTTAAGATATTGGGTATTACTAAAAAAATACTTTAGGCCATTAAATTCAACTTAACTTAAATAAATAAAGATATTAATGATATTTTTTTTAAAAAAAACTTAATTTGAGGATGAACATAGAATGTGGATTCTTCTTAATGTGGGGGAGTTGATTGTTACTTGTTACTTGTTACCATAGTGAATTATATTAAATTAAGAAGGGTCCACAAGTTGTTGAGTTTGAATATAGAAGCACTTGATACTTTGAATTGATATTAGTCAATAATGTTATGTAATGTTACTGGCCTAAGTATACACAGAATTAGGTCGTGTATTGAAACTCAAATGGACCCACCCGCAATACGATTAACCCCACGTTATAAATATATGATCTGTCATTTTCCATGAGACTTTTTGGAAAAGCTTCTACAACAATCTCTCTCTCTCTCTCTCTCTCTCTCTCTCCCTCATATGTATTCTTCAGATAACACGTCAGCAACCCAGAAATTTATCCAATGCAGAGGCAGAGTGACAGAGACTCATCTGAGAGTGATGTGGAGACTTCACTTTTAATGAGGGCACCTGATATTATCGTGTATGATACACATCTCACAGTATATATACACTCCACCCGCCCTCCTGTTAATGCAGTCCGTATTGATGTGGATGGATCAGTTCGATAACAGTATCAAGTGGCTTGCAGAGGAATGATAAGAAATACTCAGGGTGAATGACTGACGGGCTTCCATCTCTCCCTTGGTCTCTGTATTGTTATCAAAGCTGAAATTTATGTTATCATGATAGGGTTAAAAATCGGACTCCAAACAGGTTTCTAGAAAATCCTCCTCTACTTTGATTCCCTAGATGCTATCAATATCTTTATGAGAGATTACACTATTGATCATCCTCTTAGAATTATTATTGGGGAGACTAGAGATCTTTTATACTGGGATTGAGATGTCGAGTTACACCATACTCCAAGAGAAAACATTGTTTGTGCTGACTATATAGCCAAAGAAGGACATACATGGTGCTGTTGTTGGTGTCGATGTGGTTTTGATTCCAATAGTCCCAAGAAGAATGCCTTAACATGGTTTTAAAGGATCAAATTAAACGATCTTGCCACCTATACCTATTTTTTTTTTTCTATTTTGATGTATTAGGGGCTGGATTCCTATATCCTAGTCCCTATCTTATCCTTTCAAGCTTCGGCTTGCCTGTAATATAAAAAAAGGGTATATATATACTTTTTTTTTTTTAAAATTTAAAGATACATACATTAACCACTTGTGTTTACTATGAGATTATTTTGACCAAAAAAATTTACTATGAGATTATGTGTGTGTTTAAGATAGCGGTAGAAGCTGTTTTTCCAACATGATTTATAGTATATAAAGTACTTCCTCTGATCCTTATTATAAGGCACCAACTACCATCAATTTTCGGTCCTTGTTATAAGGCACCAATTGCCTTTAACTAACTCATTTATTACTATTTTCTCATTATACCATCATTTTTAACTAACTTTTTAAATTCATATCATTAAAGTAAAGGGGTAAAATTGGAAACATTTATTAATTATAGACCAATATAATGACTTAACTTCCATTTCTTGGTCCATGAGAAATGATAGTTGATGATTTATAATAAAGATTAGAGGGAATAAGTATGTGATATGAGTTTTGTTTTGACTTATATTAATATGCTTTTTAAACGTTGACTATATTAAATCCAATATCTTATTTATTAAGAATTTTTATCACTAAATTACATGGCTATTGACACATCCATGTATACACACAGTTTTTTATGTTTACTAGTAAGGTAAAATTAATAATTTCTTCGTAGTTGGCAAGATGTGATTGTCAATAAACTTGAATATATAATTAGCGTTGGCCAAAAAATATATATATATATAATTAGCAAAAATTATTAAATTTACAAGAAATTGTAACTTTTCAAGGAGTTTATTAGAATTAATGTCCACAATAAACTATCATAATAAAACTAAAAACATATTAAGTGTTTGTTTGGATCTACTTATTTTTAATTATCTTGTGATTTATGAGATACATGTTTGAAATATAGAGAGAATCAAAATGTAGTATAAATAGATTATGGTTGTGATTGGAAAAAAATATAAACATACTTTTTTGCCCTATATATATTAAAGATTAAAGTGGGTATTTGGATTAAAAGGAAATTTTGTCTTTTATAAACCTTAAAAAAAAAAAAAAAAAAAAAAAAGGTAACACCCTTGAATTTTTTTTGCCCTATAATTAGAGCAGAAGAGAGGGTATATATGTACTCTGTATTTATACAAGTACATACACACACGTGTGCTCTTCATTCCATTCGTTCTTACATTCGAATTGGTATGATGCTCCCTGATTTTCAGACATCCTTGGATTTACCTTAAACACAAAGTACACAAATCTTAAAATTTAAATTCACAAAGTACACAACTCTTAAAATTTAATTAAGGTTTATCCTTTTCTTACTTTCCAGTTTGATTTTAATTTCACTCAATTATTATCTCCACATGTTATGTAAATCATTGGTGTCTCCAACAAACATAACAATTGATAAATCTTTTGGTTACAACATTATTTATAAAAGGGATTGCTGGGTTGAGTTTATAATATTTCTCATGAAATCTGCACTATTTTTTGAAAAAATTAAATATTATTGCTAATATTAAAAATAAACATACCCTTTAACTTATTTTTATTTTGTAATTTTAAGGATAAATTTAAAAATATAAAATAAATACAGGAAAAGTAAAACTTACTTAAATTCTACTGAATAAATTATCTTCCTAGATGTAAAGAAGGTTGATATACATCCAATTAGTTGACTCACAATATATATATATATATATATATATATATATATAAAGAATTTTAAACATCTAAATGATTAAATTAAATTATTATTTATAATTAAAATATAAATATAGTCAATTGGTATTTTTAGGAAAATAAAAATTGATAAGTGATTATGTGTGGATGTACATCTATCATAAAAACTACTCTCTCGATCTTTATTATAAGGCAATAATTATCAATTCCCACAAACAAATAAAATTAGTTAAAATCATTAAATTTATTTTAAAATTCAAGTGATTTCCAATATTATCCTTACTAACTATCCTAAACTCAAATATCATAGGAGTATAAATTAGTACTCCCTCCCGTTACCCTTATTTAATATGGGCAGACATGAAAAAATAAATTAAATGTACTTTTGAAACTTGTAGTGCATTATAAAAATGATAAAAAATACTTATTATTTGATTCCTTATAATAAGAACTAGAATGTAGAACCGAATTGATCAATGAAAGCACAACTATAATAAATTAATAACTCTATATTCTATTATAATAAAATATCGAGCAAGAAGTACTCTTCCAACTTCCATAGTATAATAATATGTTATATTATATGGAAGGAACGGAGATACTTGATTTAGACTTAAAATTAAATAATAACTTTAGCATCTATAACACTTCCCCAAATTTAATGCCTAAATTCTGTAACATATATATTAATTAATAAGATAAATATACTTGAATTATAATATATTATATCTGTATGGCTGGATAGGTAGGTAGGCAGATAGCTAAGCACCTTAAGGCTTTTTGACTCTTGGCACCAAAATTGCCTTTTTAAACACCCCCACCAAAAAGGAGAAATCACACTTTAATTCTTGTGCCAGATTATGAACTGATTAAATTCTATTTGATGTTCTTCATAAAAATAAAAAAAAATCTGTGATGTTTTTATTTCTGGTCTTTTTTTTGTATTTATTTGTAATTTTTCCTGGTTTTTTTTTACAAAAAGTTTTGGTGTGTTATGTACTCTATAGAAATTAGACATTGGCCCGGATGCATTTTTTTAAGTATGATGAACAATGAATTATACTGTTTACAAATTTAAAATAATTCAACTTATTATATATTTTACGAGTTCTATTCAATAGTTTTTTCACAGATTACTAAATGACATGGGATTATATTTTTATATTCCAATTAAATAAAAGCTCAACGATTATTTTCAATAAATAACAAGTTAAATTTCATAAATAACAAATAAATGAGAATAAACCTGAGGCATAATTTAATTTATATGTTTTTTTAAATAAAATTTACTGAATTATTTTCATCAATCACTGGGCATTGGGCACCATATTAATTATTAGTTGTCAAAATTCAAATTAGCGTAGTATATTTATTTTTCTTATGAACAGTTAAATTCGACCAAAAATGAAAATATATTAGAAGATACATTTGCTTTCAAGAATATCGGCTAGTTTTTATTATTATTTATGTATGCCCATACTCTGCACCAGAACAATTTCTAGTCTAATATAGCCTAGGCTTCTTTAATTTTTAATTTTTATAATTAATTAACTAGTACTACTCATATTATAGATTATTGGGATATTAGTGGTCTGGTCCAAAGTGCAAACATTCCATTTGTGGCAAGTTGGCATTATCTAATTAAAGTCACTGTCATTAATTATCATAATCATTCTGATCAATGTCATTGGAAAGTTGAAAGCAAGTTTTAATAATTAATATATCCAATCAGTGACTATAAGGGGGAATTAGTCATCACTTTATATAGCTAAGGCCTAAGAGAATGGCAATCAAGAGAGAAATATAAAAATAAAAAATATTAATAGATTTCAATGTATTCCTGAATGTGTGTATAAGAATTAAAAACAAAACAACAACGAATAATTTCAGTTTTATTATTGTGATTTAGTTTCTTTTTTGACATTTTCATATTTCATGTCCACAATCTGCTGATATCTGGATATATTATATGAGACTTTTTGACCAAAAAAAAAAAATTATGAGACTTTACATATTAAAATTTTGGTGGGATCTACTGATTATAATATTACTATCATTTTCAACCATTTCGGCATAGTTAAGATGTTAAAAATGATGTGGGAATAATATTGACCAACCTTCATATACTCTTTATTGGTATGGTTAAAGTTATGAGTAACGTAAACTCGTATTGTAAAATTGAATTATAAATTTGTAAGAGTTTGTTTTTATCATTAAATATATATTAATAATGAATAATTAAATAATTAAAAAATGACAAAAATTTTATTTAAATATATTTTAAATCAAATAATTAAAATTAAATCTATCAATGTTTATAATTTATCATATTTAAAAAGATATTTCTATTAAATTCATATATAAAGATTTTAAGCATAACCAAATCAAAAAAAGTTCACAAGAGTTCAAAAGTGAGTTAACATAGGTTTTGTAAGTTAGAAATATAAAACTGTAAACTCAGTATGTAAACTGTGAGTTTAACTAAGTCTATAAGCTGGCACGCGTTTACCAACAAATTGATTTGATTTAATAAAATAGAAACGTAAAAATGGTAAACTCGGAGATTCAATTGATATACTTGATATTTCAACCTTCATATTCACTATTAGAAATGGCAAATGATAAATTATTATTAATTTAAATACACTAAAATGAAGGGATCAAAGCAAGATATATCTAAATTTGATGACATTGTGAAGAGTCTGCTCATTATAATTTCATTAAATCTTATAAGATATTGATAATTATTTTTATCAATAAGACAATTATGATGGAATTCTAAAAACTAAGGCCTAGAAGGATGACATTGTAATTATTTTTATTGTAATATACTTTTTTATTAAAATATATGTACTTGAACTTATGGAGTGCTCACTCTTCATTGTAATTTATGTAGCTGCATTTATTTCTAACCGTACTTAGCCTTACTTTTCTCAATGACAGGTTTGTAAAATAATTCTCTCTTTTATTACATCATCAGTATTCACTTGATTTCATAAATATTTTTTTGATATATATTTTTTTCTTGTTTATATTCTTTTGTTTTTTTAATGCATTTAAAATTTTCCTTTAAAAAAAAAAATTCGGGGCTCTACCTCGAAGTCCGAATCTCCAAATATCCTTGCCAATTATGCCTCTTTTTGTAATTTTTTGAATCCGTCCCGATCTTACCCATGTCTTTTTTTTTTCTATCCATTCTCTCTCATTTTATTTTCTCATTCAACCCAAAAAGTAAAAAGAAATGAAGATAATTATTAGGGTGGACACGTGTGTGAACAATAAAATTACAAAAATCAACCAATAAATTTAGTTGTTATATAAAGAGGAGAAAACAAGTTAAAATATTAATAAACACATTTGTTGTAGGAGGAAAAAAAAATTCTATAATGCACTCAAATCCTTGAAAAAAAATAGTTTTAAACCAAAAGTGATTTAATTGGGATATCTTTGGTAACTCAAAGAAAAACTTCCAAAAATCATGTATCAATGATAATTAATATATTTGACTCTTTCACACTCTTGGTCCTCTCTCATGAGTCATAAGTTTCTCATTCTTCTGTACGTAGTATGCAATAAATTATGTGACTACTTTTCCTTCAATAATGATCAACTGCAAGTTTCAGAGGCGCGAAAATAACAAACAAAAACAGTAAAAAAAAAAATCAACAATAATGATCTTTTTGGGACAGTTCAAATGATTTTTTTTTGCCTAACTTGTTTTCTCTTCTTGTTGCTTCCAATCATGGAAAACGAGTCTGGTTTTGTTGCCAGAAAAGCACAAGACAAATGGGTTGGCTAGCTAGTAACCATAAGTAGGGAGAGGATTTTTGGAGTTGAAAGTGATGGACTCATCAAACACTGTGTGTGTGTAAAAGAGAGTACCTTTGAAGGCCCCAACTTAAAGTCTCTTCCAAAGATTTTCATAAGATGCATGCATGCATGAACTCATCTGCAAAATTTGGACACTGATGTTTGAACAAACAAAAGCAAATGTATGGTTTCTATGGTGAGTAACACTTGTACGTGTACTTGTTCAAATTAAAGTTGCATTATTATTGAGATCAATATATATATGTATATATGGAAATCTGCGTCAATTCTAGCTATGCGCATGATGATAAAGGCGACTCTTTTTTCTTATGATTTTGTAAAATGATCGATGAATGTTTGGAAAACAATAAAATCATGATTTTAAAAGCTTTTTTTTTTTATAAGCTAAAACAATTTTTTTATATATACTTATCTAATAAATTATAAAAGCAACTTTGAAAAGCTAAAATGATTAGGCAGGTTGTTGTCCCTCCCCTTGTACCCTTCCTGGTACAATTTCACAGCTTTCATCCAATTATAAAAGCAGCAAGACACGTTCCCATTTAAATTTTTATAAAGAACAACCCTTATTACAATAATTTATTTTTTGTTATTATTTTATCCAACGGAAGCATTTACACAATTGTAATAGTCCTTGAGAGTCAGTCGAACTCACAACCTTTAGCTTAAATGAAGACTTAAAGAGTTGTTTGACAGCTGAGCTAAAAAACCGTAACACTGAATAATGTATGGTTATAAGATCGATATTTTCTCATCTATTATCATATAGTAGAGAGTATACTCTTTTCAATTAGGTTGCTATTTACATAAAAGTTGGAATTCGAACACCTAAATCACTTTTTAAATGACAAGAACCCTAATGTTGGATTGGGTTCTAATATATATACTTTAAACATCCTATCAAATGACTCATAAAAAGAACTAGTGGTATGTGCTTTATAATTTGACCAAAAAAAAGTATGTGCTTTATAAAAACGTTAGGAGGAAGAACATATATATTACTGCCTTCATTTTAAATATATGTTTTTGCAAAATCTGATTCCCTCTATTAATAAATATATGATATATCTAGAAAGTTGTATTAGTCTTAAATATAAAATATTTTTTTATATTTAATATTTTTTTTCTAATTTAATCATATTGATGTATCAATAATAATTAAAATGGAGAGAAAATAAAAAAATTATAAAAAATGACTTGAGTGTTTAAAAAATACACATCACACCAACTCAGTTAACTCTATATTAAGGATCAAATAGAGTGTGTTTTAGTACAAATCTTTGATAATGGAACTGTGTCTTTAGGTTCAATTAGTAAAGGGGTCGAACACTCTCATAAAAAGGAAGGATTCGATCCTAGAGTTGGTCGAGTGTTGGGAGAAGCATCCTTACTCCTGGGTGTTTAGATAAACGTCTGAAGTTAGTATACTGTTTGCCCTATTAATATTGGTATCCTCAAAAAAAAGAGAGATTCTGCTCTATCTTTAATCCTTAAATCGTAGGTGAACCATCCCCTTCCTACAGTTTTTCTGAAAAAGAAAACGATGTTATTGTTTGAAGAGGGAAAAAAAAAAAAAAAAAAAAAGTAGTAAGAAAAGTTGTGGTGGAGGAAAGGACGCATAGGAGGAAGAGAAAAAGAGGAGCCTTGGTCACTGTCATGCAATAAAACGAGTGGGGGCAAAGGCTATTGCGTGTGTCGTTTAGCTTCGTACGACACTGATTGTGACCCCTTTCAAAAGTATTGTGTACTGTGCCCCCCAAGCCTCTCCGTCTCCTTTCATCCCTCCCCTCCTCTTTTCCCCCCCTTTGTGGGCCCCGCAGCCCCCCTTCAAAAGAAAAAATCCAACGGTCACCATTCACTCAGTTACTTCTCCTCTTGCCGATAACATGTTTCACTCATGAGATTATAAGATTATAGTTGACTAAGCTAGAACAAGTCAATCGTTTTATAGTCTTATAACCTATTAAGTATGAAAATTTTCCTTTAATTAGAAGGTGAAGGGACTTAAGTTTTTAGTTTTTTTAAAAAAATATTGACTAAAGCATCCTTCAATTGAAGTGATTTTAATCTTGATTTACGATTTATAAAATAAATATGTGGAATAGTCTGAGGTTTTTATCACTATTTATGTAAATATGCTTATGATAAACATTAAACAGCTCTAAAGTCTAAACAAACACTAAAACTATAGAATATCTCAACTTTATCTTCATTACAATTTCCCAAAATAGTAGCCGTCTACCTAAGAATGAATCAATATATAGTAAGATTATACATCCATATAATAAAAAAAATAAATTAGATTACTTTATATTATACACAAAATTATTATCTCAGTCTTATAAATAAGATTGATAAGCATAATCTTAGTTTTTTTTTTTTGGAAAAAAAATAGAAATTTTGATTAAGAATGAAATTGCAAATTAAAACACTAATAAAAAAATTAAAGAAAAATTATGAATTCCGAATGAAATAATATAATAACTAAAAATCACATAATAAGATTAATATGTAATAACATTAGTCAAAAATAAAAATAAGTCCATAATATTCACTTATTATTGATATTTTTATTTGGCTATTGCATTCATTTCTTACTTATTCTGATTTTTTTCTTTTTTTAGTGTAGAATGTGAGTTTATTGTTGAGCCTTCCAGTTTGATGAATTAGAGAATAGTATTGCATGGGAGATACACTGAAGAGGCACGAATAATTAGGAGTGTTGATGACTTTGTTCATACTATGAATAGTGACCTAACAAAATGAGTAGAGCAGCAGTTAGTTAATGAAATAATTATTGGAGTATAGGTAGCTAGTTAAACGTAGTGGCCACTATATCTATATATGCGTGTGTTGCAGAGTTGCGTATGAGAGTGGCTGATGAAACAAACAACATATGAAAGAATCTTGGGATGAATATTTATTCCTCGTCCTCATCTCTCTCTCTCTGCTTACAAAGTGGAAGATGATTTGGCCCCAATATAATTCTCTTCTTCTCCGACGTAACACTCAGTTTTCTCAGTCTGCTGTTTGCGTTTTTTCACGATAACTTTGTTACATGTATGATATATATTCTCTTCGCCGTGCATCGCCTAGAATTGGAACAACTATGTATGTAGTACAACTGTACAAGAATGTGAAGTTTTGTGTTATTTACGGTAGTGATTCAAATATTATGAGTACAAAAATTATAATGATGATAAAGTTATCCTTAATTGATGCTAACGATTTTAAATATATATGGTTCTATATCTTGTTAAATATATATGCTAACAATTGATGCTATCTTGTTAAACAATTTTCAAAAAAAAATATATATGCTGGGACATTTTTTTTTTTTGTCTGTCAATCTTTTTTTAATTTATTTTTATTAATGCTTCATAAACAATAATAAAGGAAGAGATAGAAGGAGAAAATTAAGGAAAATGACTATATTGTTTTAAAAGATACATGTCATACTAACAAATTTAACCAGCTCCCTTAATTTACTTAAATAAGGTAAATATGTTTTATATTAAGGAACAAAAATAGTCCAAGTTAATTCTATAACAAAATGAGTTTTATCGTTTAAGGTAAAATTGTTTTGTTTACATATTTTTCAGGTTATAATATACCATTGTTGATACTTATAGTTTGATCAAATTTTAGTTTTAGTCCATCTAATTTCAAATTGCAATTTTTAATCCATTACTGCAAAAAAAAAAAAAAAAAAAAAAAAAAAGACATGGATTAGCAATGGAATTTGTCGACGAAATTGGATGATTCCATCACTAAGTAGGTTGTCGCTAATGAATTAACAACAGAATTTCATGACTAAATTCCTTCAAACTTAACTGTTTTTTTTTTTTTTTTTTTTTTTTTTTTTTGTAATATAGTTTGATTAATTGTTCCCGTTTGGATTTTTGAGTATTTTCAATATATATAGTTTGATAAAACCACATAGTATGAGTTTAATAGAATCATCCATAAAAATTCAAATTTAAATTTAGGGACTGGCGTCGATCATAGGGTAACCAAACGCTTACATTCTCCTTCACAAAAATCACCACCCAAGCCGTCGCTCTTGATCAGTCTTGTTCCAATTCTTGAGAAAGTTTTGGTTTTAGTCTAGGGACTAAAAGTTTTGGTTATAGTCTTTATAATTTTAATAAGTTTTGATTTTGTTCCTTATATTTTTAACGAGTGTTTTTGTTTTGTTTTAATTCATATAGTACTTAATATATAGTGTTAAACTTAGACCAAATCCTTACAAAACTATTATGATTAAAACCACAATCTGAAACTGAGCATCAAAACCAAAATTCAATAAGTATGCAAGGACCAACAAGAACATTTTTTGATTTTTTGATAATATTGGTTGACCGAGGATGGTATGTGTTTTTTAGGGAAAGTTATCATAAGCCCCCTAAAATATAAATTTAATAATAATTTAGTTAAAAACAGTCATTAAAAAGAAGTTGTAACTACCAGTTTAAACGGTTGCAAATTTGATATAGTTTAAGTTATAAATCAATTACGGTGGCATACTGGCATCTAAAATTTTAAACACCTGATTTGTAATGTAGTAATTCTATATTTATAATAATTTGAATTGGTATATCTGCAACTCTATATTTAGCAAATTTTTTATGATTTATGGTATAAATGTTATTATATTTTATGGATGATTTTATAACTTTCATGAATCATTCTTTTTTAATTTTCTCCTCCATTCATGAATCAAATCCAAGTTATTAAGTATATCATCATTCGTTCATGTATCTCCAAATACATTAATGAATCTTTGATTTAGGAAAAAGCACACTATTTAGTATAGATACAATGTAATTTGCTGGTGGCTTAATGTATCACAATAATATTAAGCACTTCCCTTAAGTATATTTCCTTACATTTTATTATGAAGTTCCTCGTCTTATCTTTTTATAGGTCACTTTCAACATGTTATATATATACTAAAAAAAATCTTGAATTTCATTAGCTATATCTTAAAACATACTACCTCTAGTTCTAATTATAGGAACACTGTTGTAGTGTAAATTTCACTACAAAAGTGTTTCTATAATTAGAACCGAAGGTAGTAATAACTTTCTGATTTTACATCTATTTAATATACAAAATACTCTAAGAAAACAAAATCAATATAATAATAAATGAAGCTCATGTAAAAATTTTAATGACATGATTTATAAATAGAATAAAAATAAAAATCTCGCTATTCTCAAAACAATCTCCCTTTCCTGTATAAATAGAACTAGAGAGTTTGATGTGTGTGTGTGTGTGAGATAATAATATTATTGGTTCTTAGAATTTGATTGAATTTCAGTTTTAATATTTATAGTTTTAAATTGTTAGTTTTAATCCTTATTATTTTATAAAAGTTTAAGTATAGAGACTAAAATAAAAACTCATTAAAAGTTTAAGAGCCAATTGTTTAGCTCCTATTACAATTTAATGAAAGTATAGAAACTAAAACCAACAATTTAAAACTACATATACAAAAGCTAAAATTCATTCAAACTAATAAATGATAACGATCTTAAAATATGATCATTCAAACTAATAAATGATAACAATCTTAAATATATGATATAGTTTTGCAACAACTTTTTCTTGTATTTTGGACCTGAGTTAATATTAACTATTAACCTTTGATATAGTAAGTCATTTACAACTAATAAATCATCATTGTGATCTGGTTTCATTTTTTTGAAGAGTGATATTCAACCATTTTTCATTTGACAGGGAGTAAATTTGTGCGAGTCCCATCTTCTGGAATTATTAGAAAGAAGAGACTATAGAGGAAATGGATTAATGTTACTTGAGGGTAGTTTAGTAAAAAACTGAATCTTGAGGCTGATTTAGAAGTCTCCTTATTGATTGTCTGAAATAGTGGGCACGAAAAGTAGTAATATATTTATATATATAAGAAATGCAAAAATTGCAAAAACTCCTAAAAAAAAAAAAAAAAAAAAAAAAAAAAAAAAAAAACTGAGACTCGTAGTACACGGTACACCCTCTCCCTCTTAAAAAGACAGCGAAAAATAATGGCGGTTGTGTTTCTGATTGATTGAAGGAGAGAGAAACTAACTCACTGTGATGGGAGCTTAGAGAGAGGGAGAGAGATTATGTGTGTTGAGTGAGTATGAGAGTGGAGGCGTGAAGCAAACACCACCACCACCTAGTTACTAGCTTCAGTTCCCATTTCTTTTTTTCCCCATTACTGCAAAAAAATGAACCATAACACCCAACCCAACGATGGACTTTTCACGTTCCAAGGTTGGATATAGCTACTATTGTTTCTTCCATTTCTTCTCCATGAAAAAATATTGCCATACCCACTTTTGTACCAGTGATTAAGTGTGTGAGTGTTTGAGCTGATTTCTGGTCCATTTGGCCTTTATGCTTTTCTGGGTTAGTTTTTTTTTTTTTTGTCATTGAGATCCGTTCTCTTCCGGGATTCATTCTTCTTTGAATGAGATCTATTGGCTCCTGAAGTTTATTGGGTTGTCTTAGTTTGTGAGTCTGTTTCTGGGTTTGCGTTAAAGTTGTCTCCTCGTCTTTGAGATTGTTGCCAAATTTAGGATGTGAAAAACCAGGAGCGAAAGAACTCTCAGGGTCGAGAATTTGTAGGTTTGAGTTGAAGATTTTGTGGTGTGTGAAGCCTATTGAGTTGAAAGGATTGGTGTGGAACGAATGAAGCGTAAAGCAATTGTTGCTTTTTGTTGTGAAACTGGTTTTGGCTAATGATTTAAGGGCGGGAATCTTCTGGGTTTGTGAGCATTCTCAGTCTAGTTAGCTCAAAGCTCACAGAATATAGGCGTTATTTAGATTGAGAGAAATTTGTTTCGTATTGTTCTACTTGAAGCTTGTATTTTGAATATTTGGTTGTGACTGTGAGCTGAATTACACAAAGTTGTTTAATCGCTGAAATGAGACTCTCTTCAGCTGGTTTTACTCCTTCACCTCAGGAAGGTATGTAAACACTTGCCTGCAACAGATTGTCCCTCCTTCATCCCCACCTCTCTCTTTTCTCCATTTTTTTTCCTGCTTCTAATTATGACCATTGTGATTTTGGGAGACTCTGAAAGTTTGATGGTTAATATAATTATGTCACTAAATTTTGGAAGTCTGAACTGAAAGATAAACGAGTGAAGGTTATTTTTCTAAGTTTGGCTCCCAATTGCTTGTTCTTGCAATTCAAGATCTTGGGCTTTGCCTTCTCTATGCTCAAATTTAACATGAATTTGGTCCCTTAGACACTTGAACGCTGTAGTTATGGATTTTCATTTTCCTCACTTATGATATATAGGAATGAATGGTCCAGGAGAAAAGCGAGTTCTAGATTCTGAGCTTTGGCATGCTTGTGCTGGTCCCCTCGTTTCCCTTCCAGCTGTTGGAAGTCGCGTCGTCTACTTCCCCCAGGGTCACAGTGAACAGGTGAGTGAAAACATAACCTTTGATTTTGGCTTCTAACTGAAGACTATTATGATCTTCTATGCATCTGCAAAGGATCAAGGAGGAAGTGGGGAGGGAACCATTGATGCCTTATAAGGGTCTTATAAGGGTCTGAATACCTCCCCTTCAACGCGATTTAAAAGCGTAGGGTGGCAAAGTGGATAATACATATAGAATTTCTTCCTCTTGAACATATGCATGTTAAAATTTTCTTTCTGAAGCATCTCTCTTTTCATTTGCTCTAACACAAGCTGCTTGCCTGCATATCCTTAATATGCTTAGGTTGCTGCGTCAACTAACAAGGAGGTGGATGTCCATGCCCCTAACTACCCAAGCTTACCTCCCCAGCTTATTTGTCAACTTCATAATGTGACTATGCATGTACGGCCTTTTAAAATTTGGTTTGCTACTATTTCAAATTCCTTGTTTGTTGAAGTTACACTTTTTTTTTTGGCTAATCAGAGTTTTGTGTTTATTTATATTTGATTAAGGCTGATGCAGAGACGGATGAAGTATACGCTCAGATGACCTTGCAACCTCTGAATCCTGTATGACTCCTGTGTAACTTAGTAGCGTGGTTTAACGGTTTGTGTAGAATTTGTTCTCTTCATTCTTTGACTTTAATTATGTTTGCAGCAAGAACAAAAGGAGGCATACCTTCCAGCAGAGTTGGGCACTTCAAGTAAACAGCCAACAAACTACTTCTGCAAAACTCTGACTGCTAGTGACACAAGCACTCATGGGGGATTCTCTGTTCCTCGTCGGGCTGCTGAGAAAGTTTTTCCTCCATTGGTAAACCTCTTTAGTATTTTTAAGGCAAAAGCTTGTCATCTTCTAACTTTGAAAATTTAACGTGCAGGATTTCTCTCAGCAGCCTCCTTGCCAAGAGTTAATTGCTCGGGACTTGCATGGTAACGAATGGAAATTCAGACATATCTTCCGGGGTAAGTTCTGTGGGTGGTAAAATGTAAAATGGAAATTTCTTCTCAAATATAAGGTAAGGACAAAGGTCAAAATCTGATTTACAATATGGTACCTTGGCTCCTTTGTACAGGCCAGCCTAAACGACATCTACTTACAACTGGATGGAGTGTCTTCGTTAGTGCTAAAAGACTTGTTGCTGGCGATTCTGTGCTGTTTATTTGGTAAGTTTTTTCTTCTTCTGCTTCTTCGTCTTCTTCTTCTTCTTCTTCATTCCCTCTTATTTTCATTTGTAGTCTAGAGTGGTGCGAGTCTTGTATCTGAGTCGCACGCATTGCAGTATTTTTCTTCCATTGTATTCCTCTTTTTTTGTTGGGTCAGATTTGGAATATAGCCTGAGGCACTTTTGGTTATTTCTGAGTGAGAAATCATGATGTATAATGTCACGTGCCTATAATCTAGGCTTAAAAGGGTGGTTATTTCTCCTGTCTCCGAGCTATTAGATTTTGGCTTTTCGGGTTTGTTTGTGATCTATTAAGCATTGTCAATTTAGCTGATACTTGCATGATGCCTTTGAGGTAAATCGAGTGGTTATTTATTTATTTTTCCCTTTTGCTTAACAGGAATGACAAGAATCAATTGCTTCTTGGTATTCGGCATGCAAATCGACCACAAACAGTGATGCCGTCGTCAGTGCTCTCAAGCGATAGCATGCACTTGGGGCTTCTTGCTGCTGCTGCACATGCAGCTGCAACAAACAGCCGTTTCACCATTTTCTACAACCCACGGTACAGTTGGTTACTAATTTATGAAACTTTGAAAAAATCACTTAGTACATTCAATTGATAATTTATTTTTCTTTTTTAAAATTCAGTGCTAGCCCATCAGAATTTGTCATACCCCTAGCAAAGTATGTTAAAGCTGTGTATCATACCCGAGTTTCAGTTGGCATGCGCTTCCGGATGTTGTTTGAAACAGAGGAATCAAGTGTCCGGCGGTAGGTTCACATATAATATTGTTGTTGATTTTGTTAGTGCTAGATATTTTCATGATTGTTGTGCACTTCTGGGTTGTTTGTAAACTTGAGAAAATTGACTTACAAGTTACAAGTCAAGAAGGTTGTCTTTTTCACACTTCTGCATGCCTTGGCTTAAGCTTAATTGACTGATTTAGAATCCTTTTGACTGGTTTTACCCCTGAATAAAGCCTTGGTGTGTTATCTTTAAAGTTGCTTATACATTTTTATCATTGACTGGATAAATGACTTCAATGACCTCAGTCATTGTGACACGGGTTTCTAAATATGTAGTGTTTCTTCCTTGATCAGATACATGGGCACAATTACCAGCATTAGTGACCTGGATCCCGTGAGGTGGCCTAATTCACACTGGCGATCAGTTAAGGTCTGTAACTGAACACTGATATTTTAATGCTTTGATATCATATAATTGTTTTTGAATGCTATTCCAGACGCTGGACTTCTACTTCGTTGCTCAGTGAATGGTTTTTGAACTAATTGAGGGAGCTCTTAAAAGTGTTGGATTTGATTTGAATTGCAGGTTGGCTGGGATGAGTCCACAGCGGGAGATAGGCAACCAAGAGTTTCCTTGTGGGAAATTGAGCCGTTGACAACATTTCCGATGTATCCTTCCCCATTCCCTCTTAGGCTCAAACGACCATGGCCTCCTGGACTGCCTTCTTTCCATGGTATGCTCTTGCTAGTTTTAGTGATGAAAATCCACAAGTGGACTTGACTACTTAATCTAGTGTCAACTTTAAAAAGATTATTAAATTGTTGAAACTTTATCTAAGTAGCCTTGGAAACTAAAGTTTTCATTTTGTATGATATATTTGCAGGTATGAAGGATGATGATTTGGGCATGAATTCTCCACTGTATTTGGATAGAGGGCTTCAGTCTCTTAATTATCCTGGAATTGGGGTTACTCCTTGGATGCAACCAAGGTTTGATCCGTCCTTTCTGAATTTGCAAACCGACGTGTACCAAGCCATGGCTGCTGCTGCACTTCAGGATATAAGGACTATAGATCCTTCAAAACAGCATGCAGCGTCCCTGTTTCAATTTCAGCAACCACAGAACTTCCCCAACAGGAATGCTGCTTTAATGCAGGCCCAGATGATGCAGCAGTCTCAACAGCAACAAGCTTTTCAAAATAATCAAGAGAATATGCATCCATCTCAATCTGAGGCTCTAAGTCAGACTCATCTTCAGCATCGTAACTCTTTTGTTAATCAGCACCAGCAGCAGCAGCCACAACAGCAACATCAACAGCAGAGTTTTTCTGATCAGCAGATTTCAAATTCTGTCTCTACAATGTCTCAGTTTGTTTCAACACCTCAACCTCAGTCCCCACGGACACAAGCTATTCCTTCGTTGTGCCATCAGCAAAGTTTTTCTGATTCAAATGGGAACAGTGTTGCTACTGCAATGGTTTCTCCACTGCATAGTATTTTGAGTTCATTTCCCCAAGAAGAAGCTTCCCACCTTCTCAATATGCCTAGGATAAGCTCTTGGATACCCGTTCAACCTTCTTCTACTACGGCTACTTGGCCTTCCAAACGTGTGGCTGTGGACCCTCGTCTTTCTTCTGGTGCTTCTCAATGTGATCTGCCTCATATGGATCAGTTAGGGCAGCGGCCGAATATGTTGTCTCAAAATGCAGTTACTTTGCCACCCTTTCCCGGAAGGGAGTGTTCTATTGACCAAGAAGGGAGCACTGATCCACAAAACCATCTTTTATTCGGTGTTAATATAGATCCCTCGTCTCTTTTAGTGCAGAATGGGATGTCGAGCCTTAAGGGAATTAGCAGCAATGTTGATTCTACAACAATACCTTTTCAATCTTCTAATTACCTGAACACTACTGGCTCTGAATCTACTTTGAATCCTGCAATGTCACAAACCATTGGTGATTCAGGATTCTTGCAGGCCGCAGAAAATATGGGCCAAGGAAATTCTTCCAATGAAACCTTTGTAAAGGTGATTTTTTCCGTGTGAAATTCATGAGTCCAACTTTTTTTTGGAGTTGAGTTGAGTGGTCAATTCCAACATTTTTTATTTGGTATGCTTTTTACAGGTTTACAAGTCAGGGTCCTTTGGAAGATCTTTGGATATCACTAAATTCAGCAGCTACCATGAGCTGCGCCGTGAACTTGCTCGTATGTTTGGCCTTGAAGGCGAGTTAGAGGACCCTGTAAGATCAGGCTGGCAGCTTGTATTCGTTGACCGAGAGAACGACGTTCTCCTCCTTGGTGATGGCCCTTGGCCGTAAGTATCCCTAAACAAAACCTAGTGTAATTCAAACTATCTGTTTGTGGCCATCTTTTGATGTTGCTCTATTCTTGAGATATTCTCTTAAAACGTGTTCTTTTTATTACAGGGAATTTGTCAACAGTGTATGGTGTATCAAGATACTTTCCCCACAAGAAGTGCAACAAATGGGCAATAATGGTTTCGAGCTTCTGAATTCGGTTCCAATTCAAAGACTTTGTGAAGACTTTGTGAGCCGACAGGACCCTACAAGTTTAAGCTCTGGGATCACAACTGTGGGGTCTCTAGACTACTAAACTATAACGTGACAGTCTAGATTCTGCTGTGTCTCCTGTAATATTATCATTAGCTTTTCTTCCCAACCTTCTCTAATGTTGGGAAGTTCTGCTTAGTTCTAGTTTATAGTCTCTGCTCATAAGCCTTTTGTTTTGGTTTCTCCCTTCATGACGATATATATACTGTAATTATATCACATTTCACCTTTGTGCTACAGTATCTGCAATATATAACTTGTTAGGAATTCTATTGTGCAGATACCTACAAGTTTTATGGAACTTTGAAAGTATTTTTGGCGAATATTTCATAGTCAAGAGTGAGCTAAAGTGTTCAACAGGACAGTGAATGTGATAGACAGAGATGTTTCTTTTGACCATTAATGATTCCTGACCAAACTCAGTGGTAAAGGAGTTGGAAAATGAAAATATCTAACTGTCTGTCTATTTTACTATTTTGTGATACAGAAACTGCATGTGATGCCTTAAATTGTTGACCGTTATGGCTAATTCTGTTGGCAGGTTTGAAAATTGGTTGCACACTTACTTGTATGAAACTACCTCTGATCTTAATTCTGGGATAGGATATTGTTACTTATATTTTTTGTCACTACCGTTTTTTTGATTAGATCAGAATCTCATCTACTTTTATTATTTTTCTCTTTTATTGAGATTCTGATTTAACGGTGAAAAAGTGGTAGTGACTTTTGGTAATGACAAAAAATGGTAGTGATAATATATATCCCCTTAATTATAGTACTACAAACTTTCGCCTTATAATTAGGGCTGGAAGGAGTGTTTTTCATCACTTTTCACTGAATTAATATTATCAAATTATTTCTATAGATAAATTTATATTTTGAAACCTACCTTGTCATTTTCTCAAAGTATCATAATAGACATTTCATAGCTTCCTAGTTTGATATATAATGTCTAGATTCATATATTTGTTACTTTGAACATGAGGTGCATACAAAGGGCATGTGACTTTGCTTTATTTTGGTGTTGGTTTTTGCCATGCATCATTTCTTCAAAAGAAAAATCGATATGGCACCTATCAAGATCTTTTGCATTTAACAAATAAAATATCCCATACCCATATAAGTTTATAATGAGATAAAGAGGAAATTAATTGGAAAAAATCAAAATAGAGAAATTTTCTTCCACTTTCATATTATTCCATCTGGTTCTGAATATAATACAAAATTGATTTTTTTGAAGATATTAATGAAGTTAATTAAATTATTTTAGAGTATTTTTATTTTTATTTTGTTCTCTAAACTAATTAAATTGACTAATAAACTGATATAATATAAAAATACATAACATAAGATATGATTAAGTAACTGATTTAACTTCTTTAATCTTTCAAAAAAAAGAAAAAGTTAATTTTATCTTATATTTAGGATCAGAAAGAGTACTTTACAAGGATATATGTTAGTAAGGGCTTCATTATGTTATGTTTTGAAAGAGGCTAAGAAATATGAAAGCACCTAACCTTTTCCCACATTTTACTAATGAAAAGGGAACATCGCTCACATCTCACAATTACTGTTAATGTTGTTAGAATTTTAGTGTCTCAAAACAAGTCTCGCATTGGTCAAGTTTAAGGAAGTTTTAATGTGTAGATATAAACAAGGCATTGCTCAAGTTTAAGGAAGTTTTAATGTGTAGATATATGTTAAGATGTGAACTTCAATACAGGTATATTGTACACATATTGAAAAGGTTGATATTTTTTGAAGTTATGAAATATCAAGTTAGTTACTAAGATATGGAGATTTTGAAAAGGCAGGAAAAGTATAAAAGAAAAGGGTATATATGTAATGCACATCCTTGTCATCCCCCAAACATGCATGTGCCTTTTGACTTATTTTCCATGTGACAGAGGATAAAGTTTTAGGTGTTTTTTCACCTCTTCCGATCCTTTTCCTTAATTATAAAACCAAGGTAGATTTATCATAGGATAACAATATGATTTTAGGATTAAAAGATGGTTGATTTTTCTTAATGAAGAAAAAAGAAAAGGAGGAAAAGGATGGGAATTAAATAGAAGTTAGATCTTAATCATATCTTAATTATACTGGGTTGATTTTTTTGAGAGATCCTTACATAATTATATATATCTTTAATTATATATTAGTTTATTAGTCAAACCAATTAGTTTAGAGGAAAAAATTTAAAATATAAATACTCTAAAGTAATTTAATTAGTTTCCTTAATTTCTCAAAAAAAAAAAAAAAAAATCAACTTAGTCTTATAATTAGGATCGAAAGGAGTATTGTTTTTCACCGAGACACATTTTTTCTATACTTTTTCAAAATATTTTTTGAAAATTGATTATGAGTAGTTTAATGCATATCCTTATTTAACTATTTTTCATCCACAAAATTGAAAGGTTCAACCTTTGTTTCACCTTTTCATTTGATTCAATTCATATTGATTTTCAATAATTTAACTTTACATTAAGACAGAATTATCAAATTATGAAATAAAAAAACCACACAAACACAATTGAATTATATCCAAGTTTGAATAAATGCCTCTAACAATATCCCTCACAAATGCAAACCATTGAGGTTAAATTTTCTTTTAATTTAAGAAAATAATAGTCCCAAATAAAATGAAAGTGATCCCTCCTCCAAGTTGGGCAATTATTGTGATGAATTGTAGTAATTCCAATTCTTGGAACAAAGTCCAATGTATTAATAACATGTATAGGACAATTTTGTCGGCATAATGGACAAGTTACAACCACTTCGTTCTCCATAATGTACGCTGCCAAAATACAATTTCCCCATATTCAAAAGTTTCTTGAATACTCCTTTCAGTGTTTAATATAATATATATTTAAAGAGTTGATCCTAAATTTAAGGGTTAAATAATAAATTGTCTTGGAAAGTACACGTTCGGAACAATTTTGTCTTGAAAGTTTTTTTTTTTTGACTCAATGTAGCCCTAAAAATATTAAAAATATAGTAATTTTGCCCTTTTCCATTAAAAAGTTAACGGACAAAAGCAATCATTTTTTTTAATGGTCAACGTTATTTTTTTTTAATAAAAAGGCAGAAGATCCTACGTTTTTAAACTTTTTAATCTTGAGCCAAAAACAAAAGTAAAGGCAAAATTGTTCTTAGACGTGTACTTTCGGGGAAAATTTGCTACTTAACCCTAAATCTAAATATAAAATATATTTTTCATATTTATTAATTATTTATTAATTTACCTATATTAATGCTCCTTTACAATAATCAAAGAGAAAAGAAAATGTGTGAATTAAGAAAGATAAGTAAGGTGTTTTAGAAAATATATCTCATATTATATTAACTAACTTCCTTAATATAATCAAATTATGTAAATATATTTTATATTAAGGACTAGAAAAGTATTTTTTTTTAATGTTAAATTATGTATTGAGACATTCACAAACAAATAAATTGCATGATTTTCAAAGAACTAGTGGCCTAGTGACATAGGATCTCTCTTTAAATGGAAGGTCACAGATTTGATTCCACTTGTAACATTAGATTACTAATCAGTATTTGATTACAAAATTAGCATTTAAATTCGGCAAGTCGGCATTTTCTGTTGTTTAATAGTGTCAAGATTAAGAGATTGAAAATATATTTTTTAAATTAAAGGGATTAAATTGAAATTTGTTATAAACTTATAGGGCCAAATGTATACTTTGGTCAAAACATATTTTATATTATATTATATATTATCATTTGATATTAAATTCGGGTTTGTGACTTCTCCACATTTGTCTCTGGACTCAAACTCGAGATTTAGAAGAATCTAATAGGACTTTACATTACGTTAAACCAACTTTATGATGAAAGTCAAAACATATCTTATTTTTCTTGAAAAACTAGATACTCAACAACATTATTGAATGCTATTTATTTTATTAAATAAATAATTGCATTATTATAAAAAATAGGAAGTATGCATTTAATATAAAAGTTGGACGGTAAGGGTAGAGAAAGAATGGACACATGGTGTGGGGCTACCCTATTAGTTGGAGTCACTTTCTTTCTATCTTTGTGGAATTGTGAGTGTGGAATAATGACAAGGTAGGGCACTATCCCTTCTATTATTGTTCTTTCACAAAACCTACCCTACCCCACCCCTAGATGCCCACTTACATTTCCTTATCTCCTAACAAATATCTAACTTATTTAACATGCATGCAATAAATGGCATATGATTATAAAAAATTGTTTAAATAAAACATTTTTGTGTATGGATCTTACTGAGAAAGTTATCCCTTATTATTTGGATTGGTTGGAAATGCTGAATATAAATGAGCGTTAAATAGTAAATGTTTTTCGAAAGTTTTAAAATATAGTAATATTATCCATTCCCGTTCAAAAGTTAACAGTCAACGTAAAATTTTTAACGGTATAAGATAATATGATTATATTTTAAAACTTTCGGGAAATATTGAGACAAAAAAAAAAAAAAAAAAAAAAAAAAAAAAACTTTTTGAGCAGTATTACTCTTCGAACCTATACTTGGACGGAATTTCTACTTACTTTATAAATAAGATGAAATAACATTTGTTAGAGATCTGATTTTATCAACTATGATTTTTTTTTTTTTTTCTTTTTACTTAGAGTATCACCTAACCAATAATTCTAATTCTTTTCTGGGTCTAAAAATCTCATAAGCAGGTTTTGCTACATGTAAAGAAAAGTCTTTTCCGTAGAGACAAGTTTTATAAAATAAATTGTTCACACATTTATTATTATTTATTTATTTTACCCATTTTTTGATAAAATAATAGAATTGGATATACGACCCACCGAAAAAGTTAGAATGAAGGAATATGAACACGTGCAAGCAGTAATGTCGTTTCTGTAGAAACTGAGGCTCCTTTTGTTTGGTTTCATAACCATCCTACATCTCCATCTATCAAAACTTAGATTATTAATAATAATGATAATTAATTAATCATAGATCACGGCACAATAGTTTTAAGTCGTTTTCTTTTTAGTTCACAACGCTTTCAAACATCATTGATAAAATATTTTTTGCCCATAATAAAATATTAATTAAATTAAATGATAAAAATATTCTACACCAGGGCCTTTTGCTAAAAAATATTAATTAAATTCAGTGATAACATCATATCACAATGTATGTATGTTCATCATTAATCTCATGTCTCTAAAACATTCTCCCACTGCCGCAAAATATTAAAAAAGTACCCTGAAAGAAAATTTTGGTCCAAAATATAAAAGATTGACAGGAAAACTAATGATTGGATTTTACTTTTATTCATGGTAGGAGTGAGTACTGTAATTAAACTCGGCCGGATTGGTCGGTTCAGCCCAAAAAAGGCAAATAGGACCGGTTCAAAGCATTAACCTGTTTTTCTTATATTAAAAAAATTGTTTTTTTTTTTTTTTTTTTTTTATAATTTTATATTAACAACCACGAAATCTTTACTTTCTCTGGCTTGACTCTCAGCCGATTTACGAACCCTTGACTTAGTATCCTATCGGTTCGAGAACTTGGGTCTGGTTTTAATAACCTTGGGAGTGAGAGAGGTGTCAAATAATCAATGCATATTTAAAAATAACATTGTTTAATAAGGACAAAGTAGATAAATTTTATCAATTTAAGAATATTATGTTACTCAACTTACATTTCTTAGTTCATGTAAATTAGTTAAGAACATTGTCTTATATATATATATATAGATATAAAAGGGTGGCTAAAAATCTAAATAACCATAAATAAAATTACACATAAGAGGAACTAAATCCTAAGCATTCCTATTCAACCCAATTCCTAAGGAAAATAGGGCACACATCTAAAATAGACGAGATTGAGACACCCAATTTGGCCAAGGCATCTGCAACTCTGTTGACATCCCGAGGAATAACCCGAACATCCACTTGCCAATCCCAACTCAACATATCCTTAATGTTTACAATCAAATTACTTCCAGTATTACAAAAATAATCTAAAATCAAATTGATAACCTCATCAGAAATTTGACTCTAGAACAACCTTCTTGAGACCTAAATCCCAAGCTAATTGAAGACCTTCTGCCACTGTCCATAAAGTAACGAACAACTCCCCCGCATCCCGCCATAGAGGATTGTAACTCCATAGCCCCATCAACATTTAATTTGAACTAACCATTGGGCGGTCGCTCCCAAACTCCCAACTGCATAGAACCAGAATGGGCTACCAAACCCTAATAACCATTCAACGAAACAAATCTAGTCCAGGTGAACTATAACATAGAGGCAAGATTACAAGGCTTAACAAAATTAATATTGAAATTACATTGATTTCTCCAATCCCACAATTTCCAAATAGCTACCCCAAAAAATAATTCCCAACAACCTTCCCAATTTTTGCCAACAGGATGTTTAAAATTAAGAATTAACCAATCACGAAAATTGCAGGAAAAAAAGGAGGCAGAATACCATTGTCTTATATTTTGGACGGGATGAAATACAATATTCCAACTGAACTGATCTTCTTGGGGATATTATTGGGTCATATTTTGCTTATTACCAATCTCAAGCCCAAGTTCAATCTAATTAACTAAGCCCAACGGATCACTCAAATATCAATACGGCCTGGAGGATTCCATTTGCTTGGATTGGGTCATACGGTATTTAGGTATAGGCTATAGGCTTATATTGGGCCTAGTCTGGGCTTCAGGGTTAAATTGGGGAATTCAGAGTTTAGAGATTAGGGTTTATGAGGAGTTGAATGCCGCATTTGGTTTCAGTGTTTCAAACTCTGTGCTGAAGCTCGGAGCCGCTGGTAAATCGTAGAAGCGGACATCGGGGCTCATCACAATGGTATGCTATTGTTTTCCCACTAATCGATTTTTCATCTTCGATTATGTCTTTATTATGGATCTTTTATCTCAAATTTCAATTCAAATCTTCTTTTCGATAGAATGTTTGTGTTCTTAGATAATGTATAGCATCTGTACTTTTGTCATTGCGATTTGATTGATGTGCCGAACATTTCTGGGTGGGATTTTTTACGTGAATAGAGATGATTTGATCTCTTATTCTATATTCGGTTTATTGATAGAAAGAAAAAGTTGAGTGAAGAAAAGTTTTTTGAACATGCTTGTGGAATTACAGAGCATAAAGTAACAGATTTGTAAACCTAGATGAAAACGAGGGGAGAAAAATTTAAATCTCTTACGGATTTCATATTTGTATATGAGAAACAAGGATTCATGAGCGACCTGTGGTTCTTTGCTCAAATATCGGATTGGGGAGCAATGGGGATGTGGGTTGTGGGCTATTCTTAGCATTTGAAAATTGAATATGGAATTGGTCAGTGCCTACATACAATCTTTTCTGATTTATTCAAGCTACATCGTTCCTACTGCCATGTTTTTCTTCTTTTTGGAAAAGTGGTTTTTTTGGTATTTACATTAGGAAAAAGACAACTTTTAACTGAGCAGGGTATAAGTGATAACTGTTTTTCCTCCTCCCCTCCCATTGAACCAAATAGAGCCAAATTTGTTGAGCCTATTGTATGGAATGTGCCATCTTGGTTCAATGCTACCGATGTCTAAATCCTATCTTGTTTGATTCCTTTGTCTGTATTAAATTCTCATTAATATTAATATGTTCTACACAGCCTAAGCAAATCCACGAGATTAAGGATTTCCTTCTCACTGCAAGAAGGAAGGATGCAAGGTCAGTGAAGATCAAGAGGAGCAGGGATGTTGTGAAGTTCAAGGTCCGATGCTCCAGTTACTTGTACACACTTTGTGTGTTTGACCCAGAGAAAGCCGATAAGTTGAAGCAATCACTTCCTCCAGGTTAGTAAAAACAAACAAACACTGCTCTTTATTTGATGCATGTGTGTTATGTATCAAACTTGACATTTTAATGAGGTCACGTGTCTAAACACTTAGCTACACTTGAAATTATGCATGGACACTTGGGATTTTATCATGTATCTGTGATCGTATAAATGTGCTCCCTTAGGTTGCGATATCATTTTGGTCACTTTAACATAACTCGTATTCCTCTTTTTGTTTGCAGGTTTGAGCGTTCAAGATCTGTAAAGGAACTGCTGAAGTGTTTGGTGTATTTTTATTGGTGCTGGTTTCTTAGTTATTTTATAGTGCCTTACATCAAGAGTTGTGGTTTTTTGTAATGTTTGGATAATTTTATTGTTAGTTTATCATTTCAAGGAACTTGATTTTCTTGGTCTCTTATTTTAAAAAGAATGAAATTTAGCTTCAGCTAGATACGTGATCTTTCCTGTTTCGCCTTTCATGTTTGCTTTTCTCCCGTAGTTAGAAATCAAAGCTAAAGAAATTTTTTTGAACAATGTTGAATTCGGTAAGACTACTCGGTTTGCAGCTCGATGTTAGTCATTCTTTATTTTGTTAGACATTGAGAATTTGAGACACACACACACACGTATAGATATTTTCTTAATTTTACCAGTTTTCATGTAATTATATAATTATACTCCCTCCGATTCTATAAGCAACATTATAGCAAAATCTATTTGCAAATACTCAATTTTTTTTTCTCACTTTTTAATTTGGGATCAGTGTTTTTTCTCCTAATTAAATAATTTAATTTTGCAACATTTTTATGTAAAAGATGAGAGGATGTTTAATTGTTTAATATTATATTGATTATTTTAAAAAAGATACCGGTATCATCGTTCTTTTGGCTTGCAAATGGTTCACGGGTTGGCT
This sequence comes from Acacia acuminata, assembly GCA_019022655.1. Lineage (NCBI taxonomy): Eukaryota > Viridiplantae > Streptophyta > Magnoliopsida > Fabales > Fabaceae > Acacia > Acacia acuminata. The sequence goes on from JAFJYI010000166.1 coordinate 1,393,855, forward strand.
TTATGCTCGAGTTGCTCACGCCTCACGAGCTAAGGAAAGTGTGCCAACAAGCAAATGGTTCACGAGTTGGCTTTATGCTCGGTTGCTCACGCCTCCGTAGCTAAGGAAAGTGTGCCAACAAGCAATTGTATGACCCCTATTACGTTTCATTAATGGATGAACCGCACTCAGGCAAACTCAACATCAGCTATTCTTGATTCTCCTACCCCAACGCCTCATTTCATCTTCTTCATTCTCTCTTCGCCCTTGCCGTCTGTCCCTCCTCCCCCATAAACCAAACAAATCTATCTCTTCCACCATCTTCACCGCTTCAAAGCTCTATCTCTCCCCTGCTTGGCTCCTTCTCGTTCTCCTTCCCTCCATAGATCTCTCATTTGTTGCTCCTCATTTGGCCTCAACTCACTCTTTTCTCACCGTCGGAAGGTATGAAGCTCGTCGACAAAGACCGCCAACACTCTCTCCTCATTCTCTTGTTCGGTTGATTTTTTTAAAAAAAAATCTTTTTGACTCGACCAACTCGGCCGGTTTAGGGCGAGTTACCAAGTTGACCGGGCGAACTCGCCACTCGGTTTTGCCCCTAACTTGGGTGGTTTCTGGCCGGTTCGTCGGCTTGTGTCCAAACCCGGGTCCGATCCGGGTTTCAAAACCCTGGTAATTAGTCTTTCTATTTTAATGTTTTAATTTCTAGTCATTCAAAATAATTACTATTTTTATGGTTCTTTATAATAAATATTATTTTCTTAGGTCCTTTATTATAATTTTCCCAAAAAAAAAAAAAATTGAATATGCCAAGACTCTCTGGAAAAAATTTGTTATATTTAACACTGAAACCTTTGTAAATAATATACTCACCCCTCTATTGGTGAGTGTTGTCGCTATTATAGCAGCTGCCTCCATGACCCAAGAGAGAGGGTTCCACATAAATCCCAAGAACTTCAAAAAGTTGTTGTCCTGAAAATTTCCGAGGAAGAAAAATAAAATAAAAAAGCACACAAACACACTCACTCAACATTGTAAATGAAATACCGACCAAAGATAGCAAGTCTGCATTCCATGACATTAGAGGTGAGACCTTCCGTGCTACAATCGATTCTCAAACACCTCCTCAATGGGTATGTTCTCCTGCATTCAAGGAAAAAAAATGCCGACCAACCAAAAAAAAAGCAAAAAAAAAAAAAAAAAAAAAAAAAAGGTATTGAAATACTTACAGACCCAGAAGAATGAAATCAACTCCGGTAACCAAGGATGGACCTTGGTGTATACAATGGGGGCCATGGCCCCCAAAAAAAAAAAAAATTGTCCCAAATTTTTAATATAAATTGGAGTTTTTTTACACATTTGGCCCAAAATTTTATACATTTGACTTAAAAATTTATACATTTTGACCCAAAATTTTATATATTTGGTTTAAAAATTTATACATTTGCCCCTAAATATTTTTTTCTCAAAAATTAGTTAATAAATATATATCCCCCCTCCCCCCAAAAAAATTCTTTCAAGGTCTGTCCCTCTTTGGTAACCAATGCGCGTAAAAGAAAAAAAAAAAAAAAAAAAGCATTGAAATACTTACGGACCCGAGGAAAGAATGAAATCAACTCCGGTAACCAACATACCTCATCGGCCGAGCTTGGAGCGAGAGAATGAAGAAAAAATGACCGAAGCATCACAGATCACACATTAATGCAATGCACTATGACCCTCAGGTTCTGACATGTGTTATACACTTTTGGTTTTACCATCGCACTCATCGTAAAATATGATGAAAAAGGAATCGAGAGAGTAGAATTTAACCTTCTATTCTTGTTGCATTCTTGAGCACCCCCTCTATCTTCTCATCACGTTCGCATCATCGTCAACTTGGCTTCTCACTCAACTTTTTTTCTATCCCGATCTTCGATTTTACTCAGATGGCCTGATGACCTCGCTAAAATGTTCTCATCTATGGCTTCTCGCTCAAAGGAAGAAGGAAAGCGGAGAACGTTAAGCAAATCTCTGTAAATCCGAAAGAGCAGGTGAGAGGAACAGTTAATTGAGTGACAATGAACAGTGAATGGCTTATATTGCTATTGCTATTAAGTTGATATTGATAATACCATTTAAGATGTAGCGGCGTGGATGACGACCTATGACATTTTTATATTAGAGTAAAATTATGTCCAAAAGCGGTCTGAAACAAGTTGGGAGAGAAAGTGCACATGTGGTATCAGATGAGAGAGAGTGAACAATGGTATCAAATAGGAGGTGGGTGATGGCAAAAACAACATGTAACAGTGTGGATAACGGCGGGTGATGGCAGAAACAACATGTAATAGTGTGGATAACGATGTCTCACTTTTAACAGTCTGAAACGTGGAAACACACGCTAGCGTGGATGACGTCTGAAACAAGTTGGGAGAGAAAGTGCACATGTGGTATCAGATGAGAGAAAGTGAACAATGGTATCAGACGGGAGGCGGGTGGTGGCAAAAACATGTGGCGGTGTGGATAACAAAGGGTGATGGCAGAAACAACATGTTACAGTGTGGATAACGACGTTTGACTTTTAATGGTCTGAAATGTGGAAACATATGCTGGAGGAAGAGAATGTTTAGATGTGGTATCAAACGAGACAGTGAACAATGGTATCAGACGGGAGGAGAATGTTTAGATGTGGTATCAGGCGAGGCAGTGAACAATGGTATCAGACGGGAGTTGCATGATAATAGAAACAACGGGAGTAGGATGGTGACCTCTTACTTTTTTATATTAGAGTCAAACTATGTCAAAAAGTGAAAATGTCGATAGAGATAAAATGAATAATGGGTATCGGATGAGAGAAAACTAATTTTTCATTAAAATATATTATTGGTTTTAGTCATTTATTCTTCAAAACTATCTAATATATGTTAGGGTTCCACGACCCCGTTAGTTTACTCTAGGAAGAGGAAAAGTGCTTAGGATAAGATAGAGTAGTTATTCCTAGTAGTTAATCTTATCTTATCTATTTGGTAGTTTTATTCGGCGAGTTATATTTCGAATTATATAAATATGTGTAATGTGGTTTATATCAGACAAATATTCTAATATGATTGTATGGTTCAAATGGCTAGAGATTTCAGATACTGGCTCTAGAGTTCCTTTTCCTTCATTTCTTCTCTTATATTCTACAAAGATCCTAACAATATATGTGTGTTGGAATGAGCCTAGTCATCACTTATGGGCCTTTCTCACTTAAAACCTGATTTCCCTAATCTGTTATGTGATCAAATATGTTATGTGATCAAATCTGTTTAAATTTTAAATTGTTGTTTCCTTGATTTTAGGAGAGATTCTAGTGATCGTCTAACCATGTATGAATTTCTCCTATATATGTACACATATCAGATGAATAAAATTTAGGAAAAATTAGAACCAAGGACCTACAACAGATGATATTTATTGAAAATGACTGTAAAAGTTGTAATTATGCAGAAGGACCAATAGTGAAAATATAAAATTTAACTTCCTACATTCTCTCCTTCAATCTCTCTCACATTCTATTTTAAAAGTAATTTAAATATTATTTCAAAATCATCATTTTTTAAACTTTAACTAACATCTACATAATCATATCATCAATATATTATTTAATTATTAACGATATTAGGTCATTTAAATCATTAAGCTGTTTTCCTTATTTATATAATCTTATATAAAATAAACTCTAAGTAAAATAGACCAATTGAGAAGATCTTAAATCTTTTGTCTAATATCTTAATCATTAAAAAAGATTTATCTAAAAAAAAAACATTATTATTATTTGAATATCATAGACTTTATTGATTATATTAAATTTTTTTAGCATTATTTTTTTTTGGTTGCGTGAGTTTTTCTCCAAGGAGGCAATCGCCTCCTTTAAATTGTTTAAAATTGCATATTTTAAAAATTTTATTAGATATGCATAACCTTTCTTTAACATTTATAATAAATTATAAAACATTTTGAGTTATCCTAAGATTATGTAATTTTTATTTTCAATTAAATTTTGTGTCAATTTTTCTTTTTGATACGCGCAGATTTCTTCGATACTGAAAATTTATGTCAATTTTAATAGTTATAATTTTGACAAAATAAAATATATTTGTGTGTTTTGATTCAATAGATACCTAAATAAGTCAAAAAAAAAAAAAAAAAAAGAGAGAGAGAGAAATTGCGTTTAATATAATAAAATTTAAAAATTCATATTAGTTTTAGAAATAGAATGTGGGAGGTTTAATTAAGGGCACTTTAGTATTTTCAAATTTTTAATTTGATAATTAGTCCTTCTAAATAATTACAACTTTTATGGTCCTTCCCAATAAATATTATCTCTTGTAGGTTCTTCTTCCTAATTCTCCCCCTTTTTTATTCAGAGAGTCTTGGTATATTCAACAATTATTTTTAATATGAATCACCATGGTTTAAGGTGATTGATTTAAGTAGGATTGAAAGTTTCTGAAAACATGTAGTATTGGAAGAGGATACAAATTTATTGTCTATTGGCATGCATTGAGTTCAATAAAGCATTTGGTATTTGTCAAGCTAAGGTTTCATAATATTAAATTTGGATTTAATTGGTTTTCATGTGATTGTTTAAGGTGAACCTCACATTCTTCTCCTTCCATGATTCTCTCATTTTTTCCTATTTTCTCATACTTAAGCAAGGATAAAGTACACGCGGTAACATCCCAAATTTTTGGATAAGAAGGTTGGAAATAAAACCGTGATAAGAAAGCTTTTAGCCGCAGTAAGTCCAAAAGTCTTAAGCTTATTATGAAGAAGAGTTTAAGATAATTATTAAAATTATTTTGGACTTTGAGAATTTGGGAAGATTATGAAATAATATTTCGAGGATATAAAAATATTATGGTGGAATTAATTATGGGAAATTTAGTCTGGATAAATGTAAAAATTTATTTATTGAAAATTTAGACTTATTTTCTCTTAATTAATTTATTTTGGGAAAACGAACAAATTCAAGGAAGGAATAATGTAGACCTGAATAATTTAAAATTTATATTTTATGGCCAATAGAAATTAATTAATAAAGAAAACAATTCTTATAAGGGATTAATGATTTAATTTCATCACGTTTTCAAATATTTGCAATTAATCGAGCTCGGCCCATACGCTATTTGATGAAATACGGTGAGATGGATCGAGAGTTTGAATAAAAGCAAGGACCGGGAGTTTTAGCAAAATAGGGACCGAACTTTCAAGTATATATATATCCATGCTCTTTGTTATCATCCCGTGCGTGCTTCAACCGAGAGAGAGAGTGAGAAAGAGAAGGTCGAGGAAGGGAAGAAAGAGAGCCGGTTGTGAGTGTTCATCGATCACTCTTCCTCTGAATAACAACACTGAAACAAGGGCGTTTGTTTTTGGGTAGAGATCGTGTCGTGTAAGTCTGAATCTGAAAGTAAGTCTTCGGGTCTTTTTCCTCTTGATTTTTGTTACTCCCAAACGCAAACTTATGAACATAAAAGCCATAGAAAATGAGCTAGTAGTTGCTGCGATATGGAAGCTGAAACAGGAATTTGGAGTTATATATATATATATATATATATATATATGCATTGATGCATTCGAATGGAAAGAGAGGAAATATTTCAATGATTCAAAGTATATAAATATGTATGTATACAGATGCAAATAGCTTGTACGTATTAAAAAAAAAAGAAGGAAGGAGATGTGTTACGGATATACATATATATGCATGAAAATTTGCTAGATGAGGGTCAGACGTGGTTTTTGCTTGTTAAATGGAAAGAATAAGAAACTTTGCTTTTTTATCAAAAATAAATAAATAAAAGAAAAACACCAAAAAAAAAAAAAAATACAAAACTTGCCGAGATCAGTGCAGTGCTTTATGGAACCAAAACTTAGTTGTCAAATGGAAAGTATATATATGGATGACGTTGTTTGAAGAAAAGTAGTCTGGGCATATATAAATATATATAGTCTAGCTATGTTCATATATAAATATATGTATATAAGTTACTATTCTTATAACCAAAGCTGCTGAACCATACCCGTGGGAGTGTGTGTGTTTAAGGTGGTGTGTGTGTGGTTTGTATTAAGTGTGTCGTGTGTATTAATGGTATGTGTGAGGTGCAGTTTGTGACTGTGACTGCGCTATGTAGTAGCGTTAGGATAAGTTGTGAAAGTTCTGTGGTGTGTGTACACTTGAAACCAAAGCTCTACTTATTAACAAAAGACATATGAATAAAAATCATGCTTATATATATATCTATACACAACGTGGTACAGGGAATAAATGGGAAAAAGCAAAAAGTGGTTTCTTTTTTTATACATGTACCATAAAAGCCAAAAGTAATAAGAAGTGTGGTCTTATATACTTATATTTGCAGGTCACTGTACAGAAAAATAAAATAAAAATAAAAATAAAACCTTACTAATATACACACACTTGTTGCCATAAATAAATCAATAATATCATTGTTATTGTTAGAAAAGGAAGTAAGTGATAAATTAGAAAGGGGTATTATTTATTAATAATAAATAGAAAAGGGAGTCATTAATTAATAATAAATCGAAAGGAGAATTAATATTCACAATGGTCTCCCTGATTTTTTTTAGTACCATCATAATTTGCCCACTTCAAACATCCAAATTTATTATTATAATTCGTATATTTTTAATTTTATGAAATTATAAGTTATAATTTTATGTAGAGTTTTAGAAGAATTATTAATGGTTAGTAAATTGGTTGTGGTAGATTGATTTTTGGCGTATGTTTGAGCTCTTGGATTAGGAGCAGTGTGATAATAGTTAGCTTCGGTGAGAGGTAACCACTTTCCACTTGTTATGTGTATTAGTATGTTGTTTGTGAGTATTTTGTGAACCGATTATGAATATCTTAATAGAAATTGCCTTGCGGAACCTTATTTTTATTTATTTATTTTTATATATATGTGAGAATGATTTTAATGGACATGATATAAACGGGAAAATCTTGGAAAATCCCTATTGAGCTACTTATTTATTGTGATAATTATGGTAAGGGTTTGAATTGGGAAGAATTGAAGTAATTTATTCCACCACGTGGTGAGGCCTCCGTTGGTGCACGATGGTTGGCTTTTATTGTCCCACCTTCAATGAGGACCGACCCACTAGTTCAATGAGGGATTACGACACCCCACTAGTTCAATGAGGGAAAAGACACATGGTCCTGGGACATGTGCTCGAGCATTTTGGCTCTGGCCCTTATCACATGACCAAAGGTGAGCTTTTGAGTAACCGAACATGGATGTAACTTAGCCCATGGGTCTAGTCGGAGGAAATAAGGCGGTTCGGTTGGATTGGTGGGAAGCATCTTGGGAATTATGTTAATGAAAAATTGTAATACCTAATTTATGATATGAAATTTTGTGATGTGGATATTGGTGAATTATATTTTTAATATTTTGTTATATATAAATTGTTCCACTTGGCACCTCACTAGCACATATTAATATTCATAATAAGTTGGACTGATGGTTACCACATTTTTCAGGTGATAGTTCCCGTCTGGGTCCATCAGGGAAAACCTCGAAAGCTTAGGCTACTTTTGCTGAAAGTAGTGCTTCTGTCTTTTTGGCATATGTTGGATGATTGTATATTGTCACGTTAGGGCTCATTTTGCATACTCTGGTTTATTTTGGATATTTTGTTAAATGTTGAAGCACTATTAAGTTACTGATCGAACTAACGTATAGTTGTTTTGTTAAGTAAAATGGAGGACGTTACACAAGACATCTCAAATCCTGAAAATTTGGGGAGTAGGTAAGTCCAACTGGTATCCTTGACCACAACTTCATTGATTGTCATTCAATCATCAAGATTTACTTGATCTTTTTCAATTGAGGCACAAGCTACATGGACAGGACTGAATCCTGAAACCTCTCCTTTTTATAATTTTTATTCTTGCGATGATTTTTTTTTTCTCTTTCAGCATTTTTACCAAATGCGCGTATGGAAGAATTTTTTTTCCTTCCATTCTATGTTTAATATCACCTACTTTCAGCAATTTTTGCCAAAGCTAACTTGTATTCTTCATTGAGAGTTATGTCTCTCTTTCAATACCTTTGTTGTGCATTATATGTGTGGCTTGCTCTTTCTGCTTGGTGGTTAGTTCATTTTGTATTATAACTGAAAGTGCTTTGATCTTATCAGGGAAAAATAACTACAGCTCATTTCTTTGTCCTCTCTTTCATGAAAAAGGTCTCTTACATTTGATGATACTTGGCTTTCTAGGGAAAGCTACCAAAGTCTTCTATTATTCTGCCAATAGGGCTTTTAGGCATCCTAGATTCAATGAGATGCTTCCTTGAGGGCATATTTACCGTCAAAGAGGAGGACGAAGAAAGCATAGAAGCTAGATGTTCAAGCGAGAAGGTCCTTTTTTAAAAGTAGATATATGGATTTGCATGAAGAATTGTGTATATTCCCAGTTTCATTTCTGAATAATGCTTCTTTTATGTATTTTGGATGTCGGGTGGACAACTTCTAAGTAACCAAATTAATAGTGTTGATATTACTTTTTGGTTTTGGCTTTTGTTTATTCCCATGTTCAATCAAAATCAAACAGGTTAAGCACAAGTGATAGATGGTTGAGAGAATGATTAATTGTCATTTCAGATTGCATTCATGTTGGAACAAGGTTTGTTTACAGTAAGGAAATACTATTTGGGGCAGTAATTGGCTTTTGTTTTGCCTTTGGCTTTTTTTTTTTTTTTGGGTTTTGGCTTTACTTTGCATTCATGACCAAAGGTTGTACTGCATTAATTGCATAGTTATTAATTGAATTCTTTAATGTGTATAAGGAGCAGTAAATACTATCTTTATGTATTGGCCATTAGTAAAGATAAGGTTTACTAATATTAAATTTGGCTTGAATGGGTTATCATGCAAGTGTTTAAGTTCATCATGGTAACATGTCACTGTGCAAGATATTGGGTTAACCTCACATTTATCTCACTCCATGCTTCTCACATGTTTTCATCTGTTTTCTCAGAATTAACCAAGGAAAATTAACACGCTATGTAAAGTCATTACTTCTGCATTTCCCATGAAAAAAGAAGGTTCCTGGCAGGGTGAGTTCTGATCTTCCACAAATTGAGTTCAATATACACTTACAAAACCTTTTTTAATTGAGAAGCGACGTGTGTGTGGCAGTTGGTGCTTTTCTGATTTTTTTTTCCTGTGCATTTGGTACGAATTAGGTAGGTTCTTTTCTGATTTAAGCTCAGTGTTCTGAATCAAAGATTTCCCTTGGTTATGTTGCCTCACTGTATACTATTGTAGAGCATTGATGGACGTAATGATATTGCAAAGTGAACTTAAATCATTGTGTATGTGAGTTTAATAGGAAGCTTAATTTCTGGTAGTAAAATTTGTACAGTGTCCATTAGATTTGTCATAGTTAAACCTTGCATTATTAACTTAGGAAATTGGTAGCTATGCTGACAATGGGACCAAGCTAACCAAATGTCATTTTCAAAGCGCTAGCTGTGCACTGTTATATATATATGATGTAGTTAAACCATGTGCACTGTGACTGAAATGAGCTTATATATGATGTTAGTGTGTGTGTGTGTATATTGATTAAGAAATGTAATAATAGTTCATATTTGACTTTTTAAATTTTCAGAAAAGGGTAAAGTTGAAGCATCTTGAAACTGGACTATTGTTGCATCATCCTTGAATAACCAGATAACATGTACTCATATATTCTTGCCATTGGAATCTCAATATTTATTCTTTTATCATGTGATATCTAAGCAAATTTATATTTTGCATTGGTCCATGTTTTAAGGTCTTATCATACATATTGTACCATGTATCGGTCAATGGCTTCATCGAACTGTTAAATGAAGAAATTATAAATGGGGTGCTTAATTGTAATTGAGTATAACCTACCCAACTTCTTTTCTTTCAAATGGTTGGTACTTATGTTCATATTTTAAATAGCATGCTGATACTTTAGTAACTTCATTTTGTTTCAAATGTAAAGTACCATTATGTTGCTTCATCGGTGGGAGATGGGATAGCCTTAGTGTCTTTATTGAAATCCTGATTCCCCCCATGGTGTTCTCATAAGAGGCACAATGTGTGGTGCCCACTTACATATATCCTTGTCTTACAGAGAAGCAGTTAGGCTTTAGTTCCAACATTTTGCAGAAAGTGGTCTCTGGTTTTCTGTGTATCAATTGGGGGATTTTTTTTCTTATTTCGCCTGCAATAATTTCTTACCTCTAGAATGGCTACAAATTCTTTTGCTATGATAATATTTCATGTTTTTTCTTGTTCTTGAATACCAGGGTGGAATTGAAGATGGTAAAGAGCCCATACCTGTTGCCATTATGGAACTGCTTTAAGAAACTGGAATGGTTTTTGCTAAAATAATTGTTGAGGCTTTTGCAAATATCTATCATGGTTTTGTTGTACTTTTTATGGTTCATTTTCATAAATAGTTACCAATGTGTAGACTTCCATCTATACTCTATAAATGAATGCTATTTAATGGAAAATGTTAACAGAAACAATAAGCTATACTGCTCAACTTGGATATATGAGAACTAGCTTGACATCTTGTTGCTTTAGATACACCATACTATTAAATTCCTTTTAGCATGATTTCATGAAATAGTGGAGCTTTATCTTCTTTCAATTTTTCCAACTCCAAAGATGGTTGACTTATGATGTTCCACTTTATGATGAGGCTAAAGTCAATCGTCTCTGGAGAGGTGATTGGTATGGACATGCACAAAGTGGTGCGCTTTTCTTTTGATTTTAAGACATTTGTTAGATGACCAACTACCTTTATACTTGTCACTTTAAAGAGAAGCATGAGTTTCATTGGTGACAACTGATTTGTGCCCTTAGATAATAGATCTTGGTAAGTGATGGTGTGGTCTAAACAAATAGCAAACAAAGTATGGAAACGAGAAAAGTAAATTTTTTTAATTGTGTGAAAGCATGCTTCAAACTAAGATTACTTAACATGCAAAGGTTAATGTGTCATTCTTGCTCTTAAAGTTAAAGGGATAGAAATCAAGGGGGGAAACAGAAACAACCTACCGAATCTGAAAGAAAATCAATCAATACAAGAGCTTTGAGTGTGGGGTGTGAAAAAGTACATCCGGCTTGGTATTTCTTATTATCTTAGACTTTGTTCTATGCTATTCCCTTCAATCTTTCACGCTTTTTGTTAAATTATGTCTAACTTGGCTTGGAATATGGAGGTTAGTAAAATATTAGTTAATGCTTTTTTTGTATTGATGTTCTGAAAATATGGACAGAACTTATGATTCTCCTTTGTTCTATTCGCTGATCATATCTAAAAAAGGTTAGCTTCATTATGCCTTGTACCGTTTTGATGACACTTGAAAGTCATATATGCATGCTACATTAATCATTGTTGCCCAAGTATATGATTCCAGCATTCTTTCTTTCTGCAGAGAACAACATTTATCGAAACCAGTGTTCGCACATGTGCAATTATATGTCACTTTATCAAGAGTTAACAATATTGTAGGTTTGAAGATTCTTATACAAGATGGGAAAAACTAGGGAAAATGTACAACTACTAATGTCGTTTACAAGGAAATCTTTAGAAATGTTTAGAGAGATAGTTGAGATATTGGATGCTAATTTTATATATATGAATGTTTATGTAATCTAATGGCTAGCATGTTGATATTATTTTGTTGTTGATTTTGAGCTGCTACATACATTGCTAAACATGAAAGCTTACAATTATTAACGTTGCTGTGGTGCATGTTGTGTTTTCAGATAAAGAGACAACTTATTTGTTTTTTTTTTTTGCCGATTTGAAATGCAGTTCTTTTCTTTTACAATGCTTTGTTTTTTAGTCAATTACTTAATAATTTAGATGAGTTTAAGGAAGTGATAGCCTATAATTTTTCCAAATTGTTGCACCATGCAACGTGCGGGAGATTTCATTCTTGTTAATATAGTAGGCAATGGAGTTGAACCACTATGTTCCTCTTCACCCCTAAAGGCCTAAACATAGGGCCCAGAGAAAGGCTTGCAAATATCAATGAAAAAAACTAAAATAAAAAAAAAAAAAGATGATAATTTACTTTTAATAGACAAATAAAGCATATAAGTCTGGGTATTGCTGTTGGTTATCATACTAGTCTCACACACTCTTGGTTCAACATCTACTCCTTTGAATGCCATAAGTAGTGTTAAGACAATTCCTTTAAATTTATAATAATAGAAACTATCATGTTTTCTTTACTTTTATTTTTTAACTATTTTATTTAAATTAATTTAAATTTGAAGTCAAATATCATGGTAAAATATTAAATTTTTTATCTTATATAATTATTGGATTTTTATATTTTGAAAGATGATACTTGACATACATACTTTGAGTTGTGTGTGTATGCATGTATGTGAGTGATATAAACACAGATGATATTTTCATTATCCCATATCTGTTTTAAGTTTTGTCGCGTAAAAAGAAGTTTCAGATTTGTCAAACAGGTAAAAGTTTCAAAGTGTTTTCCACATCTCATGGCATTAACATGAAGGAGATTACAAGCTACGGAAGCTCATAGCTGGTAACTAAAATGGTTTTTTTCTTTTTTCTTTTTTACAAGGAAATTTGTAACAAAATTTGAGTTCTTTTATCAGCTCTGCTCAGCCTGATAGTTCTATTTTCACACGCCGTAAAGGATGGAAAAGAAACATAAAATAGAGACAAGCCCATGTCAAACTGGGAGAAATAAGAAACATCAAAACCTATGTACAAGAATGTTGCTATCTGTCAAAAGAGTGAGTCAATTTTAGAGTTAACAATTTATAGCACTTTAAATGCTACATGTGTTTAATGAAGCATCTGTCACATTCTCCACGCAAACGATTAATGAACCTTTGGTGCCCTATAATCAAGATGACTTTGAAAATAAAACTTGCAAAAAGTGTTAACTACAATTAATTATTTAAATCACTTAGAATTGATCATACTGATATTAATCTATATTTGAACCTTAGAATAACCAAAATCATAAATTTTCAGACATGGAGCTGGGCTGCAATCCAACAAGTCTCAATGGAAAATTTGCTAAAGACAAGGAAAATTGCAAATAAAAATATAAAATGAGATTAAAAAAAAGGAGGAAAGGAAGCAGATTTATAGACACAATCTTAAGGAAAATGTTAATAATGGAAGGGGGTTGGGTGGTTTCAGCCGTAAACTAACAAATGTTCCACCAGTGATGATTGGTTTTATTCATGAACTTAACCTGTGTTGGTCAAAAGGGATCAGAAATATTGTTTTACTCGTTAATTATATAGAAGCTATAAATTATACTGTTAGAGGTTGTGATAAGGATTATTCTTTCAAGGACATAGTGGATGATTTTGAGTTAATTCTTCATAGAGATTGGTACGTTGTAGTTAGTCATGTTTACAGTAGGCCACAACTGTTGCAGATAGTTAACAAAATTCTCTCATAGGATAAATGGTAATTTTTGTCTGTTTGATCAATCTCATCTTTTTATTCAAAAGGCTGAGGTTGATGAAAGTCAGGTTGTTGTTGACTTTTGTTGTAATGTCTCTTTTGTCAGAATCAAATCCAGGTTTTAGTAAAAAAAAGAAGAAAGAAAATTGTTCACTTACCACAGAATGACAGTAATTAGCTCTTGAGATGAGCTGTTGGAAAAAGGACGTAGCTTGGAATACATCAAGAACAACAAACAAATCAAAATTTCTTCCCACTTTATGTTGTTCTAAAGAAGGTGGGCATAAATAGATACTACCTCCAGTTTTAAATATAAGATTGATTAACTTTTACTAAGATTAAGAAAACTAATTAAATTATTTTTAAGCATTTATATTTATCGTTTTGTCTTCAAACTAATTTGTCTAATTTATAAACTGTTATATAATTTAATCATACACAACATATAATATGATTAAGTAATTGATTTAGCTTCATTAATTTCTCTAAAAAAAGTTAACTATATCTTATATTTAGGATCGGTGAAAGTTGTAAAAAAACTTTCTTCCTTAAAAATTTGTCAAGAAAAAGAAAAAAAAGAAAAACACAGATGTCTATAAGGTTAAGGAACTAATGGAGCCTTGACATTCAATTTTTGGCCTGTTTGAGTTAGTATTTAAAAATATTTTCACACAAGTTAAAATAAAACTCCTTTGATATATTAAGCTCGTATATTGTAAATTATATTAGAAAAACAGTTTCTACCGCTAATCAAATAAGATTTTGTTACTCAAATTGTGTCTTAAATTACTTGAAAGCGCATATGTCTGAGATAACTTGTTAAATTATTGAATTACTGTCGTGGATGTGATGGAGGATTCGTAGATCGATTCTCCGACCTTGTGTTGCGTTTTCATAGTCACTTGCCTCTTAAAAAGCTCTTGCAAAGTTTTTCAGATGTGATGACATATGAACAAGAGATATAAAGAAATGTTCACACCTTATGATCACAAGCACATCTCTACAAATTTGTGACCTGTAAACATCATCTTTCTCTCTCTCTCTCTCTCTTCCCTCTATGAATCTCACTTCATGCATCAACTTGCACAATTGCACTCAATTGCTTGGGAAATTACAAGATTTGAGTGACCTATAACACAATTTGCCGTGTGTAAAAATAAAGACCATTATCTACTGCATTAAAAGAGAAGCAACATTTTTCTTCTAGTTGCAGTGCCTTGATATTATATCACAGCCAACCACAGCAACTGTAATTCAAAGACGGCATTCGTCCTGTCTGACGTATATACTCAGCTTGAGCCACAGTTTTGTCTGCTTCTCGATTTTTTCTTGCTTCAGCTGCAGCTCGCTTCTCTTCAGATCTTTGCCTTGCCAACGCAATCTTTTTCACTATCTTTGCATGAGCTTGGGCTCTCATTTGCTCAACTTTCGACTAAAACACATAAAAGTTTCCATCAGTGGCAAAGCACAAGTTATTTAGTAGTCACTCTTAAGGATTTACAGCTTATAAGATCATACAGCAACTGCAATTAAAGAAGGGCCAAATGTCAAGTTGATCCCTCATTTAATGTTAGTCCTTATAAAATAGAAGTGTGTTGAAATGCAGGGGACCAAGTTGAAAATTGGTTTAACAATGAAGAACCAATTTAGGATTTCAGTTTATTATATATCCCAATATATATATATATAGAACTAGATATCAGTATTAATCAGAACAAAGTTGTCAAGCAGGATATTAGCATAGACACGGCATTAGAAAGAACATCAAGTTTCCAATGTGCAATAAAAGAGTAACTACCTCAATTCTCCTCATTTCTGCTTCTAATTTTGCCTTCTGTTGACTTTCCCATGCCTGAATTTTAATCTCTTCTCGCCTATAACTGCATTATCAACATGAATTATCAGATTATAATGGCCTAATGCAATAAAAATACGATTACAACAGCCAAAATTAATGTATAAAAAAACAGAGCTTATTCAAGTTCTTGTAGAATGAGTCATGAATAAAACAAACCTTGCAGTGTTTTTAGATTTTTCAGCTTCCATCCATAAATTAGCACGTTTTTCAAATTCAATCCGATCAAGTTCTTCTTGATTTATATTCTGACCAGAAGATTTGTTTTTCTCTTGCTCATCTTTACTTGCCCACGCAGCAATATTCGTCTTACCAAGCTGCATTCCAAGAGCTGCAATCTCTCTTCTTGTCTTAAGCTTGATCTCTTCTTCTGACAACTGTGTCTTGCTTCCAGCTGGAAACTGTGAATCCTCGTGGGCTTTGCTCTCAAATGGCATAGGAGTCGGTGCGTCCCTCCTGGGAGTAGACGGCATCGAGGAAGTTGGGCTACGCATCGGACTTATGGACCCCACTGGTGTGGCAGTTTGCGAAGGTTCTTGACTTGTCATAGGGGTCATCTCTGTTCCCATGTCTCTCATAGCAACTGATCTAATCCCAGGAATAGCTGCATCAAATGAACATGGCAATGTTCTTATCCACATATCAAATACTTCAGCTATGGCAAAAACAACAAAAATCCATAATCCCTCCGGTCCTTAATATAAGACATATTCGGGAGTCGATCCTAATCCTTAATATAAGACATATTTGGAGAATCGATCTTGGTCCTAAATATAAGATATATTTTTCATATATGTCAATCTTTTCTTAATTTACCCCTATTGACACAAATTGAATAATAATCAAGGAGGAGAAAGAATGAGGGAATTAAGAAAGATGATTAGAGTGTTTTAGAAAATACATATCATGTAGTATTAACTAACTTCCTTAATCTAATTAAATTAAGTAAATATAAGGCTCAGTTGACTTTTTTTGAGGGATTATGGAAACTAATTAAACTAACTTGAAGTATTTATGTTTATCATTTTTTCTCAAAACTAATTAGTCTGATTTATAAATTGCAATATAATTTAATCATACTCAACGTACGATATGAATAAGTAACTTATTTAGCTTCCTTAATCTCTCCAAAAAAAGTCAACTAGGTCTTATATTTAAGACAGGAGGTAGTATGTCTTATATTAAGGACCGAGAGGAGTACATGACAGAAAGCACACATACATTATCATATCCAAATGACCCTTATTAAGGTCACCCAGAGATGCTTCATCTACTAACTGCGAAACAAGGTCTATTAAATACAGATTATGAAACATCCTAGGACAGAATCATATATATAAATATATCAACATTCAGTTCTTGAGGCGAAGGGTGTAAGCTCATGTTTGATGTGTAGTGTTATTAAATACTGATTATGTCTGATAAAGTATGCATGAGGTTATAAAATTATATATTAATGCTTTTAGTACCTTTTTGGTCATCTGTACTTGAGCAGGATATAACTAATTCATTCACATCCTTCAAATCTTTGCTTTGAGGAAGGGAGTCTACAACTGTTGGAACCCTTCCATGAGCTTGGCCTGAAACCGAATGAGCCTTGGATGGAACAAAAGAGAATTTCTCAAACGCGACATTAGAAGATGTCGGTTGACAGAAATCGATTCCTTTTGTTTCAGCCACTCTGCTGATTGCTAGCTTAAGATTATCATAATTAGCAGACTCTGGAGCCACCCTTGCTGGCGCGCGATTGGCTTGGCTTTGTATGAAATTCTTCTTCAAGTAGTTTGATTGTATATTTTGCCTATTCATTATCCATTTCTCAGCATCATTCCACTTAGAAGGCATAGGTCTCAATAGGGATCTTTTTGCAGGATTGCTCACTGATCTCTCTCCTTTATGAAACTCAAAGCTCGATGAGCTGGCATTACTGTCATAATCAAGATTTTCATCTTCAGTCATCCTCAGCGGGTGAATCGCGCTAGAATTGCCACTATCATGCTTCGAAACATGCTGCATATTCCACGACTCGTGTCAACATTTTCCTGGGCATTGTCTCCTTCGGTTCACAAGAAGTCTGAACATCATGTCTTTGGTCAGGCAACACATCACTGGATGGTTTTGTTGACAGTATCTCTAAGCTGGGAGATGTAACTGAAAGGAAATATGTCTTAATTGTTTATGAATTTCAACACCACCCTAGAACATGAAATATGTTTGAGTGGTTCAATACATAACAGAAGAATAATAACTGTAGAAAAACGTAATGAAATATCAAACCTTATTCCTTTCATAGAACATGAAGTTTTAAAACTCAAAAAAGTCATACTCAAAATTGAAGACAAACTCCATCAAAAAAGCTGTCACTTTTGAAATTTGAAAATAAGTTTTAATCAGTTTCAATTTGAAAAATCTTATTTCTTTTCAATGCTTGATGGTCTGAAACGGAGAAAAGGCAAAAGGAAAAGGGGTAAAAAAGCAGAGTGAAGCAGCTAGCAGAAACTGGTAAAAGCGCTCCAATATACATAATGGAAGAATAAATATTAAAAATAAAATAGAAATATATACAGACTGTGGACCATCATCATCAATGTTGTCACTTCTTAAAAACTGGTAGAAATATTTTTTTTAGTTAATTCTAAATAAAAAAAAAAAAATTCAATTTTTTTAAAATGAAAATGAAGTTTTGATCCCCAAAATCATAATCAATAAAATATATATAAGGGTGGAAAACAAGAAGAAGAAGAAGAGACATGTAGTTTAAGCTGATATACAAGTGCTATGAATTTAAGTGTAAGCAAAGTTAAATATATATTTGTTATATATAATATCTAACCTTCATCATCAAGGCTATCACTTTTTGAGGCCAATAAGCTGTTCACAAATTCAGCATCCTCAAGCCTTGAAGGTGAAGTTCTAGAAGAATTACAGTTGGATCCTTCCTTCTTCTTGTGATGGTGAGCTCCCATGAGCTTCATTCTGAGTTTACTAGGAGAAATTATTCCATTCTGCAGGTGGAGAAAGAACAAGTGGTAAAATCCATACTCAGTTAAAAACCCTAGAGCCCAATTACAACAATTCAAAAAGTACACATCTTTCAACAAAGCTTAAACAAAGAAACCCAGAAATTGACCACTTTTTCCCATCCAAATATACCCTTTTTAATCAACCTCAAGATAAACACTAGGGGTAATTCAAACTTTGCTCTTCTCTTTTCCCCTTTTTTTTTTTTTTTTTTTTTTTTTGTTGGGGTCTCAGCTTTCACCCAAAGGAACAATCATGATAAATCCATCTGTTTTGGTCCATAAAAGTAGGAAAAGGAAAAGCAAGAAGTTTTAAAGTTAGGCTAAAAAAGCTTTTTTTTAATGGAATTAAAAAAGATGAAGCGCAAGACAAACCCAAGAGAATTATTGGCTGTTTCTGAAGTCCTTAAGAACAGAAAGCTTCAACAGAAATTCTAAGACCCAAGCAAAACCACCCACCATTTTTTCCATGAAGCCCAGTTTTATAAACAATATAAAGATTCAATTTTTCATAAACCCACAAGGCACAACAAGATCAGACAGTCCCATTAACAATGAAAAAGATCAAACAGAAACAGAGAATGAAGAGACCTGGTTTTCGTTTCTAGATGCTGCAAGAAAATGACATACCTGAGTTTTGTCAATCCTTTCGTACTCCATTGGTTCTCTCTCTCTCTCTCTCTCTAAAATATAAGATAGTAGAGAAAACAAGATATTAATCACAGCTTGAGGTTGAGGGTGATGAACATATGAGAGAGTGAGTAATGGAGGATGGTTTTTATTGTATTTTTATTTGGCGTGCAGAGAGGGGGAGAGAGAGGGAGGTGTTTGTTTGTGTTGCTCTCTGTGGTAAGTAAGGTTCTTCTCTGTGCGGTACGGGGATGCTCTATTGAACTGTTATTTTTGAGATCGCCACGCAATCAGAGTGTGGGGACCACTACTGGGACCATGGAGAGGAGAGATCTAAGTCCAGGAAGGCAGGGCTTTTTCTGAGTTGAGTTTCCCTGCAACTCCTCATTGATTTGCCAAATCAATCACCGTGTGCCGAGGAATTGCCGATTTCAGTTTTCTATACTATATTAAGTATTGAGTACACTTGATTTATAATTCACACAATTTATTTTAGTAGAAAACTAGTGATTTGAGATTTTTAGTATAATTCACACATTTAACTTAAATGTATTTTTCTAAAATTTTTCCTTTTTTCTTAAGGAAAATAAAAATAAAAATAACAGGTAAATTATTTATTATCTCTAACATATTTTTTTAGGCAAATTGTCTCTCACATATTTGGATAGAGTAGGTTTAGTTGAAAGAGAAATGTTATGGGAAAACCCACCTCAGTACTCAAATTAATAAAAAATTGTTAAAAAATGCTCAAGAAAAAGTCACACGTTAAAAAAGAGTTTAGGACTTTTTTTGATATTATTTCACAAAACGTTAGTTGTTAATATGTATAGATATAGTTATTAGCATGTATTGATTTAGTTGTTAGGATATTAGGATATTATTTAGTTAATGTTCTACGATATAATTATTAACGTTTATGAAATAATATCGAATAAATCTTGAGGTTTTTTTGACATTTTTTTTTTTTTTTTTGCCTCTTTTGGATAATTTCTTACTAATTGGTGTCCTGAGGGGGATTTTTCCCAAATGTTATCACGAGGAAGTCTTTGCTTTGGATGTTGCTTGTGATCTTAGGTAGTTAGTCCATATCCATTTAATTCAAGGAAAATATTTATGGCAAGTTGAAAGTACTTATAATTTATCAAAAAAAAAAAAAAAAAAAAGAAAAAGAAAGCACCTGCTTCAATTCGATAATTAATTCATATGCATTATGAAAATTAGTTAAGTTATTTGTTTATAAGAAAATTATGTTAATATGTTAATGTTTCTAAAATATTGTTTCTTTCTTTTTTGACATCTAAATGTCATTTCTTTTAATCATTTACTTTTGAAATTATTATTATTATTTACTCTATACATGAATTAATGTCTGTGGTTAACATGAGTAGCTTCTAAAAGGTATGAAAAACAAGAGATATTGACATATAATATTTAAAACCAATTCTCAATTGTCTCTCACGTTCAGAACAGAGAATATACATCATCTACTCTCTCTTGTTATAGAGAGATATAGATAAAATAATAAATTTATATATGATATATATACATGAAAGAAAAATCTACTAATATATAATACATTATAAACAGTACAATTTATTGAAATTGGTTCATAAAAGACATGTTTCACGTTATAATTTGTTGTGGGTCATGTGTTCATGTATATATAAGAACGTGTACTTCGATTTTTTCAGAATTTAATGTAATGTATTTGATATAATATTTAATGTATACTCAATTATTATGCTTAGTCTAACAGTAGATGAGCCAAACTATAAAATAAATGAACTAAGTTCAAATCTCATCTTATTTTCTTTTTTTTTTAAAAAAAAATATATGGGGAAAGCATCTTTTTTGCAAGAACCTTATTCAAATATTTAGTAATATGATTTAGAAAAAGCATCCGGTTAATGTACATCATGTGGCCCAAAAGGATTAAAAAAAATAATATTAAATGTATTATATACAAATTATAATTATAAGAAATCAGACTTTGTACAATCTATCCACTTTGATTTACCATTTTGTTTGGGACATAAACCGCAAATGTTTGTTTTGTTTTACTTGGTTGTTCTTAAAATTCATGTCATCTAGCTAGGATCTACTTTTCCATGTACTAGGAAAATAAATTATAGAGTGAGTAGTTTTACCTACTCTCGAGTCTCGATAGACAAGACCATACAATTTTGAATGAAGCTCCCATGTCTTGTTTTTATTTTATAAATTCATTAAATGGACATTATTTTATTTATTTAAAACGGCATATAGAGTTACTTACAAAAATCAATGAAATAATCTTGACAGATAAGTCAAATTCTTTAAAATTTTCAGGTTAAGTTAGAAAGAAAAAAAAAATTGGTAAATTTTGTAAAAGTAAGATTTATTTTTCAATATTTTTTTAATGATAAGGAAAAATGATATTAATAATTTTTGTTTTAATTAAGTTACTTCAAAATATATTTATATTTAGGAGTGGAACAATCAGAGTGGGTGTATGGAGAAGCACAATAATGAACAGTACAAGATTTCAAACTTTCCAACTAAGTGGTGGTTGTTGGGGGGATTTTATCCTTATAAAGTTACAGTATTACCTACGGTTTTAAATATAGGATAAAGTTTATAGTATAATCGATATCTAAGTCAATAGGAGTAATTTTTGTCAAACAAGGTGGGTTTTAACTCTAAATTGAATTGTGATAATAAAGGCTTTTCATTAAAAAAAAAAACATAACATGCCATAACATTTAGTTTTTATGGCATGTATTTTTTGAAACACTACTATGTGTATCAAAATTACATAACATGTATTTTTTGAAACACACAGTCTCGAAATCATGGAGTAATTTGGTTTGGTTAACAAAACTCCCTTTGAGGAGATAACTTTTAGATTTTTTTTTTTAATAAATATTCATTATATCAAGCTCTCCCGTTACACATAGCCAGATGTCTTATTTATTTCATATGAATTTAATAAATAATAATAGGGTTTAATGTTTCTACTTTTAGGGTAGAAACATTTTTTCTGCTACACTCACATAAAAGTGAGTGGATCTCATTATAAAGAGAAGATAGAGAAAATATTATTGAGGACCCACTCACTTTTACGTGAGTGTGTGTGAAAAATAATGTTTTACAAAAGAAAAATAGTAAACATTAAACCCATAATAATATATAAAAAATAGTACACATGATCATAGTGGATATACAAAATTTGAATTAAATATTTTGAGTTTTACTTGATAAGCTACTTCTGATATAGACTTGTTTTGAAAGTTTTTTCTCTTGGTGAAAAGGAGAACTGATTGCTTTTGAAACAAACCAAGCAACAAGTCAACAACTTAACTACTTCATGAGAGTGTTTATTGCATTATTTCCCCCTTTTTGGCTAAAACTCTGCATTATTTGTTAAAGTGTACTCTCTTTATTTATTTTTATAAGAAATAATTGACTGAATTATTTTGTTTGAAAAGTTGGTTAAAAATATAGCCTTTTTGCCAAAAAAAAAAAGAAAAGAAAAGCACCCTCATTTATCTGAAAGTGAGAAGGTGGTGAAGACAGAAGAATGTGTGGGAATTAAATACAATAATATAGGCAATATGAATAATTAAATGAGGCAAAATGAGAGATTAACAAAATAATAATAATTGAGACAACCATTGTCTCTTTTAAAAAATAACATGTCATATACACAAATTGTCTATTATAAAAAAGAATAGAAGAAGTAATAAATAAATTGTCTATTATAAAAAAGAATAGAAGAAGCAAAATTTAAAATTAATTAAAAATTGTAACTCAATTTTATTTTATTCAAACAGTCCAAGTTGACGAAGAAGAACGAAGTCGAGATTATCACCTTTAGTACTCCTTTAATCTATATATAGGACAATTTCAACATGGAACTAAGTAAAACCTGAAATGTTATTGATTATATTTTAAAGTTTAATAAATATATTTTTTTACCACATTTAACATAGAAAATGAATGAAAATTGAAAAATAATAAATAAAATATAAAATTGTATATTCATCTATTCCCTCATAAGACAATATTTAGGAGTTAGTCAATTTTTTCCTAAAATACTTCTATTGATACTTTCTCAATAATAATTTAATAATACACCTATTTATATATATAAAGTAAGAAATGTTTGCAACTTATTAATACCACATGCACCCTAATTTTACTGTTTATACAATCTTAGCAATGATAGTTATGAATTTATGAATTATGGAGTATATCATAGGAGAGTGATATATGAAATTATGAAGCTTAAATCGAAAAGTAAATCATTTATTTATAATATAAAGAATAGTTCAGATATGAAATCAACAAGATAATTGCAATGCAAGATATAAATAATAGTATTTTAGAAAAATGAGTAAAATTAAATAAATTACCTCTTATTTTTAATCTTTTAAAATCGATTAAATATATCTTATAATTTAACACCGAAAGTTAGTACTAACTTTAATAAATGCCTTCTACTAAGAATAAAAATACTTTTTATCTTCTCAATAAATATCTATATATTAAAAAAAGTAGTATATTAATTATTGCGATAATCTCGGAGGGGAGTGGGGTTTCACACAGCTTTTGAGTGAGATGATGAATGAATATGGTCGGCCAGTAAGGACAAAATGGGGCTATTCACACTTGGGACGACGAGGAATTCACGATTTTATTTTATTTATGTAAATATTTAATATTAATTAATTAACACTATTTTAATATGAAAAGGAGAATAAATGATGTCACTAGTCAAAGATAGTCCTGACATGGTATGGGAGAAAGATACACAACACACGTACCCATGTATATTCATTCATTCATTCACCCCTTTTCTTTTCTTTCACCTCCTTTTGAATTTTATTTATAATTAATAATTATAATTCTAATTCTAATTTCATAAGTATTAAATCAAATTAAATAAATTGAGTTGGGATAGGCGAAAGCGAATGTGAGTGAATACTATTGTATCAGTTGGTCCAGAATTCTATAATGTGACTTCACCTTCATTTCCTATTTTACCCTGTCCTCATAATGAGACAACATAGTGGCTTACATAAACAAAGAGACAAATTTGATTCTTCAAATCTATTTGTAAAATCATTTATTTATCTTCTATTTTAAATAGTCAAATAAATATGGAGTAAAATATTCCAACCATTCATTATTTTACCTTAATTACATGAATTTCCTTTTATTTTAAAAATTTATATAAACATTTCTTAAAATCAAAATATACGCTACACAAATCTCCATTATATTTTTAATATTAATTTTCCATCTATCCATTTAATTCTTAGTGAAGCATTATGTTTAACTTGTATTTTTTTTTTTACTAACATGTCCCTCTTTGAAATAATAATTATTTAAACATTTATTTTTATAAAAAAATTATACAAGTAAAAAATAATTCCGATATATAAAATTCAAAATTTATAATATATTATAAAATTTATAATTTTAATTTTAATTTCATCATCATTTATTGAAATTATTTATTTTAGATTTTTTAAACAGATAAAATCATATTTCAAACACATATTTTTTATCATAAAGAAATAAAGTTCAAGATATTATATAAATAATTCATCGCTCACCATTGATTTTTTTCCTGAAGTTTGCAAACCTTTAAAAGTAAATTAGGATTTGATATGATGAAAGGAAAACTAGTAAATAAAATTTATTTTAACATAAATTTTAATTAAAGAATACTTTTAGAATCTTGTTGAAATATTCTTAACCTAGTTAACGTCAATGGTTTGGACCTAACTGTATGTTTTCAAAATAGATTAGAGATTTGTGTAATAAAAGCAAAACATAATGATAGTTAAAGTATTTTACTCATAAATATTTTAAAAAACTGACAAGAACAAAATAATTTATGCAACTCATGAAAAATAAACTAAAAAATTATTAAATAATCTATGTTATTGTCAATTTTAACAATTTAATAAGATTACGCTTAAATGCCCTTATTTTAATTATTTTTTTAAATATTGATATTAAATATATTGAGATATTAATTGAATATAAAAAATTTAAAAATAACTAATACTTTAGAACAATTCTAAAGGGGCAAACATATTAATAATAAATTGTTGATTAAAGTGATGAATGCTCCATTTTAAAAAATGAGAATACAACTTCGAATTTTCAAAAACACATAGAGGCATAAACTCTTTACACTTTAGTGACTCAACATAAAACCTTGATCAAATGAAAAAAAAAAAACTTGAAATTACAATTATTTTGGCTGTGAGCGTGAGTCGCTATTTGCATTATTTACTACCCACCGCCTACTCATTAATCTTCACCTAATCCCACTTTGCCTGCCGCTTCTAGTACTTTTGAATTTCGTTTTAGTACTATCATTTTTTATTTATTTTTTTGCCGGCAACCATAAAAAATTGAATTATCGATTCCAGTGGATAATTTAATTTAATTAAGTCGTATTTTGTTGACTATTAATCAAGTTATCAAATACTATGTCCAGTCAATATCTGTCACTAATAGGTATAAACAAAGCCTTCAAATGGGTTTTTTAGAAAATTGTATTCTACTCAGACTCTCGCCGTCAACATCCTTATGAGAGACTCTTATACTGATCATCTACTAAATGACATCATTGGGGAGACGCAAGATCTTCTCTTTCAAGACTAGAATGTGAAGCTTCGCTATACTCCAAGAAGGAATATCTCCTGTGCCGACTTCATGGCTAAACAAGGCCATGTTATATCTAATAGTGCGCATGCCGATGTAATTTTAGTTAGTCAATTCCAAGAGGGTGCCTCGATATGGTCTTCAAAGACCAATTGGCCAGCCTTTATTAGCTTATTTTGTTAGACAACTCTTCAAGCTTCGGCTTGCCTTTATGTATCAAAAAAAAAAAAAATATATATATATTATATATATCAAAAAAAAAAAAAATATTTTCGCCCAATATTATGTTACAGTAATTCAATCAAAATTAGTGAGAGATGTTTGAGTAAGGAGAATGGACAGGTTTAAGGCGAATAATAAAGATTACCTCGCATTTTAATTAAGTCGTATTTTTAGGCATGTTTGAATTGGCGTTGGAAAAATAGATTTACATATGAAACTCTTCTAATAAATTTACCTTATATACTATAAATTAAGTCAAAAAATTATTTTTATCGTTAACCTAAACAAACAAACTTCAAGAAAAATATGCAGATGCAAACAGATTATTGGTGCCAAGTTTAAGTTCTCGTGTGGGAAGTACCAAAAAATGTTTTAAGTATATTTTAAGACAAAATTTCTCTCATATACTTACTTTAAACAATATAAAAACATTTTTTTAAAAAGTTAAAATAAACTGACAAAAAAAAATTATATGTAAAATATCGGGTTCAAAACAAACATGTTATTTATTACTATTATCCACCAAATACTTTTATACAAAATATGGGTGGCCTTAAAAAGGTTTTAGAGGAGGCTATGTATTAATTGATGTATCATGTACCAATTGTAAGTGGGAGATATCATGTAGTAATAATAAAACGTAAGTTTTAATCACCCATCATGTAAACTATAAAACTATCATATAAACGTCCTGAACGTGGATTAGTGATGAAACATAACGTGTGCAATCATCAAGTAGTTTGCTCAATCATTTTGCAATTGTATTATTTGGGCAAAGGCGCAATTTTTGGAAGTATAAAAAATTTGTACAATTTTGCTCTTATTGTTATCTTAGTTAATAAAAGTTGATCAAATAGTTATGATCAAAAATTCACGCCATTTTTGTTAAAATGCAAATTTATATCAAGTCTATGTGTTATCTATTTCACTTTTTTTTTTTAAAAAAAAAAAAAAAAGTCAAACTCAAGCTTTCCATGGCAAATTTTCACATTAACAAAAATGATATGGATAATATGTAGACTATTTTAAGTATAATTTACCAACTAATGGTAAAAGTTAATTGAGATAATGGGCTATATGAGACAAAATTACTTAATGTTTTACACTTCAAGCAAAGTTACCCTTTGGTGAAATCTCTTTGGAGTAACAATGCTCCTTGACCTTATCTTTTTTATTCTTATTGTTCAAATATCACCTTTAAGCATATCATATCTCTTTGAAGTTAAGAAACGCTTTAAATATTATTAACGATGTCCTAAATGTACCGAGCCTATACAATAATAAATAGAGTAAAATTATATATTCATGTGAAGAATTTAATAACATAACTTATGAATAAAACAAAAAATTTCTCTCATTGTAAGGGAGTACATGGATCAAGACATGTGAGCTCTTTGAGCCGGAGACACATTTTGATTTTGATGAACTCCAAACTCAACTCACTTAAACTTTTATGTATCGAGAAATGATCAAAAGGAATGCATACTCATCTGATCTTATTTATAAGATAAATAAAAGAGTTTTTTTTGTCATATTTATAGGTTACGTCATTAATATTTTTATATGAACATATTATTCTACTTTTCATTTATTATTGTGTATTATATTGTTATTTTATTACAAAAGTGTACATACCAATAAAAGTAACTTGTAAATATGAACAGGTAAGACTGAAAGAAGGATAGGGTGATGATGATCATATTGAAATTGCAAAAAGTGTACATTGGAAAGAGTTGAATACATAGGAAGCAATATTCCAAAGTTTGAATAGAGATAAACACATTAAATGTAAAGAATCAACCATGGACACATTGTTCATGAAGAAGGAAGATAAAGTAGAAATATTTAAAAGGCAACAAGGCAAAGGCCATTTAAGATATCTCTCATTAATCTATTGTTTTGTATGGTCCCTCCCTATACCCTACAAATATTTGGAGACTGTGGAATTATGAGAAATGTATGGGCCCAAGAAACATTCTTTTTTAAAAAATAATAAATAATAATTATTGACAAAAATAGAATAATTAAAGTTAGGAGTAATTAGGAGAAAGAAAATGTAATGAGGCCACGATTTCACATGGCATGTTTCCATTGTCACGGGCCCTGTGTTTTGTAGTGTGACGTGTCATTTGCATGTTTCTTTATTATGTCTTTGACTACTCTATCTTCTCTCCTTTGAATGCATGCCTACATATTTGACCATACCCCTCCACGTGCTCATATTTCCTAATATTGTTCTTTCAATTTTCCCCACAAATCTGCTAAATCATATTAGCAACAATAAAATATTATCTTATTAGGTCTTATACGGTGGGCCAACGTGATCGAACTCAGTTTACGGTGGGCCAACATGATTGAAAAAAAAAAAAAATTCTCGTTATAAATTATTATTAATTAAAAGATTTTGTTTAATATCCTCATTGAGTGTTTTTTTTTTTATTTTTCTCCGTCTCTTTTAATTGAGCTTCAAACAATTTGATTTATCATTCTTACTGACGCATCCTCATCAGACGATTTTCTATCATTTTTCTTTAATAGGAGCATCTTCAACCCTTCTCCAACAAATTGATTGTCCAAATAATAATAATTCAATTCTTTGTTATAATTTCTAAAAAAATATCATAAAATAAGATTACAACTTGCAATATAACCTTATTCTATTATATGGTGTTGGCTAGTAAATCACAACTACCCAGTCAACTACATAAATCACACGGTGCTATTGAACTTGCTCAATAATTGGACCATTTCTCAAATTTAAAATCCAAGTGAATTTATAAATTCAAAAACTGTTGCAAGGTATAGAATATTATTCTCTTTGGTCCTAATTATAGGACATATTTAACCAATTTTAGAGGGATTAAGGATAGAGGTTAAATTATTTAATTTTACTCATTTTTCTAAAATGTCCTTATATAAATTTTACACTTCTCAATTACCTTATAAATTTCACATAATCAATCCACCATTCATATCAATAGAGTATTTTAGGAAGAAATTGAAAAAAAAAATAGAATGTTGTCCTATAATGAAGATCAAAACAAACTCCAAAATGTTGTCCTATAATTAAGATCGGGGGGAGTAGTTTTTAGCTTTTATGCCTTGTAAAGCCGCAATTTTATTTTATTTTATTTTTGGATTGATACCATGCCAAGTATTGAAATGTATGTTCTAATATATACTTTATTCGGTCCTAAATATAAGATCTCATTAATTTTTTTGAAGAGATCAATGAAGTTAAATAATTTACTTAATCATTATATGTTGTGTATTATTAGATTATATATCGATTATAAATTAGATAAATCAATTTGAAAAAAATAAGTATAAATATTTTCAAATAACTTATTTAACTTTTTTAACCTCTACTAAAAAATTAATGTAGTTTTATATATAGGATTGGAGGTAATATTTACACTCAAACATATTTAAACACCCTTTATATAGGGAACATAGAAGGGAAGGAGAGGAGCTTGAAAACGCAAGGTGTGGCAAAGACATGTAGAGTTGGACAACAATATACATAGGGAAATCGGTAAATTACTACATTAGTTTGTTGTTGTGTGCGAGTCCTCTCTTCCTTTTAAGTTTTAACGTGTTTAATAATTCAAGTTCACATCTTAATTTAAATACACTAAAATTAATGTGAGACTTCTTTTTTTTATACACTTAGCAAATTTAAATACATGTTGAGTATTGTCAAATTTGGATTAAGTTTGAATGGTTGATCAATTCACATTGAGAATACTTAAAATAGAAATTTTATTAATTCAGAGTACATCAATTTTATGGTATTGTATGAGAAGGACAAGTAGTGAACTGCCAAAACACGAGGCAACCAAAAAAGAAAAATCCAAGCAAGTTGTTGTTGGTACAGCTTTCAAGGCATTTATTATTACTTTTTTTTTTTTTAAAAAAAAAAACATTAAGGAAAAAAATTACGAAAAAATCCTTCATTGGCAAATTAATTGGCCTATGGTCCCTGAAATTTACAAGTTGCAATTTGCAAATGAGCTTCCTTCATAGGGGTTGAGAATTTTTTTATTTTAAAAAAAATAAGAATAATTAAGTAATTTATTAAATTGTGCTACATTTTAAAATTTTAAATCAACCCGTTTAAAATTACAAGTGTTGAAACTCAACATAGTTTTCTATTTTTTGGGTTAAGTAGTAAATTTACTTTGGAATTATAGGCTTAGAAGTAATATTACCTTAAAAGTTTTTTCTTATTTTAATGTTTCTTGAAAGTTTCAAAACAAGACAATGTTGTTCAATTCCGTTAAAAAAACTAACGTTGACCATCAACTTTTTAATGGAAAGTAACATTACTACGTTTTGAAACTTCAGAAGAACATTAAGATAAGAAAAATTTTAAGGGTAATATTTCTCCTTAACAAAAACTTTTAGGACAAATTTATTACTTAATCCTTTAGTTTTAACTAATTTTAATATTCCCTCCGATCCTAATTATAAGAAATAGTTGACTTTTTTGGAGAGATTAAAGAAGCTAATTAAATTACTTTAAAGTATTTTTATTTTTTCTTCAAACTTATTAATTTGACCAATAAACTAATATATAATCCAATAATATTTAACATATGAAATGATTAAGTAGCTTATTTAACTTCTTTTTTAATCTCTCCAAAAAAGTCAACTAAACTTCTTATAATTAAGGGGAGGTAGTAGTATTTTTGGGTCTTCTTTCATGTTTTTAATAGTATTGAGGATCGTGTATTCAAAAATGATTTGATTGTGGTCAAAGAATGGCGCTGAATGGGACCACATGATTGGTTGTATTTATTTATATTTTCGCCGTCTTTGAAAACGTTGGCTGTTTTGGTGGGAAAGTTCATTCTTTATTTATGAATTTTGCTTCTCTCGTTTTCTCAATCGTGTGCTTGCTTTCGATTTCAAGTCAATGCTAATTTTAATGACAAACTTTGAAACTCAGGCAGTATGGTAATACTATATCTTTTACTTAATAATTTTGAATTTATAAAATTTAAGTATATGGAGCTATTTATAAAAAATACTACTGGTAATTTTTTGTGTTTGGATTAGTTGTATTTCTCAAAGGCTGTGCCCCATATATATAATTGGAATTCTTCAAATTTTATTCGAATATTCTGATTTATTTTTTAAAATAATACCAATTAGATTACTTTTTTTTTTTTTTAAATTCTAATACCAATCACTCACTTAGGTTTTTTTTTTTTTTTTTTTTTTTTTAATATGAGTCCAAAATTTAAATCATCTTGATCTTTTTTATAAGAGCCTCAAAAGAGTTGTATCAACATTTATTGAGTTTTTGTTTTTTGTTTTTTCATTTTTTCCTCTCATTGATTATAGGTTTGTTATACTTATATTTCTTTTGGTCCTTATTATAAGACACAATTAACTAACAAGTATATTTGATTCTTTTTATAAAACACTGCTTGTTTCCAAAAAGCATTAAATATTTTTTTCTACGTATACCCATAAATAATGAGGTTAGTGGGTGAGACCGTGGGAGTAATAATTAATACTCCCTCCGGTCCTAATTATAGAAATATATTTTGGGGTTGGTTTTGGTTTTAATTATAAGAGTAAGTTTTAACTTTTGTCATTTTTTCCCTATAATACCCCTATTTATACTTTCTCAATAATAATTAAAGGCAATAATAATATAATAATACGCCTACATATTATATAAAGTAAATAATATTTACAACTCATTAATGTTATATGCACCTCAATCAACGAATGTATTTCTTTTTAATAAAATAATTTTGAGCAATTTTTGTCATATTTTTTCCATATCACCCTCATTAATACTTCCTCCACAATAATCAATTTAATAACACACTTATATTTTATCAAGTAAGAGATTCTAATACAAATGTTCTTTAATTATTTCAGAACCCAAAACGTGCCCACCAAAAAATCAAATTAAGAAAAAATATAATTCCCAAATCTAATTCTATGCTTTGGTATCCAGTTGGTTTATTAAGTTACCGCCAAGAAAATAAAAATTCCAAGCACAAAAGAATTACACCCAGAATGAGTCAGTGTTTAATTAAAAATGAAATGCAGGCTTGACTTTTATTAAGCCCAAAAATATGAGTCCAAAACCACGTCTCCCTACCTAGCTAGATAAGTAAAACACTCATTAGTGATATTTTAGGAAAATGAATATAATTAACTAATTTAACTTTTATCCTTAATCTCTCAAAAATCTGGTAAATAGCTCCTATAATTAGGAACAGAGTGAGTATGATATTAGAGTTTAGTGCAATTAGTATGAGTAATATTAAAAATTACTTAAATTTTAAGACAAAGTTAATGACTTTAACATCTTTTATTGGCGTGAGAATTATTAGTTGCCGCCTCATAATAAGAATTAGAGGGAGTGCCACTCTATTTCTCTTTCTTACTTTCTTCATTATAAAATAAGAGTATGCTTGGAAAAACAAATTTATTTATTATTTTTAACTAATTTTAACCATTTTTCTAAATCACATAATTTGATTATTATGCTCTTATAAATAAAACCGAAGTAGGTCATAAAAGCTGTTCAAAAAGATGGGGAAGGGCATATAAATGTCTCACCCTCACACACACAATACATCTTATTACAAGAGCTGTTTTACTAACATGTCCATATAATTTTATTAGTATGGATTTAATTAACTCATCTATGTGAGGATTAGTTAATGTGGCTAGTCTACATGAGGTTTAAAATTTAGATTATATAGGAGCATAAATTAAAGCAAAGTGGCTCAGCTTTTAATGGAAAATAAATAAAAAAGATATTTTTGAAAGAAGAGAAAGACGAAAAAGACATATATAATAATCGTAGAAGAAGTGCCCTCAAGTGTGAGGCACTTGATTATCCATTATTAATGCTTCAATAAATCAATCTAGTCCCATGTGGTTTGAATCATTGCTAGCTTCATTGCCTACTTTTGATTATTGTTCTTGCTTAGATTTAATTGCACAATCATAATTAAATTACAACCTACAACTTCAAGCTTTTTACTTACTATGATGTTTCATCTTTATTATAAGACACTTTTAACCACTTTATTGAAATCAAAGAAAAGTTGTTAGTTAATAAAATAAGAGGAAAATTCTAAATTTACTCATATTTAATATCATAAATTATATCAAAATAATCAAAATAGTTGTAGTGAAATTAGATTTTAAAATAGGGACCAACATTTGTTGGGAGTAAGTGGAAAGAGACTTTCTCTCCCTTAACCACGTCCTTGGTTCGAGGCATGAGAATGGAGAAATGTGTTGGGAACTTGGGAGCTCTTCCTTCATGCCCGTGGGCTCGACTTGAAGAGATTCCGAATTAGTTAGAACTAAGGGTTCATAAGTGAATGACCAGAGTGAGAAACAAAAAAATAAAATAAATAAATAGGGATAATTTTTGAAAAAATATAATTAATATCCCTTAGTGACTTATGATAAGGATCATATACCTTCTTTTAGAAGATGTCTTATTAATAAGGATCAAGCTGTGAATTATTTTTTTCTAACATAATTATTAGATATCTAGGGCTATTGGATATATTTTAGTGGCTATTATGGCATGATAGATATTAGGATTTTTGTTTAATCAGTGATAGACTTAATGAAACAAAACATTTAGCGGTGAGAAAAATAAAAAATGACCTTTTCAAAAATGGAAGAGGGGTGTCACCATTGTTGTCAAACTCGTGAGTTGATCTCAGTTTCCGCTTCTATGTTTCTATCTTATAAAAACGATTGAGTTAGTAGTAAACTCGTGTTAGTCATAAACTCGGTTAAACTGGAGAGTTTATACTTTCGAAGTTTACTTTTTTTACTTTCTAGCTTACAAAACCGTGTTAATTTACTCTTAAATTCATGATAACTTTTTCGATTTGATCATGTTAAGGATTATATAGAAATTTTGTAGAAATTTCTTTATTAAATATGATAAATGATGAATGTTGATGGATTTAATTTCAATTATTTAGATTTAAAATATATTTAAATCAAATTATTGTCATTTTATATTTTAATTATTTAATTATACACTAGTAATACTTATTTAATAATAAAAGTAAACATTTATACGAGTTTAACTAAAAATGACCTTTGGTTAAATGGGAGTTTAACAACCTTGGGTCTCACCATTCAATTCCCTCTCCATTTAATATCTAATCATTAGATCAACTTTTAATGACTAAGATTTAATAATAGATATACAAATATTACTATAACTTTAAATATAATAAAAATCTATATCAAATTGTTGAAATTAAATAATAGAAAAATATTAGCCTTAAATGTAAGATAAAAGTCAAATTTTATCATATATTTAGAACAGAGATAGTAGTATAATTTTGAATATAATAGAAATCTATGATTAAAATAGCAACTAATCATCTTTGTAATAGTTTTATGCTTTTGATGCTGAAAAACTATTAATTAAAACAAAGAACCTCTAACTAACAACAACAAAAAACGACAAAAAACATAAAAATTACTTAAATTCAATGTAAACGATTTACACATCATAATTTATTCTGAGACTGCATGTATTGATTGTCTTGTAACAAAAGCAAAGTGACCATAAAAAGACGAATGATGTGTACTTGGAAAAAAGGTGAGCTTCTGAGGCCCCATCTATGCCAATATGTTCAAGAAGATGAAGTGCAGTTCAGAAAGCAAGCAATTGTCTTCCTCCACTATCCTACCATGTCAGTCTCAAGTCCATTTAGTCTAAAATGTTACTCCTATATTTTTATAGGTTACTTCTAACTTGTATCATCCCAACTAGTTCTATGTTAAAATTTAATTTTTTTTTTAATTTTACCTCTATTTAATAATATACACTATATTTTATGAGAATAAAGTCTATACAATAATAAATAATTGGTAAAATTGAATATTCATATATAAATAATTAATGATGTGACTTTTAAATAAGATTTTTATTTATTTATTTTATCTTATGCATTAGACTAGAGGAGTAGTTAGGATGTCTTGCTATGTCTATAATCCAATGAATCCAACAGTGTTTAAGAAAAAGGATAAAAGAGAGAAATACATGTTTGAATTGGCGTTGAAAAAGCACGTTTTTGTAAGTCGGGACAAAACTTTTCTCATAAACTTACTCTATATCCCTAAATCATGTTGGAAAAACAGTTTTCACCTCTAATCTAAAAACAAACATAAAATTTTATATGCAAGACCAATTTTTATTATATTAGGTTGGGGTGAGTTTTGCTGGACCGGACATTTTGATATCCACAATTTAATTTACTAACTAGTACTTAATATAAAAAAATTGACCTGTTGTGTTTATTAAAAGGAAAAATCACACTAAAATCCCATGTAAGGAAAATAATATTAAAAATTTTTTCATATTTATTAATGATGACTTTTTACTTGTTAATAAATCAAAAAAAATTTTTTTTTTGATATTATTTTTCTTGATTGATACTTGTTATGATTTTCTCTTGTTAAAATATAATCTCTAGTCTTTGCTAAAATATGTATCATATTTTATTCTTTTTGAAGACAGTTTTGGTAAAAAATATGTATTTTTTTTTTTTTTAGGGGAGGGGGATTTTTTTTTTTGGTTAAAAAACCGTAGTTGTACCCCACATCTGCAGTATTGTTAACTCAATCAAATGGCCCAGTTGGTAAAAAAAAAAAATGAAGGCCCATTGAAGTAAGGACGAAAACCGGATGGCCCATATTTTCTGCAAAGCGCACCTTCTTGTTCCCTCCGAAGAACGAGAAGATCGGGCCTCATCCTCGCCGGCGATGGTGCCGACCGTTCTCTTCCTCTATGCATCTCGCCGTCTTCGTAACTCCGGTGATTACTCGTTATAGAGTGGCCTCTTAATTCACCCGTCGCCCACCGTGGTCCTCTTCGCCGTCACCCTGACCTGCATCCTTATCTGAAGAAGAGAGGTAAGGTTCCAAATTCTTCCGCACCCACTGACTCCTTATTCTTTAAAATGCTTTAAATGTCCCCCTTTCCTTCACAAATTAAACCCCTCTATCTTTATGCTTTTACTTACAGTATTCTAAATTAGAGTTTTTTTTTCAAAGTTGTTTTTCTCAGTGGAATCTTGTGCTAGAGAGTAGGGAGTAACTGACATTGTGTTTTGTTTTTATTATTTTAATCGTGTACGTAGTTTTGACTCTTGAGATTGCAATTACTAGTCAGTTGTGGCAATGCAGGCATGCAAGGGAGAGTAGGTCTTAGTTGTTGCACTCTCTGCTGCTTTAGGATTTGAACTGTCTTTGATATTACTTGCAACCATACTAATGCCTGTATATAGACCATTATACAATTAATGTTCTTGACAGTCAAATAGCTGTGCTCCATGTTCAATATGTCACTTTGAATAGCTTATAGTGTTATTGCTCATTCCTAATTTTCTAAAGTAATGTCAACAGTTAATAAAGGATAAGAGGAAGAAATGTTAGAATATTTTCTTAGTACAGTATTAAGTTTGGGTAGTTAGATAGTTAACAATGCTGGAGATTTTTAATGCGCCCCCTTTGTTTAAAAAACAAGTGCATTTTTCTTTAAGGAAAGGAAAGGGTTTGTTAACCACTTTGATTTTTTTAAAACACTGTTTTCTCCTTATAATTCCAGTGGATGATGATGCCAGTTTGGTTTTATAGTCATTGGTCAAACTTATTACTGCCACAAAATTGAAGATTAGAGTCCTTCTCTTTCACCTTGATAGTTTTATAACTTCTTTGACTGCCATGATAGTATTTCTAAGAAAAGAAATGGTGTATGGAAAACTTGACAAATCCATGATAGTAGGTATGTATCAACTGAGATGAAAATATTCATGGATTTCATTTAACAAATTGACATCTTGGGTCAGAATCATGGTTGTGAAAACGTAGATTTTACCTGAAAACGGAAGGAGAATGAAAAATCGTAAAACGTAAAATCGTAATATAGTAAAATCGTAAAAATTTAAAAGCGTTTGGAAAATTAGTAAAATCGTTTTAATGAAAAAAAATCGTAAAAACGTAAAATCGCAGTGATAAATTGAGTTTTTACGAACCATGGTCAGAATAGTTATTGACAAGGTATTGGGTACTTTATGACTAACTCTGTATGTACATAGAGTGTTCTGCATGTTTATTGGATTTAGTCACCCTAGACATCTTGGTAGTTATTTTTCTGGTCCAGGATTTAGAGAGTCAAATTAAAATGCTGTCAGCATCATTCACACCATGGAATAATTTGACAATTTTGAACAGAAGGAAAAGATTTCCAAACTATTAAATGCAAGTTGTAACATTTGAAGAGGCAAAACACAAATTAGGGCTATAAGATCTGACCTTTTTTTTTTTTATTGTTTTCGTAAATCACTGTTGATCACTTCATGAATCAGCTTAAAAACCCTAACGTTGACCGTTAGTTGACCGTTAGGGTTTTTACGGAGGGGCAACATTGCTCTTCCGTTTTGAAACTTCAAGGGCAAAATACCAGGGCAAAATTGGCGAAAAATTGCATACTTTTAAGGGCAAAAATGCACCTTAACCCTTTTTTTTTATTGTTTTCGTAAATCACTGTTGATCACTTCATGAATCAGCTTCTCTGGTTCTTTTAATCAAATATCAAAATAGGGGTGCGGAAAGTTTGTGATAAAAAATCCTCTCTCCCCTGCATTTGAGTTTTTTTTTTTTTTTTTTTTTTTTTTTTTTTTTTTTTTCCTTTTTAAAATTTTTATTTTTATTATTATTTTTAAATATAACATTAAACTTGTTTTGCAGCAAAACGGCGTGCGAATAAAAGAAACATTGCTGATGGGTATAGAACGTTGTCATTTCATTTAAGTGGATGCAAATGGACCGAAACTGAAGTGGGGAGGTTCTGTTCCCTAATGCGCTAGTCATGTGCATTTCCCTTTACAAATCCATCTCTCCAATCGCTCCAGTTCAACCTTCTTTCACATTTTCAACGATACCGGAGCCACCACTGGGTGTGCGTTATAGTCCCACCTTTGCAATGGTGATGAGGATGAAGAAGAGGAAGAGAGCATCAGCTATAAGAATGGATCGGAGGAAACAGAATGGGGTTCAAAGACATTTGGGTGTTCTTTCTAATTAGCCGGTTTAACTGTGCTGATTTCTTTAAGTATTATTTCTGCAGTAATGGTATTCAGGTTAAATCAACTGATAAAGGTATCTGCTTATAGATGCTTGAGTCATTTTTGTGCAAACCCTTTATGTTTTATGAGAGTAAGTGTATTCTCAACTACTAATTTTGGGCCTCAAAGTGAGGGGGAATGTAAAGCCAACAATATCAATGATGGGTATGATGGTTCTGGGAGGATGGGTTCTGTGGTCCCTGGGGTATTACGTTTTACAGGAAGTGTCTGTGATGACACTTGTATCCCTCAAAGCTTTAATTTTGGGTGTCTTAACAAGGTTGAGTCACATGAGCTCTACCAAGATGAAGAAGAAGAAGATGATGAAGAAGATGAAGTTGAAGGAGAGCATGATAGTGATGATGATAGTCTTGAGGTCCTTAGCACCTTTCAAGGCAGTCACAGACAGAGAGTAGACATTCAGAAATTTGACATCGATGAGAATCAATTTAGACACCCTTTAGTTAGAGAGGCTTGTAGGTTAATTACACTTGGATCAGCTTGGGACCCAAAATTGGAAGGAGAATTGAGGCACTTGTTAAGAAGCCTCAAGCCCCCTCAAGTTTGTGCTGTTTTACGCTCCCAAGATGATGAGCGTGTAGCTTTGAATTTTTTCTACTGGGCCGATCGGCAATGGCGTTATCGGCATAAGATTATGGTCTACTACACTATGCTGGAAATCCTTAGTAAGACTAAACTGTGTCAAGGTGCTAGGCGAGTTCTACGGTTAATGGCCCGTAGGGGAATTGATTGTTCACCTGAAGCTTTTGGCTATGTGATGGTATCATATAGTCGTGCAGGCAAATTAAGGAATGCCCTTCGAATTTTGACCTTGATGCAGAAATCTGGTATTGACCCTAATTTATCAATATGTAACACTGCCATCTATGTCTTGGTGAAGGCGAAGAAACTGAAAAAGGCACTGAGGTTCTTGGAAAGAATGCAACTAATTGGAATCATACCTAACTCTATTACTTATAACTGCTTGATTAAGGGGTTCTGTGATTTAAATCAAATTGAGGGTGCATTGGAGCTTATTGCGAAAATGCCCTCCAAGGGATGCATGCCTGATAAAGTTAGTTACTATACTGTGATGGCTTTCCTCTGTAAGGAGAAACGAATTACAGAATTGAAGCAGTTAATGGATAACATGGTTAGGGACAGTAAATTAATACCAGATCAGGTTACATATAATACTCTTATCCATGTACTTTCAAAGCATGGGCATGCAGATGATGCTCTGGCTTTTCTAAAGGAAGCAGAAGACAAAGGTTTTCGCATTAATAAGGTTGGGTATAGTGCAATAGTTCACTCTTTTTGCAAGAAGGGCCGTATAGGTGAGGCAAAGAAGTTAGTGAACAATATGTATGTACAGGGTTGTATACCTGACGTGGTGACATATACTACTATTATTGACGGATTTTGTCGCACGGGAAATGTAGATGAAGCTAAAAGGATGTTGCAACAGATGTACAAACATGGGTGTAAGCCCAATACTGTATCGTATACGGCCCTGTTGAATGGCCTCTGTCACAGTGGAAAGTCAGTTGAGGCAAGAGAAATGATAAATACAAGTGAGGAGCATTGGTGGAGCCCAAATGCTGTCACTTATAGTGTTGTCATGCATGGGTTGCGCAGGGAGGGAAAATTATTTGAAGCCTGTGATATGGTCAGGGAAATGGTCAAGAGGGGTTTTCCCCCAACACCAGTTGAAATTAACCTGCTTCTCCAGTCTCTATGTCAAGATGGGAAGGTAACTGAGGCTAAAAAATTTATGGAAGAATGTCTGAATAAGGGCTGTGCCATAAATGTTGTCAACTTTACCACTGTGATTAATGGTTTTTGTCAGATGGATGACTTGGATGCTGCTTTGTCTATGCTTGATGACATGTATTTAAGCAACAAACATCCTGATGCAGTCACATATACGGCACTATTTGATTCATTTGGGAAGAAAGGTAGATTGGAAGAGGCTTCTGAACTAATCATGAAAATGCTTCACAAAGGTTTGGTTCCTACTCCTGTAACATATAGGACAGTCATTCACCGGTACTGTCAATGGGGTAGAGTGGAGGATTTATTGAAATTATTGGATAAAATGCTTGCCAGGCAAACATTCAGAATGGCATACAATCTGGTTATTGAGAAGCTCTGTGGTTTTGGGAATCCTGAGGAAGCTGATAAACTCTTAGGGAAGGTTTTGAGAACTGCTTCAAAACTTGATGCTAATACGTGCCATGTTTTGATGGAAAGCTATCTGGGTAAAGGGATGGCTCTGTCAGCATATAAGGTGGCTAGTAGAATGTTTAGCCGCAATTTAATTCCTGACCTTAAGTTGTGTGAGAAAGTAAGCAAGAAACTGACAACGGATGGCATGTTGGTGGAGGCTGATAATCTCATGTTAAGATTTGTTGAGCGCGGATGTATGATGCCACAGAAAGGGACACATTTGTCAAGTTAATTGTTGGTGGAAGCTCAAATGGTACATATCTGGTATTTTTCGCTTTATCATTTTACATTGTTGATGTTCCATATTCTTCAGTTAGGCTTTTCCATATAATATTTATATACATTTGGTCAAGCATTTAACCTCCTTAATACTGATAGATTATGTCTTAATTCTTTGTAGTTGTTCTTATTTAATGTCACTGCTAGACCACTAGTTCTTATGGATCAATGTTGAAAGGTTTTACTCTGCTATGCAGTTTCCCATATCGAAGATGAATCATTTGGGAGGGGATGCTCTTTATTGAACTGTTGAAGGATCTCTCAAAGTTGCCTGGGGCAAACGTTAAGTAATGAATGTGACGGTGCCTTTCATAAGAACAATGATGCTTTATTTAGATTCATACATTCCCCTTGCAAGAATTTGGGTCTGTATCTGCCCGACCTGGGTGAAGAAGTTGTCAGGTCAAGCGTATCAAGCTATGCTCACATGGAGATGTGCTTCGAACGCTGCCTTGAGAATGCAATGCAGGTATGATGTTACCACTTACCATTCTAATGTTAATCTTTTTCAAGTCAGCTTCATGAATGAATCACTTACTGTTGAAGCTTCTCTTTATTTTTTCTCCACGAGAGAACCCATCTTCTTGAATTAATGGAACGTCGATGCTTATTCTGTCAAGTCTTGTGATCAAGGTCTCATTGATATACAACAACAAGCCTTACCCCACTAGGTGGGGCAACATCTCATTGATATAAAATACTAAAATATAGCAGGTTATATTCACAGATCATGGACAATACCGATCATTTCACATCCTTTGCCAATATCTGAATGTTTTCCTAGACATCTTGTCCTTATGACTTTCTGACTGTTTTACTTAGGAACGCACTGGCTAACAATAAACTGAAACATGGCCACTCACTCTAATTAGTTGTCAATATGAAAGAAAATATAGCTATAGCTCTTTTATTTAAAATTCTATTCATTAAACTGTGCTTCATCTAAAAAATGGAGCTTTCTTTAACATGCAATTTATGTGTTTCTTGTTGCCAACATTCAGTATACCCGTACATGCAGTGCTAACAATAAACCGAAGCATGACCACTCAATTTAGTTACCAGTATGCATAATGAATCAGAATGTATCTCTAATGTTGCCCAAAAAATAAACAAAAATCAAACTTTGTGTCTTGTCAATGATGGATATTTCTTAAACATGCAATTTATGTGTTTCTTGTTGCATTGACCTCTTTTGGTGTTCACCTTGTAACTGTAGAGAATACTCCTGCAAAGAATAATTGTTGGTTGGCTAAGACGAGCAATTGTTGTTTTTTGCTGACTGTAAGGAAGAAAAGCAGGAGCTCTTGATTTTTGGACATGTTAAAAAGATGTCGGAAACTTTTTTTACTTCTATGTTGGTAGAGGCACGCTTGATGGCAGAGCATATAGTTGAGTGGATAATCATGAAGGTGATCCCATTGTGGAGTTGAAGAAAAACGAAGATGACATAATTTTGTTGACAGGATGATGACATTGAAGCTTTTGACCGAACTTTGTGTGTCAAATGGCTTTTGCTTTCCTCACCTCTATTGATTTCTACATCTCTCCTTTAGCTTCAAGAGTTTATAAACATCAACCTCAGATGATGTCAGAAAATAATAATTTTTTCTGGTCACTGTTAAAAGATACTGATGATGTTGGTATCAATTTTTTCTTAGCACTTCTCTGTATTTGGTTGGATTATTTGTTGTAGTTAAAGCCTTAAAGGTAGTAGAACTTTCCGGTCCGATAGGATCTTGAATTCTTGATGGTAACGGCTACTTCTTTGCTCTAGTCATGTTGATACGTTTAGGGGCTTGCCAGTTTAACACATCATTTTTTTTTTCATTGGTAAAAATAAAAAAACTGTTTCTCCTTTTTTATT
The DNA here is from genome assembly GCA_019022655.1 of Acacia acuminata. Lineage (NCBI taxonomy): Eukaryota > Viridiplantae > Streptophyta > Magnoliopsida > Fabales > Fabaceae > Acacia > Acacia acuminata. The sequence continues at coordinate 1,436,255 of JAFJYI010000166.1, forward strand.
TTGAAAAACAGCTGAACCATTGAAATAAACTGTTTTCAAATTTAATCCCGACAGTTCATGTAACAAGAAGATAAGATAACATTGGTTTCCCAAAATTTTGACAGGCTACTTAATGATGGTAAATACATTGAAGGTCATGTATGAACGTTCAAAAAGATCAATCACACAACATGGGAAGATGAAAAAGGAGAAAAAGAAAAAGAAAAGGTATAAGAGAAATGGCGTGCGAGCCGTGGGGCTTTAATCTCCTTTTTCTTTTTTCTTTTTTCTTTTTTCAATGCTAGATAAAGGGCATTTTTCATTTAATTTTTGTGTCAAGGGACAAAAATATACATGTGTTTTTTTGTGGAGGAGTAACCAACATCAATTTTTTTTTTTTTTTTAATGTGCAAAAATACTATTTGACCGTTAAGTTTAACTTCTTTTATTAACGGGACGATGACGTGATTTTCAAAGTGTAAAAATACACATGTGGTTCGGCCAAAAAGAACGTTCAACACTAAATGTCTTTTTTTTTAGGTGCAAAAATACCATTTGATTTGTTAGTTTGACTTTTTTATCTTTTTAAATACTGGCGTGTGGTTCGGTTAAAAGAAGCGTTCAACACTAAATGTTTTTTTTTAGGTGCAAAAATACCATTTGACCGTTAGTTTAACTTTTTTATCTTTTTAGTACCAGTCATTATCTTGAAGTATTTTTTAGTGCGGTCGATTATCTTGAAGTATTTTTTTAGTACCGGTAAGTACCACGAAATATTTTTTCAAGATCCTAAAATAATTTTTCAAGATCATAAAGTATTTTTTCAGTACTAGTTAATACTATCAAGTTTTTTTTAGTACCATTTAATACCCTGAAATATTTTCAAGATCGGAAAGTATTTTTGATCTGGAGTAAGATATCTTGAAGTATCTTTTTAGTACCAATCAATATCCTGAAGTAATTTTTTACTACCAGTCAGTACCTAGAATATCTTTTCAAGATCCTAAAATAATTTTTCAAAATCATGAAGTATTTTTTTAGTACTAGTCAATATCCTGAAGTATCTTTTTAGTACTTATCAGTATCTTGAAGTATTTTTTTAGTACCATTTGATACCATGAAATATTTTTTCAATATCCTAAAATAATTTTTCAAGATCATGAAGTATTTTTTCAGTACTAGTCAATATCTTCAAGTATTTTTTTTAGTGTCAGTCAAGTCAACGTTTTAAAATATTTTTTCTAGATCCTATATTTTAGGGTACTATTGTCTACTGGTACAATTTTTTCCACACAAAAAAATTCAAAATTAACGGTCAAACGATATTTTTGCACCTAAAAAAAGCACTTGGTGTTGCGACGCTTTTTTGGACAAACTATATGAAAATTTTTACACCTTAAAACTCATGTCACCTTCCAGCAAAAAAAAAGTCAAATTTAACGGTCAAATGATATTTTGCACATAATTTGTAACCATGTAGTCACTTTTATATCTAAAAAATACCTCTTCGAAAAAAGCATATGTACAACCCCCAATTTTTTTAAACATCATTCAGGTTTTATATCTTATTATAATATTGTTTTGTAAAGTTGTTCTATAATTTTCATTTATTTTACTCATTAGTAGACGAAAATTTTGTTATCGGTAGACAATGTAAAATTTACAAAAAAAATCTAATTGCTTGCAGATGTCTTTTTTTATTTAAAAAATATAACTCCAAAGTGATGAGAAATGAGGAAAAAAAATGAATATCATGAATGCTTTTTATTTCCCGTGAGAATAAAAGAGAGCTTGAAATTTTTTTTTTTTTTTATTGGATCAATTGTTTCCACTTTCAAGGTTTAAAACGTAAAAGGTTTTCGATCATTACTATAAGTGTGCTTCTCGAAATTTAAGCTTATATTTTCTTCCTTACAGGGTTGATACTACTTACCATCTCAATTAGCAACTTGTTAGTAAATAGAGCTTGAAATTTTGGTGTTTCTTATAAATTTTTCTCTTGAAATTGAAAGTTCATCTACAAAAGTAAAGAATGGTAAATTTCTCAAACCTAAATGACAGAGATAACCTAAAGTCTTAATTAAGTTTACATCAAAATATGATTAAAAAGTAAATGATTTAAAAATGAAATCATGTAAAGAACTTTAGAGATCCATTGTGTTGCTTTTGTCTATTTGTGTGTGCGTGCTCATTATGAAAAAAAAAAAAAAAAAAAAAAAAATATGTGCCATAAAAAAATAGCGTAAAGAATGATTAAGGAAAAGGATACATAAAATGGCTGTGTGATTGGTGGGGGAAAAATATTTTTCACTAAAAAAAAAAAAAAAAACCTTGATTGAGAATGAAAGTTTCAAACAAACAAAAATTGTGTTCAGGAATATAATTAGGTTAGTATTATTAAATATTTTAAGTCTGAAGGCATAAAAAATTAAACACTCAAGTCATCATGTCAAATATTTAATGTAGGCATTCTAGAAAAAAAAAAAAAGAAATATATAACATATATATTATTCTTAACTAATTTTAACAGATTTTTTCTTGATAAATTACTTATATATTCACGGAAAATTAATAACATTATTTGATTTTTTTTTTTTTTAAACTTTACCCATATTTAAGAGTCTAGACAGCCACCGCATTAGACTTCAAATATTTCCCTAGTAAATTGTAGTACGATTAATCTTTGAAAAAACAGTTGATTAATGACTCACAAAATGACTTTTATTAAGAAGAACAAACTTCTTTTAGAAAATTATTATATTGGGAAAAGTACATTTAGTGGACAAAAAAACATTCGACAAAATAGTCCCTTGAATCTCAAAATTACATTTAAATTAAGGGTGAGACATTTTTTTGTAAATAAATTTCAATTCTACTAACAAGTCTATGGACACTAAATTGACAAGTCTAACTCTAAGGGCACTAGATTTTTGAAAAGTCTATGGGCATTTGATAATTGGAATTTATTGGAAAAAAGTCCCATAAGACTCTAATATAATTTTAAAATTTTAAGAGATCATTTTGTTGTATTTTTTCTTGTCTTGGACCTCAATGTAATTTTCCCTATCATATTTAGGACTATGGACCCATTTAGGATAGCGGTGGTAGAAGTGACTTTTGTTTTTGATGGACTTTCTTGATGAACTTTTTCGATGTGATTTGTGTTTGAGATAGCGGTAAGAAGTGGTTTGAGATCTTGAAGTTTGATTAAGTGGCTTCACAAAAAAATCAGTTTCGAGACTTTAAACCCATCAAATAATGAAGCTATCCAAACGCCCAATTATCAAATTTCTACTTAAGATGGGTTTCTAATAGACTTTTTTTAGTTTCTAAAACTATGTCAAACAGGCCCTTAAGGAGAAGTTGAAATCAAGTTTCGTGACCACATAAAATCATAAATTTCACTAAATTTGTTTTTTGGCCCGTCAAGTTAAATTTTCAACTTCCACCTCAAAATTTTGAGGGTCCGATTGTATTTAAAAGTACTTGGTGATTTGCAAGTTTAATTATATCCCTTATCTTAAAATGATGGAGCCTTTAATTAGACACATTTCAGTATTTGACAATTTGGGTAATTCTATCATGATTTTAGACCACCTCATCAGGCAAGATTGCCAATCATAAAACCAATAGGATTAGTTTGTTAAGTTTCATTAATTTCCTGCTTAATGTTGAAAATAATGTTCTCTGGCTATACACTCTTCTAATCATATTTATAAGTCATTTCTAAATTCCAATATGTTTCATCGAATCAAAAAAAACCTTAAATCTTATTAACTTTGTTTTAAAATTTAACAACTTTTAATTTTATTTCTATTTAATACTCCCTCTGGCTCTAGTTCTTATTATAAGACACCAACTAACAATTCTCATAAACCAATAAATACAGTTAAAGTCATTGAATTTATCCTAAAATTTGAGTAATTTCCAATATTACCTCTATTAATGGCACTAAACTTTAATATCATACTCCCTCTGATCTTTATTATAAGACACTAACTAGAAATTGTGTTTGGTTATTTTTATAAGGCACTTGTTTGTTTCCAAAGCATATTAATTATTATTTTTCCATGTATAACTATTACTAATAAAGGTAGTGGGTGAGAGTAATAATTAATATAATATTAGAGTTTAATGCAATAAAGGTAATATTGGAAGTTACTTAAATTTTAGGACAACTTTATTGATTTTAACTGTTTTTATTAGTTTGTGAGAATTGTTAGTTGATGCCTTATAATAAGGATCAGAGAGAGTCTTAATTATTACTTTCACCTATTACTCTTATTAATTATGGGCATATATTTTAAAAAAATGTTTAACGCTATTTGGAAATAAGCAAGTGTCTTATTAAAAGGACTAAATGTACTTATTAATTGGTATCTTATAATAAAGACCAAGGTGAGTATATGGTGTACTCGTACCCATAAAAACAAAGTTTTTTTTTACTCTGATACTATTTATAAGTTCATTTTAACCACAAAAAAAAAATTGTTCCTTATCTATACAAAAATAAATGAATGTCAAAATTATACTTTATATGAAAAATATGTGACTTATAAATGAAAATTTTCTTTCTCTACTTTATAAATAAGATCAAAGGTGTATATAATAGGGTTAATGAGTAATTTTAATGAACTAACACTTCAAGAGCGTTCAACACAAATAACTTTTAAGTTGATTAAAAATACTAGAAAAAACTCTTTAAAATATGCAATCAAGCACAAAAATAGAGTAAAAATTTTTTTTTTTTTTTTTTGTGCTTGCTGTTCATGGAGTAAATTTTTAATTTTTTTTTTTTTTAAAATTTTTTTAGTATTTTTAGTCTAGTTAAAAGTTATCTATCTTTGACGCTTTTTAAGATAATAGTTTGTTGGTCAAATTGCTCCTTAACCCTATATAATATTAACCGCTTTGATTGTTTTTCACTTCATTTCCTTGAAACAGTTTTCAGTATTCATAATTTCGATGTGAGTAAGAGATAGCAACTTAGCCAGAATAATGCGATTCTAAAGATCAAGATTTAATAATTACTCAATATCATATGTAATATTTGTAATATGCACTACCTCTTTCCCATTGATAACTTTCTTTTTTAATGTTTACGTCAATTGTTTGTAACACACTCCCGTTTCACTTTAAAGGTTTGACTTTGTCAAAATAATTGTCGCTTTAGGTTTTTAATAAAGCATTAATTATTACTTTAAAAATTTTACTTTCCAATAAATCAAAAGTGTGTGTGTTTTTTTTAAAAAAATAAAACGATCAAATATATTTATATATGCAAATCAGAATTTGAAAACTCCACGTACAGATTGGTACGTAACAGAACTTGAATTCAAGCTGAAAAATGTGCCTAACCATAGGATCTTAGAGAGACAACAAGCACCAACCATCGTATTTTGAAATGGAGAATCTTGACTATAAGAAAGTAGACCCGTAAGCATTTTCTTGATCGACATATCAGCAAAATGAAGGCTAAAAAAATGGCAGTTATGAAATATAGATAATGAAGAATATAGTTATACAATATCTTGTAAATTAATAATGGGGTGGTAGGTACACAGTCTTTAGTAAATATTTAATTTAATATTTTGATTATTCTCTTAAAGATTTAAATGAATTTTTATATAATAATTAACAACACATTAATAAATACTTAGTCAAAATACCGTTATATTTTGGGCCTTGGCTAGTTGTTTACTGACAAGGAAGAATTCTTTTCTAATAAATACAGATATTTTAGCAAAAATACCATTAGGTTTTGTCAAAATTTAGGCTATTTATTGGCTTTCTTAACTTGTGTGCATAGCTGAAGTAACCTACAATCTCTCAGTCCTTAAAGATCCAATTTGTAATACAAATTGGATTCTATAGTAGTTTATTTTAAAATGGATGAATTATTATATATTTTAGCAAGCTATTTTTGTTAGGATAATAGTATTCTCTGGTTTTATTCTCATCTTATCCCATATTGGATCAAAAATTTAATATTTTAAAAAAAACTTTGTTTTTATAAGATAGCATAAATAAATAAATGTAAACTATTAAACTTTGACTTGAAGATTTTACAACTATAGATTAATTATATATTATTATAAAAATAAATGAATAATCTAATTAAATTTCAACCATTTATTTTTAATCTAAATGAGGAGAATAAAAGGAGAGAAATGACGATGAGATAATTCAAATCCAATAATACACTAGTACTATATTAAGATATACTAAACAATATAAATATTTCAAATTCTTAAGCAACAATTTGAGATTTTAACAAGTAGTGTAGAGTAGTATTCAACATGAGAGGGACCTAAAGTAGCTTTTGGAGGCCAATAAATAGGATGCTTTTGAAAAGTGTTGTTTCAATATTGGTAAAAACATATACTCCTCCGATCCTAAATATAAGACATAGTTTGTAGTGCAAATTACACTATAAAATATATCCTATATTTAGGATTGAAGGCAACATATGTTGAACAATAATGATGGGATTGGTGCTTCTTGCACCACACGTTTATGTAACTTTCTGGTTGTGCAAATGAAATTATTGAGATCAACAGCTTAACAGGACACTCACAAACACCAAACAGAAAAAAAGAGAGGAAGAAAATAAAGCAAACAGGATATGCCTCTCTGGTTATTGATCATAATCTCAACTCAACAAAGTAATTGAATATGCTCTCTAACCAAAATATTGAGAGAGAGAGAGAGAGGTATTTGAATAGAATTGTGATTCCAAATCAATTGAATGCATGCATTGTCTCCTTTTTAGGTATCCATCATCCTTTTCCTCACACTCTCCTTCCTCTTTTTCACCTTTTTTTTTCCCTTTTATCTTGCTTTCTCTCACTTCCATCCATTTTCCTCATTTAGAAGAAATTATTGGAGTCTCCCACTGTTTTAAGACAATGCCATGTCAAGTTATCAGTTGTGACTTGTACTATTTATAAGTCCATTTTGACCAAATCACACATACCAAGGAGAGATGTGTAGCTCAATGATTATGGGGTAAATTTTCAACTTTACCCTCATTTATGAATGGGTACCTTTCAACTCTTTATTCTCCCTTATTTTCATTAGTACAATAATATGGGTAAAATTGTCACAATCTCATTTATTTGGTCAAAAAGGACTTATAAATAGGACTAAAGTTTTTTGGTCAAAAGGGACTTATAAATAAGACCAGAGTAGTATATTTATAATTATAATATCAACCATGAAAATAAAATACTCCCTCTAATAATGGTAAATATAACAACTACATATAACTAGTGTGTAGATAAAAAAATGTATGCTAGTTTTCCTAAAAAATGTACTTTAGAAATTAACTTTTGATGAAAACCTTCTAGTGTAATCAATAACAATAGTTTGAAGAGAAATTATAAATCTATAAGAAAAATAAATTGAGGTCTTATATTTAAAATCAAAATAAATCTCTCCTTATTAACTCATGCAATTAGGAGCCGAGCATATACTAAATTCCCATATACTTTAGCATTATCAGACCCAATTGATGATAGTTTCTTTAAAGATGTTTTCTATATTCCTACAATTCAAATTTGAGAGCTCATGGTTACGCAACCAAAAGCCTTCCACAAAAACCCTGGTAAACCTTAGAATGAACAACCAATGACCTTATACTTTAGTGGCATAGATGTTCCACAATAAATGAAAGGTCATAGGTTGGGATCTTACATATATAATTTAAAAAAAAAAAGAAAAAACACCTTGGAGTGCACAATGTAAAAGTAATTTTTATTGTTTTCCCTGAAAACAAATGTGATTTAGCCTCATTAGATGAACATGAACAGGGTTGTGAAGAGAATACAGAATGATGGGTTTACAGAGGAAGAGAATGATGACAAGCAAAAAAGAGAAGACAGAGAAAACAAGAACACATGCCCCCACCTCTCAAAAAGAAAATCAAAAGTTGGCAAAAGAAAAACACACTCTTCATCATTTTGTTCCCTCCCACTTTCTTCCCTATCCTTTCCAGATAAGCATATAAACTCATTCCATCAATAATCCCACTTCCCTAATTTCTCCCTTTCATTTCTCACTACTATTTCCTAATTATAAAATCTCACCACATGATCAATAAACCTTTTAATAATGTTGCTTGCATTCTACTTTTCAAATCAAAAGAAAATTTTTGATTGAAATTTGTGTGCTTTTGATGGTGGATGAGGAAAGGAGTAAATGTCAATCAATGGCTTTTTCACGAATCTCTGTTTCTTAATATATTTTTTTCCCCTTTGTTTTGTGATTTTCAACTCTCTGTCTCTCTCTTTATATATAAAGTGAGCACAAGCTTTACTCTGTGTTGCTCCACTGAATTTTCCGGTTGTTTCACCGGAGTTGGACGGAGGAGTGTCGCTGGTAATGGATGAGTCATGGAGGATGCGCATGGGGTTAATGCAGGGTCTCCCTCGACGGCGTTCCATGGAGGATAGGTCGTCTTCACGTTCTAGGCGGTCAATCTTCGCTGGCGGTGGCAGCGGATGTGAATCGGAAAACTTAGACCCGGAAGACTTCGCCGACGTTTTTGGAGGTCCACCGAGAAGTCTCTTGGCACACAAATTCTCGAGGACCAATTCATTCTACGAGGAGATTTTCCGGCCGCCGGAGTTCGTATATTCGACGACTAATAAAGGTGGAAGAAACCTGCCGGTCTTCAGGATCCCGACTAAGAACGAGGGATTTTACAGCGATATCTTCGGGTCAGACGATGACCGGAAATCGAGAGAAAGATCAGGATCGCACTCAAAGGCAAAGTCGAACTCGTCCTCGGTACTAAGTTCGGAGGATCTGAGCCCAGCCCGGCCGGCAGTCGGCGATGACGTGGCTTTGTCCGTCTTTGCTTCGAAGCTCAGGTACTGGGTACTGCTCTGGTACAGAGCATCGCAACTAACAAACCACTCTGACATTCTGTTACACATTAATTGACATTTATGCCCCTTGTGAATAGCTGTATCTGCAGAAATACCACATTTGTGAGCCCTTCTAGTAACTATATAGCAAGGAAAGAATTTTTCCCTTGAGCATTCTTGAGGCTAAAATTTCCATTTGAACCCTTAAAACTAGAGCTAGCTGTGAAGTTGGAGGTTCTATATGGAAAAAAAAAAAAAAATTTGTCTGATTATCTAATGTTGAATAAACAAATAAATAGGTTCTAGACAACAGATATTCAGGACAAAAGTGAGTTATTTGAAAAGCAGCTTTTGCTATTAAGTCACTTGGTGAAGTAGCCTCTAGCTTCCCTCTCACACTTCTGACCTTGGAATCAACTATTAGCATTAGCAATGGAGAAAACTTGAATGAAGTTTGTGAAGAACTTCTTTGAAATTTTACAGAACACCCAAAGAAACTGCATGGCATTTTGAGTTTTGTGCATTAGCAAATGATTGAAAGGTAAATATTTTACTGTTTGATGCAAGTCAGGAATTTGAGTCCTGAGGCTGCTTCTTACTGAATTTTTACAGGCCTATTAATATCCCATGTAGATGGAACTCGTTCACCACGACGATGCCTGAGGAACACTTGAATGAAGAAGGGAGGCCAATTTTTCCAAGTAATGGTCAACTATTTGAAGTTCAGTTACAGGATAATGAGTTCAAGGACAACTTCAGAAGTTCCCATTTAGGTTTCTCAAGAAGAGTCTCATCCCCAGAAACCATTAGCCTTGAAACCAATTCGTATCAAAGTATCAAAATATCTGTTGATGACTGGGAGCCCAATTCTCCATTTTCTGCTGTCTCTTCACTCTGTCAAGAATCTGAGTTGGCAAAATCTGCAGTTCAGAATCATGTGCATCCAGAACAAATAATAGAACAGGATTACGATGACGATGACGATGACATTATGAGCTCTTATGTCATAGAGGTCAACTCTAACCTAAAAGAGGAAGATAGTGGATCTACTGCCATTGATGAAGCAATTGCATGGGCCAAAGAGAAGTTTCAAACACGAAGTTCTGATGAAGATTCAAGCATGAGAAATAATGGTGATGAGCGAGGTGCTGGAAGAAAAAGTGATCAACCTGATGCAAGTGATTACCATGATGAAGGAACTGGAACAATTCAATCTCCGAAGGTAATTTAGTGCATTAAGAACGTAAATGAGCATCATACTGCTGATTCAAAACTTGCCAAGATCTTGAATAGGATTGTTCTATAAGGCATTCTATATAATTCATTGAAGAGGGAATGATAAGATAGGTACTTTCATATCAAGAAGTTGAAGAAACTTCCATCCTTAGTAGAGTAAATAGTTCATTTATGGATATTCTACCTATGCCATAAACTACTTTCCTTTTCGCTGTGTATGAAGATATTGGATTGATTGTTCTGCTATTATAACAGAAGCCACAGACGGAAACAGAGAAGTTAGACACAGAACTAAGACTGTGGTCATCTGGCAAGGAAACTGAGATCCGGCTACTGCTTTCAACATTACATTATGTAAGATTTTCTTTTACGCTAACTTCTTGTCCTTTGCATTCAACTGGTTAAACATAATGTAATTTAAGGTTAAAAAAATGCCAGTTTTTATGTATTTGCTGCTAAGTTCTTGAATGAAAGGACGACCTTTAGACGTTTTTAGTAAATCGTTGATCCATTCAAAAAGTTCCTCTACATCTCGTAATCATGTGGGAGAGCTTAACAACAAAATCAAAAAGAACTGTGTATAAAATTTTTTTTGTGTCTTGTATTTGAAGGCTTGAAGGCACGCAGATCATAGATAATTGATGTAATTGTGTGTTTTCATTTCTAGATTCTATGGCCTGAGAGTGGCTGGTGCGCTATTCCTCTCATGAACCTGATAGAAAGCTCACAGGTGAAGAAGGCTTATCAAAAAGCAAGATTATGTCTCCACCCGGACAAACTTCAGCAGCGAGGAGCAACCCAGACACAAAAGTACATAGCAGAGAAGGCTTTCCCAGTTCTTCAGGTATGCAAATTTGTTACCCAAAAACTTGCTCTGGTCATTTAAAGATGATACCCCCTATGATCTTTAATATATGACCTATTTGAAGAGGTGGTTTTGGTCCAAAATATAAGACATGTTTTTCATATTTGTCAATATTTTTCTCATTTATCCCTATTAATGCTCCCTAATTAATAATTAAGGAGGAGACGGAAGGGGGAATTAAGAAAGATGATTAGAGTGTTTTAAAATTACATGTCATATTAATCAAGTTAATTAAGTTTTTTAATCTAACCAAATAAGATAAATATGTATTATATTAAGGACAAGAGGAAGTACCATTATTCATTATCAATTCAATACTCCACACAATAATTGTAGCATTTTAGGACATGAGAGTATACTTTTGTTCCAACCACATAGCATACCTGATCTTTATTGGGGGTTTGTTTAGCATCTTTTTACTCTCAGAAGAGTAACATTGGAATCAAACCATATTTTCAGAAAAAGACAGTATCAAATTAATAGTTATGTGTATTCTTAGAGGATCAAATAGAATATTCTATTAATGACTTTATATCTTACTACAAATCACTAAGTTGTGCCATCAAGTTTCTGATTCAATCAAAGATCAATGCTAAGAGTAAGTTTGTGCCTTGTTTGTTCATTGCAGGATGCTTGGGCTGCATTCGTTGCTGAAGATGTTTCTTTTTAACAAGCGGATGAGTCTTATTCCTGAGAATATAAACTCGTGCCCAAGCACCAAGGCATACGAGAAAGAAACTTTTTCTATGATGGAACCAGAAAAATACACATAAAAAATGAAGATAAAAGCTCCTTTGTACAAATAGTTGACAGGTTGTTCTACTGTTTTGTTTGGTTATTTTTGTATCATAACTCATAAGTTGTTTGAGGCTCTTGTAAGTAATATTTTGAAAGTAGTTAAGAAGGTATTTGATTGCTTTTTCAGTACTTTGTGTTTTGACTTGTATATTATGACATGGGAACAAGAAATTAGTTTATTTATTTGTATCCTTAATTTTGTTTCTCTGGGCTTTTTAAACATGTTTTTAACCCCACCCTCCTGCTGTCTGTAACAACACAGATAAGCATAATTCTGCGTTTTAGTGCCTTATGTTTTTAACCGCACCCTCCTGCTGTCTGTAACAGCACAAATAAGCATAATTATGTGTTTTAGTGCCTTATGTTACGCCGAAGTGCCTCAGCATAAACCTGAGATTTCCCTCGTCTGAGCATGCATAACCTTATGAAGCGCTAATCATCATGCTGAAAGCTTGAGTTTAGAGGCGCATCACATATTATATATGCCCCAAAAACCCCATCATCTTGTCTAATGTGGAACTCATCGCGACCAGGCCATGACACTTAGCGTCCTTAATGGGCTCCGTATAGATTTTTCTTAAAGTAAACAATTATGTGATAATGTGAATTTATAGCAAAAAAAAGAAGAAGAAGTGAGTATGTGAATTCATCTCAGGACTATATTGATCACCGAATAGAAATCAACAATAAAAAACATCATTCTATTTTAATATAATAAAAGTTTATAATTGTTGTTTGATACTTTTATGAATTACTGAATGGGTTTATGTATTGTATAGAATCCAAAAAAATTGTGATATTTATAATTTGTCTATAATATAAATTGATATAAATTTTATATTAAACATTGATCAGGTCTTATGTCATATCGCTGTGGCATCTAGCTTGATGCCAACCAAAAACTCCCACTAACTCTAACCTATTGATGAACGAAAGAGAAGCTAAATAATAAACAATGGACATGATTACCAAAATACAACATGATAAAACCAATTATGCAGAGTTCAACTTGTATTTAACTAAATCAAGAATACTGGTTAAAATTAATTGATTATGTTAAAATTATCCTCTTTTCACAAATGCCTTTAATTAAATGTAAATTCTTGAACATTTCTCTCAATTCATCTCTCTATCATAATTACTCAAAAATATTCATGGCTCCATGTAAAGGACAATCATTAGAAAATATTAGTTGTTCAATAGATTTTACAAAATAACGTCCAAGCAGAATAGAGCATAATATAAAATGTCAAAATGTAGTAAAAGGTCTAAGTTTAAAAATCAATGTTTAGGATCACAAACAAGTGCTTCATGTAATGAAGAATTCACAATCCCATTTGGTGACCATTTATAGGTGGTCTAAGAATTCTCAACAAATTTTCTTCAAAACTCCAAATGGATTATTCATCTTGATGATGAGCTTAAATTTTTTAAAAAAACTACAAATTTGATTAGGACATAAAACAAACTATGTCCAAAGTAATTAACAATACCTTTTTCTTTTCATTGTAATCTTCCCTAGCTTTTTATTGACATCAGAATGAACAACCACCAAAATAAGGAATTTCTATTCTCCACAGTATATAAATCATTGTATATATAATATTGTAAGAAATAGACACTCTCTCCCATCCTTAATATAGCACATATTTGAGGAGTTAAACTTGATCTTCAATATAAGACATTTTTTATATTTGTCAATTTTTTTCTGCAACAATTAATAATAATTAAGCGCATTAAGGAATATGACTAGGGTTTTTAGAAAGTATATGTCATATTATCTAACTTAATTAACTTCTTTAATCTAATCAAATTAAGTAACTATATATCTTATATTAAGGACTAAGGAGAGTACATGAAAACAGAGAATGAGTGTAAAGAGGGAAAGTAACATCCGTTCATATCACCACTCTTTTAATCATATTCCCCATTACTATATCACAACTCTAAAGCTGATAGTCCAAAAGTTCAAAATAAGGTAAGGCAAATATTTATAATATCAAATTTGATACAAGTTCATGAACCTTGCATTAAGATTCACAATATCATTTGGACAGCATGCATTAAGATACATTTACAATTGTAAATCATAACATATGAAGCAAGAAATTCTTTAAGATGACACAGATTACCAAAGACAAGGAAAATCAAACTACCAAGGAAAAAATATATAAACATTACTAACACAATTTTCATTGACCCCCACCTCACTTCTCATATACACTTTTTACCATCCTTTAATGATTAAAGACCAAATTTATGTTTAGTAGCAATACATGATCTCTCACCTCACCATAGTCATCCACCAGTTTTCCGCTTGATGAGCTCCCTAAACTCATCATCAGTGCTCCTAAGCATCAAAGACAAAGGCATATTAATCCCACTTTGCACAATTTCCATATGCCTTGGCTTAATCCTGTTTTCCAAGCTAAAAGCAAAATACTGAGGAAATTCCTTAAGCTCCTCCAACTTTCTCCCCATTACATCAATAAAAAACTCAATCTTGGGCTGAAAATTATTGTCAATACTAAATGTCAACAATGTAGGGCACCTCAAAACCATATCTCTGGTTTCTTCCTTTGAAAACCCAAGATTCACCAGAAACTTCAGTTTAGGAATCAGAGTCCTTTCCACATTAGAAACCAACAAGACAGAATCTTGATAAGCCAAAGCTGACAAATCCTTGAGTCCTAGCCTCTGAAGGTAGAACAAAGCTGGCTTGAGCTGGTCTTTGACACTTGAAGTAAGCAATCTTGGGCATTTGTTAATGACCCTCCTAAAGCTACGATCTGGGACTTTAAGGTCCTGAGAGAGAAAATCAAAAACAGGGCCAAGTTCATATTTGATGCTGGAGGTGAGAATTTTAGGGCACATACCCAGAATTCTGGGCAAGTCATTTTGTTGAATGCCTTTGGAATGAAGGAAGGAGATAATGGAATGTATGGATTCCATAGTTGCTGTTCTGAGATCTGGGTTGACTGAAAGTGCCTTTCCTGAATCAACACCCATAATTTCCAGGCAGAGAATTTTTTCTTTGAATTCAAGGGAGAGTTTGGTGTGTGTTGGAGTATAAAGTGGGTGCTTTTGGAGGAGGCTTTTGGGTTTGGTGGGACTGAATTGGGTGTTTGGTTGCTGGGAATTTGGAGGCGATGGTTTGTGAGGAGAGAGGCTGCAGAGGGAAGAGTGGAGGGCGGTGGCTCCGGCGGGAGCCATGGCGGAGACTGAGACTGGAGAGCGGAGAGTGTGTGTGTGATGAACTTGTGTGTTTATTCCATCATCTTCTGGTAATGCAAGTTATCGTCGAGATGTTGCACTATTGTGGGGCGACACGTGGGGATTTGTTTGAATTTGATTGGCTGAAAATGGATTTCACAGATTGTCATTTTGATGGAATCAGTGTTCCCATTTAGTTATTTGGGAAAATCCTTCTGGAGGCCCATGTTACCAAAATAAACCTAAAAAAGGCCCAATGAATCTGCAAATCCTTGAAAAGACCCTAGGGCCTTTATAGGTATTAAGTTACAATGCAAAAATACATTCATATCCCTGGGAGCAAAAAAGAAAAGTCACCTGTTTTGGCGCTGAAACGAGACATGACAAAATGGAGAAATGCTGAAACTGAACGTGGGTTTCTTTTGACATTTTCGTCACCTCCTTGATCGTTTATCCT
The DNA here is from genome assembly GCA_019022655.1 of Acacia acuminata. Classification (NCBI taxonomy): domain Eukaryota; kingdom Viridiplantae; phylum Streptophyta; class Magnoliopsida; order Fabales; family Fabaceae; genus Acacia; species Acacia acuminata. The sequence goes on from JAFJYI010000166.1 coordinate 1,451,673, forward strand.
TCTCTTCCATTTTCCCTCGTTTATCCTTACGGTGTATTCGATCATCCATTGCATTACAATTTGAACTCAGCAATTAGTATTTGCTGTTCGTCATCATTTTTTTTTCAGTCAGAAGGTTGGGTGACTGAAAGGTTGGAGCTTCACCCCATTTATGTTATTATCAGGTAGGCGATAGGTAAGAAATGCTAAGATTTTGATTAAGATATCATAATCACAATGCTACTTCATTTTTAATCTTTGTAGGGTTGGGTTAGTAAAATCTTGCTGTTTTTGGGCACGGAAACGGAGGGAAACATCGTATTTGAGTGGGAATGGTGAATGTGAGCGTCGGCCGTTGAGCACAGAGAAGAGAGCAAAATGATGAGAGTTGAGCGAGAGCGAGAGCGAGAGACGGAGAGAGGGATGGAATTAATGATTTTGAAATTGCCCTTTTCTTTTTTCAGAGCCGGTGGTTTTTCTGTCATTTCCCTAAACAATGTATGTCTATAAAGGCCTTGGGGCCTTTTCAAGGATTTGCAGATTCATTGGGCCTTTTTTAGGTTTATTTTGATAATATGGGCCTCCAGAAGGATTTTGCCTAATTATTTTGTTGTCATATTTTCGCATATTAAAACATATATTTAAGGACTAAAGTTTAATAAAGAAATAAAATTTTAAATGTTAAATGGTATTTTTAAAAAATAAAGTGTTTTCAAGTTTAAGTATTTAAAATAAATTTTTAGAATTGAATGATTTTTTAAAAAAAATTAAACAGTTCTTAAAATTTGATAACAAAATTTATTTTTTTTAATTTTTTTGGGGTTAAGCATAAGTATCCTACTATTGGAAATAACCCTATTTAAAGACATGTCGACACTAATTATAGTAACCCTCTCAGCGGCAATTCGAACTTTAGTTCGCCACATTGTGAGAGATGCCACTTTTAATTGTATCTATTAATAAACTTCAATAATTTTTAGAACCATTGAGCACTAAATATGGACATTTTTTCCTTTAGGGATTCAAAACTTGAATCGGGTAAGAAATTAGCCCATTCGTTAGACTTAAACCTTACAATTAAGCTTTAATATTTAAAACTTCAATATATTTTTAAGGGGTTTACACTTAACATGTTGCGTGAGAAGAAAAAGATTCATCTTTCACATGAAATGGTGGGACCCACATCTTTTTTATTAAAAAAAAAAAAACTAAAGCACGGAAATGGTGAGACGCGTTTTTTGTCCATCTTTTTGTATCATGACATGAGATATCCCTAATTGATAAACTAATGTTTTTAGAAGTATATTTCCCAATTTGTAATTTGAATATTAAGGTATAAATCTCTTAACATTATTTAATTGATAAACTGATGTTTTTAGTAGGGAGGATAACAACTAAGAATTTTATTATAAGTAAAAGAAAACCCTAATTATACATGTTAGTTAAATAAGTTGAAGCTGTAAATTTCGAAATTTCAATAGTAGGCAGGTTATCAGTTTCAGAATGCGCAAAAGTTTTCATTTAATTTCTCAGTTAAAAAAAATCCCTTTAACACACCACATCCAAAGCAGAGGTTAAGCTCTCAAGCACACATTCACGTCCATCAGTCCTTATGATTTTTTTCCCTTTTCTATATAAAAAAGACTGTCAGTAAATTTACTATGAAAGCATAATTGGTTTCTGTAACAGCAATACATAGAAGAACGGTTAAACTAATCTCAGTTAATAAACATTGAAATGAAGACTACATTGAGAGAGTAAGGTATGAAAATTGGCACCATCATTCCAGTACCTTTTTTCTAGGTCAATAGCATACAAGTGCTTTAGAAAAATTCCTATACCTTGCAAATGGATCAACAACTCTGATACAATTCATACAAATCTTTAAGAGAATCAAAACCTAAAAGCTATATGATATTAAAGAAACCATGATTTATTAAAAATTCCCCACATTAAAATCTCATGCCATTGTGCCGTAAGACCCAATGCCTCTCATAATTTACAGTTCATGGCTCACAAGTCTTGGCTATAATAACACATGCCTTTGAAGCATATAGATATTGCTTAAAAAATCCATTCAGCCTTGTACATCATTGGCCCGACAGATAAACACAAGAATTGTCCAAGTTCTGCTGAACTATTATAACTCATAATATCTGCATGAATATTGGGAACAAAGAGAATATTAGCAAGTTTGCAGCCAAAGGCAAAAATGCACAAAACTTGTTTAAAGGTTCTCAGTTTTTTTTTTTTTGGCCAGAAAAGTTTCTTACATGTAAAAAAAATAAACCTTTTTGTATAACAACTTCGTAACAAACACTTTAAAAATGAAAACTGCCCCTAAGATTTGTTAGGAAAATATAATCATAGGCAAATGAGTTGTATATGACTAATTAGATATGAAATAATCAACTTATAAGAAAATGGAAACACCGAATACTTTGACTGTGATCTCAGAGTTGCCCATGGCTTCTGCTCATAGAAGGGTGTCGAAGGAGCTTTTGACCAGTAACTTGCTGATCATCCTACAGGAAGGAATTCATGCACCATGGACACGAATTATCATAGGAAAATTTATAAATAAAATGATAAAACCATTAAACACGATACAAAAGAATTTGACTAAACAACCCTGGTTAGTAGTTCCTAAGTTCCTAAACTGGAGATGATTTAGCCAGGGATTTCTAACTTAATTAACCCTATATATTCAATAGAACAATATGGCGTCACAAGACATATGTTCATATGTATTTAACTCAAGTCTTCAATTGCAGGTAGACTTCACGTTTTCTGTTACCCAGACTTTGTCTTTCACATGATAGCAGAATACAAAGAATTTTAGACAACAGGAGAAAACGAGAGGAGCGCAGTAACTGTGACCAAGGGATATAAAAATTTAGTGTCTGGCTCGTCCAAGGAATCTAATAAGTCTGCCAAATGGGATAAAGTTACATTCAAAAGAAATGACTTAAGTAACATCTATCGTGGGATATAGTATTAGTTAAGATAATGGAGACTTGGTACTAGGTCCCACATTTAGTAGCATGGGATAAAGTTACATCTATCATTATGGGTAACCAGGTGGGTTAGGGAACCCTACTCCATAAGGGGCTGTTGAGGTATACACCATTGAACATCCCACGCTACTCAACGTGGGATTTAGTAATCCCATACTATTGATTCTCCATCAGGTTACAATAAATCTGATGCCATATCTATAAACCCTAAACCCTATCATAAAGAAAAAGGAACCCTATTTTGACTACATAATCAAAAGTTGGGCATTTACTTAAACACAAATTACATGTAGGGAGAGTAATATACAGAAAGCAATTGATGCGAGTAGACTAACACACCTTGTACAAAGATGCAGCAGACTCAGATGGTACCGTCTGAATTGCATTAAGACCTAGAGATCGGAAAGCATCCAAAGCATCTAATGTCAGCTGCCAACCACAAAGTGCAATGGCATCAGTGCTGGTGCTTGGATTAGAGCTATCACACCCAGCAGCAGCAACATTTCCGTTCACCCAAGGGCAAAATTGGTTGTGATAGACAATGGGATCAAATTCTGGAGCTTCCTCATAATTACTTTCTCCTTTTGGAGGGCCTAAATAATTGAACCATGTAAGTTGCGGTGGTCCCAACATACTCAGGAATTAATGAATAAAGTTCTGAAGGACTTTGGAATGGAATTAGAATAAATGGATACAAGCACATTCGTAGTGCTTTGGAATAAAGGGATGCAACTATTACGGTCTAACTAGACTAAAGAAAAGACAAACTAATTTTATTTTCTATATTCTAACACTTCATATAAATAAATAAATTTACAATAGGAAGATAGCAAAAGACATCAACAATTATTCCCAAAATAGTTATCCATTTGGACTTACTTAGAAAAATTTTGGTAATACTTACTGATGCCAAATATCCACATCCTACCTTTTTCCTCCCAATAAAAGTGGGGAATGGAATGCAGCAAAAGGAGGATATGGATGAGGGAGAAAGATGAGCTTCAAGACACCATTTCAAGATTCAAAAGATACATGCATTTGAGATGTGGAAGTGATCAAGGGTAGATGTGAAACATTTTCAAAACCCTTAAGAAAGAACTTACCTATCCCATTGGCATTAGCAAAATCTGACTCGAGGTGAGTACAATTGTTGGTGAAGGATGATTTACCATCCTTCATGATCTCTTCCTTAGTCTGTCCGCAACCAGAATTCACAATAACATTGCAAGAACGGGATGGATGCCTGCTATTTGCAGGGGGAATATTGCAATCTTGACTAATTTTTTCACCGCTTTCAACAGATTCAGCCTTTGTAGTGCAACCAATTTTTGATCCGCTATCCGTCCTGGCTGCAGAGTGAGATAACATCTCCTGGTTATCACCATTGGGATCTTCCCTGTTCATATCTGGGACAATCTCATCCATTAGACCAGGATCAGGGGTAGATTCACCAGTTTGACCCTGGTTTTCAACATCTTCTACTCTAGGTTCCACGTCACCAACAACACTATCTGTTCTATGCACAGATACATCTGCTCCATGAATTTCAGCTTCATGACTAGCACAAATTCCAACACTCCCTCCACTAACCCCAAAACTAGTTCCATCTCGAGCCTGAGCAGTTTCTGCATTGAAAATTTCTTCCCCATTATTTGTACTACTTACACCCATTTCACCCGGGGCAACTTCAGTAGCTGTTTGCAGACAAATGCTCTGCTGAACTTGATTGCTGTTATTCAGTTCTGATGTCTCATTCATATCAACATTGCTAGAGGAGGGAAAATGAACATCATCAAAGTCTCCCGGGTGGTTTTCAACACTTTCCATAGAGTCATCATTTATGTCATGACATACTACATCCATTGCAATGACAGATGATGCACAGGTTGATTCCCTAGCTGACTGGATTCCCATAACGCGGTCATTCTCTTGATGCAATGAAGAAACGCGATTACCTTCAGCGTAAGCCTCGAAACCCAATGAATGGCTAGGACCAGCTCCAGATGAATCTCTTTGATGAGGTGAACAATAAAAAATGTCAGTGTCACGAGCACGTTTTGAAGGACCAGCCGAATATTGCCTGCAATCTGTAACTTCATCACCATCACAATCAATGACTGTTCCTTCAACACTATCAGCCTGCTGCTGCAACCCAAGGACTGGCCTATCATCTGAGCTTCCACCCTTTTCAAGATTCCTCTTACGAGAACTTGGTCCTCGTGATTCATATGATGCTGCACGATCACCAATCTCACTCCCTGAAGGTTGGCCAATCATTAAATCCCTTCCCATATCTACATCGTGACTTTTTTCAGATGTTGCTATCCTTCCCAGTGAAGCACATGGCAAACCCCCTGCCATAGAAAGAGTCAAGTCGATGTCTGTGTTAGCCAAAAATTTCCCCTCATTGGTTGTTGTGACTTCATCACGGTCTTCAGTTTGATCTTTCTCTGTATCATCAGCTGCAGCCCAACCATTTATTCCACTTGCTGCACTCACTCCACGGGTCAATCCCATTTTCTTGCTAGTCTCAGGAATATCTATGTTGTTAGGAGCAAAACGAGAAGGACGAGGGACTGTCAAAAAATCCATAACTCTAACTGTAGCTCCACATAAGCTACAATCAAGCAAAGGTGACCTAGATTCAAGTTTGGACTCCTTACGAGACGCCTTAGTCTTTTTGGAGTCCAGTTTAGCAGAAGTAGAAACTGGTTTTGATCCAGAATCCTGAGGAAGATGGAGCTGAGTCTGGCCTGGGCCAAATGAATGTTCATTTCTTGCAGACTGAGCTGAGTGTTCTTCACAATCCTGAACGTTTAAAAGCCATCTCGGTTCCCACCCACAAAGGCTTATAAGCTTCTGTGCCTGCCAGAAGGAAGATACGCAAATAGAAAATAACTATATTTGATAATGTTAACTACCAACTACAAGGACGGAATTCATAGAATCTTACACGAGAAAATAGGCAGTATGCCTCATCTCGAGAGCTTTCAAGTTCTGATATAATCTCAGGTTTAATGTCTACTTCTCCTGGCATAAAATTCTGTGACTGTGACAGGAAGCAATCAATCTGTGGTCCTCGAGAAACACGCATAAACTCAATTGCAGTTACTGCAACAACTGGTAGATGCTGAAACTGCACAAGCCCATCACATCTATCCTTGTACCCACCAATTAATGCAGACTGAGGAGTTGGAGGGAACTGGACCAAGCTTTCTGGACAGCTATTACCTCTCCAAGAGCAATTAACTTTATGGCCTGAATCCAGCTGCCCAAAAAAGGACTCACAGGCATTTTGAGCTTCAACCATCATTAAAAAAAAAGGTTAAAACACATTGAAGAATACAACCCACAATAGCTACAGATAAGCTTCTTTTCCATAGTCATCAGATGAAGATTGCTTGGAAAACTAGTTAGGCAAATTTACAGCTGTCCATTTTTTTAAGTGAGAGTTGAAACCCACCCATGCTTTGGGAGCCTTGGAACAAGTGCCATAACTATTATTCGTTCATTTACTGGTTAACAAAAGATAGAAGTTACATTAAAGAAAGCCCCCATTTAAACTATGAAGAAGTTCATCCTGATCCTATAACTTCTCAAAAAACACTCTGCATCATAATTGACTTCAGATATTCCTTATATGAACTAAAGGCTCCTGAATCAAGTTGAACCTTTATTAAAATCCATGGTTCACCTAAAGCCAATGAATATTCTTTGAAGTTGTTGCCCTAGTTATTTTCACACACCTCACCTAAGAAACAATAAATATCCATGGTTGACTTCAGATATTCCTTATATCAACTAAGCGGCTCCTGAATCAAGTTGAACCTTTATTAACATCCATGGTTCACCTAAAGCCAATGAATATTCTTTGAAGTTGTTACCCTAGTTATTTTCACACACCTCACCAAAGAAACAATAAACTTCAGAAGCAGAGTGAAGTAACTTATCACATTTAAATTGCAATCACTAACCTTCCTCCGATGTCCAAGATGATGATGATGTAAAACTCAGGCTTGCACCACATGACTCACATTCAATTTTGTCAATACCAACATTCATCCAACCTTTTTGAGCACAAGACAGCGAGCTAATGATCTGGAAGAATTTAAGGCATTTGGCCAAGCAAAAACCCAAAACTTAAGTTCAAACCACGGTGATGAATATGATCAAAGAGATTTGGCAATAGCCTATGGGTGGGGAAAAAACGTTAAACAATACAAGAAAGAATGACAATACAGTAGTAGTATGAAGAGAGCTCTGTGAACCAAAATTTTGGAGGGACCAAACATTTAAAAATCTCTGTTTTTCTTTCAGAGAACAACTCATTCAAAGAAACCACAGAGAAAAGGGGGGCAGAAAATCCTACTGGAAAAAGAAAAAGAAGTAACAGTATATCAGTTTGAATGATTTTTCCAATTCCTTCACAAATTCACAAGAGAAAGCCCCCTAATAATGTATCAGCACCCTCATGGATACCAAGTATACAAGAGTAGCCCACAAACTATGAGAGAGTAAGAACTATCATTTTAATATATGGAATTACAACAAGGCATAAGTCACACAACAAGCCGAATGCATTTTGCATGATGACTTTCACTTCAGGGTTCTGGCAAATAATTGAATGATTTAAAAAAAAAAAACATAAATTGAAGACAAAAAAGCATCGGCTGTTACAGACCAACCAATCACAAGGGGGAAATGAGGTATACCTAAACATCTATTATGATTTGGACTATAATATACTTATTCTTGGAAAGCCATGTCAAGTTCAAACCTTGGGCTTCCCAAGCCAATTTAATGGGTTAAATGTTGCCAGACGCCTTAATAAATCCCCCCTTTCCCAGGGCCTACATGAAGGCCTTGATGAACCAAAAGTAGAACCACCAGCACTTGTGCTCAAGGAAGTCCATGGTGGTTGTGAACCAACACAAGAAAGAGAAGCAGCTTTAGAGCCTTGCCCATGACTTGATCCATCTAAACTGCTAACATTCATAGGAACAGCTGGTGAGGATGCTGCAGCAGAACTGATAAAATGTATATATGATTAGTCCTTTGAGGAGTTAAATTCAATAATTCAAACAAAAGATAGGCATGATGATCAGATTCTCTCAAGAGATACTAACATTTACAGCCACCAGTGACACGTCTCATATACAAAAATTATTTGACATCAGAAAATTAAGAAAAAATTATAGAAATACTTATTGCTTAAATAAGATTACAGGTCACATCAAATTATTTTGCATTTTCATTCCATAAAGTCCCCTACAGCTTCATGTTTGATTTTCTATGTAACTATCATTCTATATGAAAATGATTCACAAGAACATATTTATTTGCTCAAGAAAATCATGGTTGACTTGTTGAAATAGAAACATTATTTGTAGAAGACCACAAAAAAAAAAAAGATTAAGAATGAACCTACAGAATATATGTATGCTTTTTTTGTTTTGTTTTTTGGGGGGGGGGGGGGGGGGGGTATGAACATGAACAGTCCAATAATAACTTCCCAACCATCAATCTGTCGTGATTATGGTGGCCTTCATTGACGCTGGATGTTAAACCATTCAATGCAGGGTCGCCCAAAAGGAGTTTGAGTGAGCCAAGGAAATGTCAAGTTATCAACAAAGTTTAAATTTCATTTTTTTGCTTCAAGCAATTTGAATTAGAAAAGACAATTCAGTCAGTGGCTAAAATCGGACATTTATATCAAGCGCAAGCACAAAATTTCGTGAGCAACGAATAAGCAACAAACTGAGACCCAATGCAGGAGGGTAACCTAGAATCTGCCACACTTTCCAGGACTACGGTCCAACAGTAGGCATCATGTTTACATTCAAGGTGTGAGTTGCCTCCAAAACTTTCATTTCAACAGCTAAACAACTCTGACCAGGTTCAAACCTCCAGACAAGTAACTAAAAGCCACTAACGCAAACAGCAAGCCACACCTTTCCATTAGATCGGGTTTTCGAGGAGGATACCATTGGACCAACAAATTAAAGGAGACTCATAACACATACAGCAACCGTCATATTAGCTTTCTACAATCTAACTCAGATTTAAATCTTTGAAATTTTTCCAAACCAAGCAAATTGAAAACCACAATGGCAAGACAGGAAAATCCCAAAAATCGAATATAAATTGAAACCCTAATAAGAGAACATTTACAATGTTTTGCTTGCATAAGTATGTGAACCGAAGGAACAGAGTGAAAGGGATAGAAAACGGGTAGTACTGTAGTAGGTACCTAGCTGTGGGATCAACGGTGCCACCGGAGCTGATCACTTCTTCTCTCATCTCTCTCGCTTTCTCTATTTTCGAAGCAACGGAATTCAGTGTAAGCCGGATGCAAGCTTCATAATATAGGCGAGTGTCAGCGCGTGTCTCTGAACGAGTGCTAGTGGAAACACGAGGTTTCCTTATGATGACATGGAAGCATCGATTTTAATTGGGAAAATCTTTGCTCTCAAAAGATTTTAAAAAAATTAAAAAATGTTGACAAAAAAAATCTCATTAACAATTCGGTGATTAATAACTCTATCGGTAAATTTTAATAATTTTTTGAGAAATTTTTGACAAAATTTTTTATAGGACTTTTTTAACATTTTCTTAATTTTTTATATTTAAAGGAATTTTCCCATTTTAATTCGGATATTCAGTTCCTTTTGGTATGGATAATTAATTTATTACGGTGAACAAAACCTTGTCCCATCATGTAGGTTCAGCTATAAGAATTGTTTGACTTAGCTCGTTTGGATCCTCTTATTTTTAGGCTTAAAAGTTTACTTTTAAAAAATTTAAAAAAAGCCTAAAAAAAAGATAAAAGTTGTTTAGTGGTTATATAAATTTTTTAGCTTAGAAGTTACTTAAAAACTAAAATTAAAAATAAACTGTTCGATAAATTTTGTTATAAGCACTTTTTTTAATAAAAACTATCATAAAAGGTATATTATAAGAGGGTGGCAGCGTTAGCGTTTGATGTGGTGGCGGCAATGATAGCGGCAGCGAATGGCGGTGATAGTGTTCGATCGAGAGATTACGGGTTCTCTTTTCTTTTTTAAGAAAGAGCCTATAAAAAAAAAGGGAGAATTACACACAGGTCCCAAGGAGCATAGATAATTACAATTAGGTCCTTGAAATCATGAAATTACTACGAAGTCCCAAGGGACTTCGTGTAATTATTTCATATGAGTAAAAGACTTTATTGCCCATTCTCCTTCTTCCTTATCTTCTCTCTCTCATCTCTGGACCTTCGATACCTTCTCGCGTTTCAGCTCCCACTCACCGGCGGTTTCCTCCTCCACCACTACCGTCGGTGAGCTTCCCTTCACCTCCGCCGTCGCCACCATCACTCTCATCGGTGGTGAGAACCGCACTGGACCCGATCTCGGAACGCGCAGAACCTCCCTCCTTCAACGTGGTGGTGGAGAGATTTTCGATCCGGGCCGGGTAGTTCCGATGGAAGATCGTCCCACCGTGGCTCTCGCATCCATGGCCTCTCTCTCATCCATGAGTTGCAGATGAGCTGGAGACGCATCCATGGCCTCCCAATTCGGCACGTCCAAGTCTTCAAGGTCCATAGTAGAACTCTACTCCGTTACTCCTCTCCAGTGTCCACCCCTTTAATGGAGAATGGCGGGAAATGGGTAGAGAAAAGAGAGCATTTGTTGTTGTAAATAGAGGTTGGGGAATCGCAAAAGTATGTAAAAGTTGTTGTAAATATATGCATTTTTGTTGTTATTACATGCATTTGTTGTTGTAAATAGCCTGGAAGTGATAAGCGAAAAAATCCAGGTTTTGAAAAGTTGTTGTAAATATATGCATTTTTTTGTTGTTATTTCATGTATTTGTTGTTGTAAATAGCCTCTGAAAGTGATAAGCGAAAAAATCCAGGTTTTGAAAAGCTGTTGTAAATATATGCATTTTCTATTGTTATTACATGCATTTGTTGTTGTAAATAGCCTCTGGAAGTGATAGATGAAAAAATCCAGGTTTTGAAAAGTTGTTGTTATTATATGCATTTTCTGTTGTTATTACATACATTTGTTGTTGTAAATAGCCTCCCGGAAGTGATACGTGAAAAAATCCAGGTTTTGAAAAGTTGTTGTTATTATATGCATTTTCTGTTGTTATTACATGCATTTGTTGTTGTAAATAGCCTCTGGAAGTGATAGGCGAAAAAATCTGGGTTTTGAAAAGTTGTTGTAAATATATGTATTTTTTTGTTGTTATTTCATGTATTTGTTGTTGTAAATAGCCTCTCGAAAGTGATAAGTTTAAAAAAATCCAGGTTTTGAAAAATTTGTTGTAAATATATGCATTTTCTATTGTTATTACATGCATTTGTTGTTGTAAATAGCCTCGGAAGTGATAGATGAAAAAATCCAGGTTTTGAAAAGTTGTTGTTATTATATGCATTTTTGTTGTTATTACATACATTTGTTGTTGTAAATAGCCTCTGGAAGTGATCACGTGAAAAAATCCAGGTTTTGAAAAGTTGTTGTTATTATATGCATTTTTTGTTGTTATTACATGCATTTGTTGTTGTAAATAGCCTCCGGAAGTGATAGGCGAAAAAAAATGCGGGTTTTGAAAAGTTGTTGTAAATATATGTATTTTTTTGTTGTTATTACATGTATTTGTTGTTGTAAATAGCCTCTGAAAGTGATAGGCAAAAAAATCCAGGTTTTGAAAAGTTGTTGTTAAAATATGCATTTTTTTGTTGTTATTACATGCATTTGTTGTTGTAAATAGCCTTTGGAAGTGATAGGCGAAAGAAATCGAGGTTGATAGGTCTTGTAAATATATCCTTTTACAAGGGTGATAGGTGAAAAAATCCAAGTTTTCAAAGGGTGTTGTAAGTATATCCTTTTTTCGTCCTTAATATAGCATTTGTTGTTGTAAATAGCCTTTGGACGTGAGAAATGAAAAAAAAATCTAAGTTTTCAAAGGTTGTTGTAAATATATGCTTTTAAATTTGTTAATATAGCATTGGTAAATAACCTCTAGGCGTGAGAAATGAAAAAAATCCAAGTTTTCAAAGGTTGTTGTAAAAATATGCTTTTCCTACATTCGAACTTAAATTACTCGTTCGAACTTAAATTACCGTTCGAACTTAAACTACCCGTTCGAACCTAAACAACCTTTGAAAACCTCGATTTTTTTTCGCCTATCACTTCCGTGAGGCTATTTACAACATCAAATGCATGTAATAACAACAGAAAATGCATATTTTAACAACAACTTTTCAAAACCTGGATTTTTTCACCTATCACTTCCAGAGGCTATTTACAACAACAAATGCATGTAATAACAATAGAAAATACATATAATAACAACAACTTTTCAAAACCTGGATTTTTTCACGTATCACTTCCAGAGGCTATTTACAACAACAAATGCATGTAATAACAACGAGAAAAATGCATATAATAACAACAACTTTTCAAAACCTAGATTTTTTCATCTATCACTTCCAGGGCTATTTACAACAACAAATGCATGTAATAACAAAAATGAAAAATGCATATATTTACAACAACTTTTCAAAACCCGGATTTTTTCGCTTTTTATCACTTCCGAGAGGCTATTTACAACAACAAATGCATGTAATAACAACAGAAAATGCATATATTTACAACAACTTTTACATACTTTTGCAGATTCCCCAACCTCTATTTACAACAACAAATGCTCTCTTTTCTCTACCCATTTCCCGCCATTCTCCATTAAAGGGGTGGACACTGGAGAGGAGTAACGGAGTAGAGTTCTACTATGGACCTTGAAGACTTGGACGTGCCGAATTGGGAGGCCATGGATGCGTCTCCGGCTCATCGCAACTCATGGATGAGAGAGAGGCCATGGATGCGAGAGCCGGTGGGACGATCTTCCATCGGAACTCCGCCCAGGATCGAAAATCTCTCCACCACCACGTTGAAGGAGGGAGGTACGCGCGTTCCGAGATCGGGTCCAGTGCGGTTCTCACCACCGATGAGAGTGATGGTGGCGACGAGCGGAGGTGAAGGGAAGCTCACGGCGGTAGTGGTGGAGGAGGAAACCGCACAGTGGGAGCCGAAACGCGAGAAGGAAAGATCGAAAGTCCGAGAGATGAGAGAGAAGATAAGGAAGAAGGAGAATGGTACTCATATGAAATAATTACACGAAGTCCCTTGGGACTTCGAATAATATCATGATTTCAAGGGACCTAATTGTAATTATCTCCGCTCTTTGGGACCTGTGTGTAATTCTCCCAAAAAAAAAGCTTAAAAAAAAGCTCCTCAGAGCTCTTATAATTATAAGAGCATTTGTAAAATCCTGTTTGACCTAGCTTATTCTCTTATAAGTGCTGTTTAGCCTAGCTTATTTTTAGCTTAGCTTATTTTATTTATAAGTATAAAATTTGAAGCTAAACAAGATTTTTTACAAAAGCTCTTATAATTATAAAGCTTATTTTATAATGAATAAAAAATATCTTGAAAATAAGCTTCTCATAGGAGCTTTTTTTATAAGCTCTTTTTAAAAAAAAAAAGAAAAAAAGAAAAGAAAAGAGAACCTGTATTCTCTCGATCGAATATTACTGCCACCACCGCCCCTGCCACCCTATTATAATATACCTTTTATGATAATTTTTATTAGAAAAAGTACTTATGACAAAAAATTTGTCAAACATCTTATTTTTAATTTCAACTTTTAAGTAACTTTTATGTTAAAAAATTTATATAATTACCAAATAGTTTTTAACTTTTTTTTAAAAGCTTTTTTTTTTAGCTTTAGCTTAAAAATAAGAGGATCGAAACGGACTCTAAAGCACTTAAAGTCAACTAACTTTTGAGATAAAAGGATCCAAACGGGCTCTATTAAAAATCATATTTTGAGATAGGTTATACTTGTTATGGTCCTTATTATATAGCACCAACTAACTTTTCTCACAAACCAATAAAAGCAGTTAAAGTCAATAAAGTTGTCCTAGAATCTAACTATTTTCAATATTACCCCTACTAATTACATTAAACTCTAATATTATATTAATTATTACTCTCACCCATTTCACCCTTATTAATTATGGGCAGATATGAAAAAAAAATTATTAATGCTCATTAGGAACAAACAAGTACCTTATAAAAATGACAAAATAAATTTGTTAGTTGGTGTCTTATAATAAAAATCAGAGGGAGTAATCTAAAACATCATGCTCCTAGTGTTCGCTTCAGTGTTTTCTAATTACTCCTTTTAAAGATTTCATGCTGCTTAATTAATCTTCTCACTTTATATAGTTAATTAATAAAAATAATTCATACTACCTCAGTTGAATAAAAAAGACTACAAAATTAAAATGAAAATAAATCAATTGATTAACAGAAACAAAATTGCATCCTTAATTAGTAAAATAATAGTGGTCTTTTTATTTTGTTTTCATATAAGATGTTGATGATAGTGGTGATGATTTGCATACCAAATGTTTGATATATTTATTGTTTTTTTTTATTGCCTATCTAGTATCCAAAGCTTCGTTCCGATTAATCCAGATCCGACCCGTGTCGTGCACCCGGTTATAGTGGGAGAGTCTCCCGATGGGGTTTTTTTTTTGTATTCACAAGGCTTGAACTTAAAACTTTGCTTAAACGATATAAGCCGCTTACTACTTGTGTAAACCCCATTGGTTGATATATTTATTGTTGAGTAAATATGAAAATAAACTGTTAGAAAATATTAAAATACTACACGTGGAAGTATTTAATTATGGGAAAAGTATTTCTCCTGTCACAGGAGATAGAGTTATGTGAGCCTAAAACTACCGTTTTGAATTAATGAAGGGTGTGTTTGTAATTTTAGGTTGCTATATTTATTGTTGAGTAAATATGAAAATTATAAACTGTTAGAAAATATTAAAATACTACACGTGGAAGGATTTAATTATATGCTATAATTTTTTATGGAATATTGGAGAATCCATGTTTGAATATATTATTAATCCCACAATTATAGGGATTAACTAGATCTAGAGATTTTAGGGGATCTCATTAACAGATATGTTCTCTCTTTTGCGTATCCCTCTAATCTGAATAATACAACAATTATTCCCATCTGATTCTCTTTAGTCTTCAAATATAACTACATTCTGACGAAAAAGTATAAGATAAAAAGTATCTTAATGGTATACGTACATCCTATAGGAGGTAAGACAAAAGCATTCTGTCCCAATTCATTTTAATTAATATAATATATATAAATGGATAAGATATTACACTACCAATTTTATACATCCTATCAGGAGGAGGTAAGAAATGATAAAAAACATTCTGTGAAAAATTCATTTTAATACAAATATATAAGATACAAAGTATCTTTTGTATATTGTGTGAATGAGTTTGGATAAAAAAAACAAAATTCGTTTTTAAGAACCAATTCAGTTTTATTCTCTCCCCTCCCTCAACCTTTCCCATTTTTTGACCAGCCCCTCTCCCCATTCCTCTCTCTTCATTTCAAGAATAGCATTTTACATACTTTATAAAAGTCGATAATCGAATTATGCAGTTTAAGAAAACAATTAAAATTAATTAAATAATATACTTTTTTCCAACCATAACTTTATTTATAAAAGGGCAAATGAGACGGAGAAATAACTTAAATATAAGTATCACCGATATTTTAATTAATACAATATATATAATAAGGAGTGCAAATAGAAAAAAAAAAAAAAAAACCTTCTTAAATGTTGAGACAACTCTTGTTGGACTCTAATAAAAAGTCCAAAATAATTTAAATTTTAGACCTTTATGAAAAGGACCAAAGGGAGTATCAAAAAATTTGGGCACTCAAGATGCAATGAGAATGAGAGGGTAAGGTAAGAAAGGGATAATAGGACAAATAAAATTTTAGAAAGAGATTAAAAAAATTAATTTTTTCCTTATAAAATATTTACTGGTTTCATCTGGCTCTAATAAACTTGATTTGTTTTCTTTTCTTTAGATTTCAATTTCATATAACAAATCAAGAATACCTCAATCCTGAAATGACAAATCCTGAAAAATAAGCCAAACTACAGTACTAATCTGTGTCCACACAGCCATTTATTACTTAATAGGATTTGACAAACATAATCCCATCTCATTCACAATGGACTCAGCAAGAGAACCAAAGAGAAAGAGAAAAATCCAAGGAAGGCAACAAAGCTATCTTGATGCAGTTGCAGTATCACCTGTAAAAAAGGGAATTCATATAATTGTTATTTAATAATTCCACATAAAGTTTCCCAGAAAGACCCTAAAAACAGAGAAAAAACTCTTCCTATCTTCAACCCGCCCAACTTTCTTTCGACATTTTTTTGGGGGGCAAGAATTATTTGTACGTATTACTGTCAAGGTTATCTAACAATACAACAAAGTAATAGAGGAATAGGATGATTGCCAACAGTGTATCCCCACTAAGCATTAGAATTTGGTATGAAACTAAAGTGGTACTGAAATAAAGATGATTGCTAATTGATACTAACCATTTGTTTCTTCACCTATAGGTTCTGCTTTCCAAACAACATCTTTCAACCCTGTAGATAGGTTCTTGTAGAACTGTAAAAGAAAGACAGTTGGTTCAAAATTCAGTCCAATAGACTATAAACGTATTAGGACAAAAAGGATTTTGTTTTGTTTTTTTTTTTAACAGCATGTAGAAGCTTCTGAACATAGTTTGAATCTTTCTATATAGACATTTAGTCATTTAAACAAATGTTTGGCACGCGGAGAAGTGTTTTTAGAAAAGAAAATGAGAAAGTTTATTTGCCTAGCAATATAAAGGCAATTAATCATATGGCAATGCATTTTCCTATTTCCTTTATTGAAACACTTTTTCACGTACCAAACATTACATATTACATTATGCAACATTCAATATCACGTACTAATTATTGAACAGTGGGCTCAGCACAATACTATGGACCCATTACCCCCTCTCTTCCTAGTAAAACCCTAGTCAGTCTTCATCTAATATTATGGGATCAAATAAAAATTCTCTATTGTCTTTTATTCTCTGATTTTACCGATTGTAATAGTAATATTCACAATCTGGCGGCATGATTATGACTGACCAGCCTCCTTGTACTTTAAACCTTCCCTACTCAACAAATAATACTCTCAGGTTCTTAATATAATATATGTTCAGGGAGTTGATCTCATCCTAAATATAAGACAGTTTTCATATTTGTCAATCTTTCTAATTTACTTCTATTGATGCTTCTTCAACAATAATCAAGGAGAGGGAATGAGGTAATAAAAAAAGGTGAATAGGATACTTTAAAAATACATATCATATTAACTAACTTAACCAACTTTCTTTAATCTAATCAAATTAGGTAATTTTGTCTTATATTAAGAACCGGAGGAGTAAGATTTTATCCGAGTTCTTCTTTCACTGATGGAGGAAAGGTAGTTGGAAAAATTATATATTCATATGTACATTCTAAAAAATGTAACCTTGTGAAATTCCAGAGTATCTCCTCCAGACTTGCGGAGCTCAACCACGCAAAGTGACGGGGCCACCTCAAATATCTATAAAAAACATAAAAGCCAATCACTAGAAATACCCCTGATTGTTGATTACAAGGAAATTATAGAGAGAAATAGAGAGCACCTTTTGAAAGGAAATACTGTGAGAAACATTTACCTCAGTCGCAACAGATAGATGTCCTTTGCGTCCACTCTTTTCCCCTTGAAGCTTTAACTGAGATGGAGTGACAGACAATAACGAGTGTCACCAAAAGTAAAACATTCATAACAACAAGTTATTACAGTAAAGGCAAATAATCTCAGGACTGAGTTACAAATAATCCCAGGTAAGTATAATTCTTGAGGAGTTCTCAAGTACTGTAATGTTTGCCTGCACAATTCTACCTTTGAAGCGCAGGATGACTACCCAATTCCCAATATTAGTGTCGGTAAGCATTGGGTATGGCAAAATATGTCATTGAATAGCAGTCAATGGATTTTTCTTATTATCAGGTTGATTAACAATATATCAAATATTTAATACTGATAAAAATTATAAATATTATTGCCTCTGGTCCTAAGTAATAAATTAGTTTTGAAAAAAATAATAAATATAAATACTTCAAAGTAATTTAATTAACTTCCTTAATCTCCCCAAAAAAGTCAACTAGGTCTTATATTTAGGACCAAAGATAGTACATATTTTTATGTGGACAATATCATATGATGATAGTAGCACCCATTAATTTTTAAAATTGCCATCCCCATGCCAATATTTGCACCGACGCCAATGTAACAAAGGTGAATACAAAGACAGAGCAATAAAACAGCAAAGAAGCCATCAAAGTGTATAGATATGCTTGAGTTAAAAGAGAGATGGAACTAAATTATTGACTTAGAGAATAGGATAAGAGAATAATATTTTTACCTTGTAGTTATTCTTCCTAACATCAAAACCCATTGGTGTTGCCGTTTGCTCAATTTTTGAAATTATCTCGTTTGCTGGGCATTTGGATGTGAATCTTGTTTCCCTTTTAACAAGTCCCTAGCAGAAGCCAGAAAGGTAAAATAATCATAATCCACATTTGGATCAAGATGGAGAGATTTGGTACTCCTATTCCAAAAAACTTCAAACCAAAGACATAATAGAGTAAAAAGAGAACAAGAGCATGCCATTAAGCAATAGTGACCAGATCTCTTGTAGTTATAGAAATGTTTTTCTTTCTATTCAACCCATTCCAAGCCTATATTTTGGGAGCCAAGGTTTAATAAAAGACAAGCTACTGTTCTTTTTGCTATGAGCATACCATTTGTTTCTCAAAAAGACTACTAAGGTTAAGGCCTTGAGACGTAGAGATAAGTTCGAAAGCATTCATAGCCATAGGTGCCATTGGTGCCTCTTCTCGCCTCTCAACAACGAAATTTCGAGAATCCTGTGCACCACAAGAAACATTAAGATCATAAATAAAGCTCAGATCCTCTAATGAATCATAACAAAGACAGAAGTAATATAAAACTCCCACCGCTGATTCGCTGAATATAGCATCTACATCATCAAGACTAACATCAGCTTGCTCGAATCTAGGAGGCACATATCCCTTCTTAAACCAATCATTCTCAATGACCTCAGCAAATGTTATTCGCTGTTTCACATCACCAAAAAAGAAAAACAGCAAGTTTAAACATCTTTGGGAAACAGCCTATCAGGCATCAGCCAAAACAAAGATTTATGAAGAAATAAAGTAACTTTCAGCTAAATTAACAAAGGCAAAGGGCATACTGTAGCAGGATTGGGGTCAAGAATTCTCTTGATTAATTTCTTTGCACTTGATGAGAACCAAGGAGGGCATGTGAAATCAGCCTTAAAGATCTGAGTCATGGTATGTCAAGAACAATTTGAAGCAACACATGAACAGGAAACAGAAATAAAAGCCTATGAATTCCTTCCCAAGTATAGCAAAAGAAGAAAAAAATTACCTTTTTATATAAAGCCATAATGTTAGTATCTTCAAAGGGCAAGTAGCCAGCCATTAAAACAAAAAGAATAACACCACATGACCAAAGGTCTGCCTTTGTGCCATCATAGCCTTTGTTGTGGATCACCTAGAAAAATGAAAGCAGAAATTAACAAAAAAAAAAAAAAAAAAAAAAAAAACAAGAAGAAGAAAAGTCATGAGAAAAAGATATACTGAATTGCAGCAACAGCCAAAATACCTCTGGGGCAACATAATTTGGTGTGCCACATGTTGTGTGAAGCAGCCCGTCTTCCTGAGTCAGATCAAAGGATAATTGTTTAAAAAATTGAGAATCACTGTATTTGATATTAAAAGAAATTAATAAATATACGAACTCGAAGCTGTTGAGGCAGTGCACTCAATCCAAAATCCGAAACTTTAAGACCTCCATTAGCATCCAGCAACAAATTTTCAGGCTGTTACAGACAAAATACAGTTAAAAATGTTAATTTTCTTTTTCCTTCTCACTCTCCCTGAAGCTCTTAGTTGGATCAGTACATTCCATCCCAGACATAATAAGTACTCTCAGAATACATAATTGAAGACAAGAGTGCACTAACTCCCCCAATAAAACAAAAAGCCAGGCAAAACAAGAAAGATAACGGAAGTTACAAACAGCGATACACCTTTAGGTCCCTATGACAAACACCTCTACTGTGACTGTAATCCACGGCACATATAAGCTGCTGGAAATATTTTCTTGCTTCATCCTCTTTTAACCTGCCCTTGCTTGCCTGTTCAGGAACATAACAATAAATTGGCACCGGACTCAAATTACAATAGTTTACCAGCAGAAGGAAAGATAAAGGCAAGCTATCTTACAATTTTATCAAACAACTCCCCACCAGTCACAAATTCTAGTACAATATATATCTTGGTCTTGCTAGCCATCACCTACAACATAAATGCTGCATAAGTTGCTTATTATGCATAATATAAAGGGAAAAAATAAATTTAAGGGAGAGTCTAGATGAATGATCATTCTCCCATACAAAAATTTGAGTAAAGTTGAAGTCAATGAAATAAATCATGCAAAATCAAAATACATGGAGGCAATCATTTACTTCCTCCTAACCTCATACATGCGTATGACATTTGGGTGCCTGATCAATTTCATTGTTGAAATCTCTCGCTTTATCTGCATAACACATACAAAAAATATAAATGAGACTAGATTGTTCAAGCATGGAAGAATAGAGTCCTACTTATTTAACAGGAGAATGCCACACTCGCACAAGTTATACTAGCCATACCCAAGCATGGTTAGCTGATCTATTGCAATGTTGTGCAACACAAAGACTGTGAAACTAACAGCACTAGCTATTTTATTGCCCCTCAATAACAAAACTAATATGTGTGGTAGTCAGCAGAATTTCGGGAAGTTCAATCACCAACCCATTTCGTAGCATAGTCCAGTTTTGCTTGGCCCAACCAATTTTTTGTAGGGAAGTTCAGTCACCAAGGGAATGATGATATAGCAGGTTCAGAAAGTGAATGAATCTAATAAAATAGAAGTACAGAAAAATATCCTATTCCTAATCACACAAGATTTTCCCACCAATTTTCAGCTTTTAGCTGAGTTTACAGGGAACACGTCAAATCACAGTTGACCATTTTCCTTAATCTACAATTCCAGAGGCGTGCAAGATTACATCCTTTCTCAATTAGCATAACGAAGGAAAATTCTCAATTGATAAAGCAGAACAACTGCTCCCAACAACCAAATAGCGGAAAAAATAGACCCCAAAGACGGTTCAGAAAATTAAAAATCAATTCAACAAATAAACCGGTAAATTTGACTTGTTATAATTTTGTTTTGCAAGAAAGAAGACCAGATCAACTATTACACAAGTTGAGAAGAAATCAACGATTTAAAAGATGGGAGAAAAAACTACTGGATTTACCAAATCCATGATCATTTCAAGAGACGAATGTGCACATAAAATTACTGAAACTCACATACCTGGCGAACCATTTTGTGTTTGAGAATCTTGTCCTTGTCAATAATCTTGATCGCCACATTTTCTCCGGTCTCGACATTCCGGGCAAGCTTTACCTTGGCGAAATTGCCCTCACCGAGAGTCCGACCCAGCTCGAACTTTCCGACACGGGTTCTGCCGCTAGAAATTCCAGTACCGGTACCGGTACGAGACGACGACATCGATTTTCTCCTTCCCTTTTGCCTGAAACTGCCCTTTTCGGTTCTTTATCTGCTAAAATCCCCTCTTCACTGCCTCTCTACAGCTTCCCAGAAACTATCAAGACCTCTTCTTCTTGCATGGCTGCCACACCTGAGACTTCGTCACCTTCATCTTTCTCTCCCTTTTCCGTAAAGAACCCCAACTAAGAAATAAAATCCGCCCCTGATCTTGCAGGGAACTTAAAATGCAAGAAACCAATTCAAAAAAATCTTTAACCTTCGTAATTAAAGTAGAAACAGGTCCGGAAATCGCTCACTGTTGGATCAGAGATAAGACCCATGAATTCGGATGGATCAACGGAGTATAAATTCCGACGAGATCAAACAGAGAATATGTAAGAGAACTTTGAATTCAAAAGGCCAGCCGAATAAATTCTTTTCCCTTCCGGGTAAGAAATAAATTGCATGTTGGACCGGCGGAGATCAGAAAGGCATTCAGTACGGATAACGAAAAGCAAAATCAGTTGGCGTGGATGGTGGAGAGCCCAATGAAGAGAATCTCGAGATTTAAAATAAATAAAAAAATGCTCAACTATTAGAACAACATGATAATCATTTGAGCCTGTGATCTTTGTCAACGTGTAGAAAGAAGACTAGAAGGAGAAGGCGTATACGGACAAAAGCGGCCTCCTCGTGACTTCATTTATTTTTGGGAAAAAGCCACCGAAATACTATTGGTAAAAAAGTAAATAGAAAAAACTCAAAAAAATCCTATTTCAAATTTAAAATCTAAACTAGGTTTTTTTAATTAAGTAAGTTGTTAATTGCTTTATTGTTTTTGTTCATTATATTATATTACTGTTGTTGTCAACAAGATTTTGAATTTAATTGGTATTTTTCTATCATTTTCTAAATAAATATAAGTTATTGAATTTCAATAATTTAAAAGGGAGTAATTTGAAATTTTAAAATATTGCAAAATTTGAGAAATTACTCAACAACCCTTAGGTTTTTTAATAAAACGTCCCCCACCCCCTTGTTGGTTGTCAAAGTGACTTTGACTGGCAATAGTAGCTATCACTGAAGCATTGGTGACCGGCTCCAATGGCTTAGTATTTTTTTTCCCTCAACCAAAAGTTGTCAAATCAGAGCTTCGATAGCGATGACCGGAGCTTCGACGGCCTAATCTTTTTTTTTTTTTTTTTTTGTTTAAAGAAATTTCTTAACCAAAAGTTATTCATAACTATTGAGAACTTTTGGTTGAGAAATTAAAACACAAAAACATATTAGGCTGTCAAAGCTTTTGTCATTGCTGGCAAAAAAACTAAGGGTAGTTAGGTAATTTCTCAAATTTTATAATATATCAAAATTCAAAATTAGTCATTTTATAATTATTGAAATTCAACGTATTAATTTATCTTTTATGATGTTATTGTTCTATTTTTTCCCCTTTCTTTATTATGAGCCATCCATATTTTTTATTCTAAATGAAATAATGCTCAAATTTAATACTACGTACTTCTCTAGTTTGGGTAAGCTGTTAGAAATAAAGCCGCCTATAATTTTTTTCCGCATGTTTGGGCTGGCGTTTCTACGAGCGTTGGTGTGCAAGAAATTCCAGTGGCGTTTGAAAAAAAAATTCTAGTGAGAAAGAAGCCCAGTAATACGGCGGTGTTTGGTAGCTTTTCATCCAATGGGCTTCTGAAAAAAAAAAAAAAAACATTTCACTGGACGCAGAGCGTTGGCCTGGCTGGAAACGCGGATCGTCGCGTGTTGTGTCGTCCCAATCAAGGCAGAGCTGAGAGCAGAGCATTAGAAGCAGGAGTAGAGCGTTGGGGGTGAGCACGGATTAGTACTTGGGCTCATGGCGACCTTAGTATCTGTTGCCGGTGTGATCACAGCGAACGACCGCCGATTATTGTAGTCAGCTACCTGCCTGTAACCTAAAAGGTCGTCTTTCTCAGAGTCCCTAGCCTGAAGCGTTCAGGCGGCGGCTTCGTAGCTCCACTGGGATAGACACTCAGGCCTTGTCGTGCCCGAGCGTGAGAGGCTGGGTGGGGCAGTTTCTTGTTTGAGTTTTTCTTATCCTTCTTCGTCATCGGCCTAAGCAGGTGAGTTCTTCTTTTTTATTCTTAGTTCTGTTACCTCTTTGTTATTTTTTTATTTTTATTTTTTTAATACTAGCACGAACATTGACGAATTAAGAACATCTAAATGAGGAAAACAAAGAATTGATAGGAATACTCTGTTTCGAATCGAATCCCCTCCATGATCCCGGAACTCCAGTGTTAACTTCTCTCGTTCTGTTGATCTTCCTGTCACATATGTTTGACTCCTACTTTGTTCGTTCTTGACTATTTGTATCCACAAAATTTCAAGAAATCAGTAAGTCCTGTGACTCATTTTTGATATTTTGATTACAAAAAACTTCTATCCGAAATTTGATTATTGAAATATCCTTAATGCTTCCGTAGTGATGTATAAACTATATTGCCTGGCAATCTGCAGAATCGGTTAAAATGATTAAGAAAAACATCAATGACTTGATTAGAACCCAAAGGAAGTCGCGTGGTATGTACTTGGGAGCTTGAACTAAATTTAGTCCCAATAGAATTAATGGTAGCGCTAACACCTTAAAAGAAGACAAACTACAAAGATTTCAAGCTCTATAAAGGCTCAGAAATTGGAACGCCTTGTTCGTTGGAGCTGTCTAGCATGGGAGTTGAATGTAGGAAGGACTGGTGTTGAGGAAGTGGTATAAGTTGATAAGGGTATTAGTTGACACTGGTGGCCTATAACATGACTAAAATCTATTACTACATCAGTATCGAGGGTTTTTTGATATGCCATGAAATGTGATTGCTGAAGTAATTTTATTTTACATTTTTGGCGGGGAAGAACCCATTAAAATTGCTGATGTTTGTTGGCCGTGAAAACTGGAGCGTCGAGCCTTTCATTTGTCGGATTTAGTTGCTGACGTTTAGATCTGATTTCTTTTTGTCCTCGCCTGATATAAATCTTTATGTGTGCAGCACAATTTCATTGGGCTTTTAATAGTTAGTTCCCAAATATGTAATTCAATTTGATGTCGAAACTTGAATGGGATCGACAATCAAAGCCTTATTTGAGTTTCCTCTAGGGAAGTATTTGAGATATATCACGAACCTTGCCGAAGTTAGCCATAGCCAGTTCACTTTAATTTTTACTGTTGTAATGGTAAATTGGAGTTTATCTCTTTTTGTAATGGTAAATTGCATTTTTTCAAGTTGAATAAGAAAATATGGGTGATGAAGATAATAATAATGTAGCATCCTCGTCAAATATCCATACATTATCTTCAACACAAATGATTCATATTCGTGATAGAATCGAGACGAACTTGTCGAGGCATAGGCATTCTAATTAGCAATGTACTAGTATTATTTAGTATCAATCTGTAAAAAAAAAAAAATATTTGTATACGTTATAATTTATATACAATTTCATCCATTAAATATATTTAGTTAAGGACTTTATTGTTTAATAATTTTTTAAATAATTTTTTAACTTTTTTTTTTCCAATTTAAAATATAAATGTAAATTTTTATGTTCAATTATTACAATATATACAACTAATATTAATATGTGGAGTATTCAATAAGATTCATGCCTTTTTCAGTCATTTTTCATCTCAATTGACTTTTCAAATAATAATCCAAACGCGTCTACGTTTGGAAAAAACAACTTCGCCACCGTCAATCCAAACATAAATCACATTTACAATATGACTTTTTTTATCTTACTTTGCAAAAGTCGAGATAGAAAATAAGTCACTTTTTTCACCGCTAATCCAAACGGGCTCACCGATTGTAGATTTGGCCATTTGTAGTTGTGTGCATGCTTGTACCTGTTGTAGTAACAGGGTACCGCAAATAATCCTCCGGTTACTCTTACATTCTTCTTGTTCTTAATATAAGATATATTTAACTAATTTGATTAGATTAAGGAAGTTGGTTGAGTTGGTTAATATGACATGTAATTTCTAAAACACCCTAGTTATTTTCTTAATTCCCTCATTCCCTCTCCTCCTTGATTGTTGTTGAGGGAACATTGATAGGGACAAATTAGGATAAGATTGACAAATATGAAAACTATATCTTATATTTAGAACCATGATCAACTCTCTAAAGTTGTCTTATGTTAAGGACCGGAGGAGTAATAATTTGCAGCAATTTAAGCATCAACTTGAAAGATTTAAGAGGACTTCCTTTTTTGATGTAGGTTGCATTGCTTAGAAAAGGGAAAAAAAAAAAAAAAATCAGTGATTGAAGTTTAATAGTTACTCACTCACTAATAAACTATGAGGGCTTCTTTTGAGATAAAAGTTTATCCCCATTATCCTTTCCATTACAAGTTGTGATTTATATGTCTATTAATAACTCGTTGATGGCCTT
This sequence comes from Acacia acuminata, assembly GCA_019022655.1. Lineage (NCBI taxonomy): Eukaryota > Viridiplantae > Streptophyta > Magnoliopsida > Fabales > Fabaceae > Acacia > Acacia acuminata. The sequence goes on from JAFJYI010000166.1 coordinate 1,477,737, forward strand.
ATTGCAGTTGAGGGAACATTGAAGGGTTTTGGTGTTGAGGGAAGTCAAGATGGGAGAGCAAAAGCTTAGCGTGCCAGCTCTGCAATGGATGCGTGACCCTGTTGATGTCACTCTATCTGAAGAATGCCCTCTCGAACATGTTCCTTGTCTTCACCCGATGTACTCATTCATTCTATTGCCTTTGCCTTGCTTGTTTGCATTTTTTTCTTTAGTTATGCTGTACATCCTATCGTTTTGACTTTTCAATGTGAGTATAGATACAAGTGTTTTTCTGTGTGGTTGGGTTCCCTGCTTGAATTAGTGAATGTAAAAAGTATCTTTTTGATGAAATGGTGATGAAGAGAATGCGGATTAGAGTCTCCAAGGTCTTGTTTGGAAGTTGCAGTTTTCATGTTCAATTTTCTTCTTATTGTTAGTCATGGTTTAGATTCTGTGATTTGTGAAGTAACTGACTATTGGGTGGGCTAGTATCAACCTGACCTAATGACCCTTCCAGTTTGTAGGAAGGTTATTTTCATTGATTTCTATGACATTTTATTTTTAATCTCCCCCAATTTTGGTTCCTTTAGTATCTCATTCCCTCTACTATATTATTTTTAATCTCTGGAACAAAAAAATGTGGTTCAGTTTCTTATGAAGGCTAAGCAATCTATTAGTCCACATATGATGCTACTCTGAATTTTCTCACGTCTTAACTTCCAGTCCATTTTGTTTTAATTTTTTATTATATACATCAGGTTGAAGTTGGCATTGCAGAATTTGGGCATCTCTAGTCTCTTTCCTGTGCAAGTTGCAGTTTGGGAAGAGACAGTTGGACCTGGTAATTTTGAGCGAGACCTTTGTATAAATTCTCCCACTGGAAGTGGAAAAACTTTAGCTTATGCTCTACCAATTGTGCAAATGCTGTCAAACCGTGTTGTAAAATGCTTGCGAGCTTTAGTGGTCGTGCCCACTCGTGATCTTGCCTTACAGGTTACATAGTTTCCTTGATGTTCTTTTAAATTTTTGTTTTTATTTTTTTGTTTTTGGTTTTCTCTTTGAATGCTAATAATTCAACATATCACTCATGTATGTTCTTTTAGATGCCAACCCTTTCAATTTCATCTATGTTTGGGTTAATGTGAAATCAAAGATGAATAATCCATTATGCCATTAAAATGAGCTATCATATTTATCCTTAATTTTCCTGTCACTTCAGGTCAAGAAGTTTTTGACGCCATTGCGTCTCCATTAGGTTTACATGTTGGCCTGGCTGTTGGTCAATCTTCAATAGCTGATGAGATTTCTAAGCTTGTGGATATACCAGGATATGAGGTAGGCATGTGTTACGATCCAGAGGATATATCTCTTAATTACCGACTTGGATTCCAAAGTAAGGTGGATATATTGGTAGCTACCCCTGGACGGCTCATGGACCACATCACCACTACTAAAGGGTTCACACTTGAGCATCTTTATTATCTTGTAAGTTGTGGAAACATATTACTTCCCATATTATGCAGCTTCTGATTTTATATTTAACTTTTTATTGCAAAAGGGCTTTATTAAATGACAAGAAAGAATTTGTAAGGATAGTTAGTCCCTCCAAGAGATATGAAAATACCAGACAACTAGTGAAACATAATGTCATAAATATTTTTTTTATTGTATTTAGTATATTTGAATGTTGGCTGTGGAAACAATCTAAAAGGTCATAGTCAAACAAGGCAGATATCAATAGAAGTCTATTCCCTCTGGTCCTTACAATACCACACTTTTCTAACTAGCTTTTACAGATTTAGGATAGTTAAACTTACAAGTAGTTTGTATCATTAAAATTATTATAAATTATCACCAATTTCCACAATTACTCTCCAATTAAAATGAGTCTATCTTAATTATCTTTAATTCTTTCTCATGTCATCTTCTCCAGTCTCCACAACACCATTAATAAGGACATTTATGAAAAAAGAGGATTTAATGCCATTGACTTATTACACTGTTTTATGTTTAGGACCATAGTGACTTTGAGTGTGTCTTGTGTTAAGGACCAGAGGGAGTACCCTTTTGCTAAAAGAGCCCTAAAGTTGGAAACAAAGGAACATATAGGGCTGTTAAGTTGGATTTCTTTCATTGTACATGGATCCATGTGAACTAGGTAAACTGTGTCAGGTGGTTGATGAAACAGATCGGCTTCTCCGGGAGGCCTATCAATCCTGGTTACCTACTGTGCTGGAACTAACTCGATCTAAGGACAAGAATATTTATCCACCAGCTGGTTCATTTCTTCTTAATTCATTTAGTGCATTAAGCACTAGAAGGAGATGAGTTCAAAGTTCATTGCATGTCTTTAGTAGTGTTCTTATCATGTTATCTTGTCAGATCATAAACATGGTTTTGGAATTTATTTATTTTTATTATTATTATTATTATTATTATTATTATTTATTTTTTTTTTTTTAATCTAGGTTAAATGGACAAATTGTGGCTGATATCCTTGATTCTTATAATTTGTAGTAATGACTATGTTAGCTAGAAGAAATGCTTCTAAGATGTACAAACTAGAGATTGCTTTGTTAGTTGCTTTATTGAATTTTATATATTATTGTGTATTAATAATGTTTTAGTTACAATGGGGTTTATTTAAGAGGTCTTATTATCTGGGTTCTCAGACTATATGGGCTGTTTCTGAATATTTGAGTGGCAAGAAGGAAAGAGTAAATGAACCTTCTCCCCCGCAAGAAGTAATTTAAGCCCTGTGAAGATAATTGGTTAGTATATGTTGGCCTCAACTATATTTTAAAATTATATAGGACTTAATACAAACAAAGAAAAATACATCATGAATCCTTCTTGACACTTATCAGTGTACTCACACTGTTACATGTAGTCTTAAGCTGGACATGAAGTTTCTAACATGGTAGTCTTGGTTCACCAATACTAGCATGCTGTCACTTCTTGAATATTTGAAATATTAGTGAGAAAGAGAGAGGTATTGTTCAGAGGCATAAAACACTGTTTATTGTGATTATTCAGAGAAAAAAGATTACACTTATATAAGCTCCAAGAGAGCTATCAGAGACAAGATTGAAGGGATTACAAAATGAAGAGAAATAAATGACTGATTACAATCAATCAGAAATCTTTTCTAAACTATTGCAACTAGGATAAGGGGATGAGATAGAGCTGTAATCATAGGATAGGTAATAATGGGCTGATTTAAACAGATAGAGTTGCAGATCATTTTCAGCTTGATGAAACCTTTAATAATGGGCAGTTTGGTCATTTTTGCAAGATAGAGTTGGAGTCATGAGGATAATAATAATGTTTATCTCAACATTTTTTCGATCTTGATAACATTCTCCCGTTTCAATGTTGGCTTGTTGTCAGAGAATATATGTCAATGGAATTCCCAACTCTGTCAATAGTATGATAAAACCTTCATAATTTAGCTCGACCTAGCGGTTTGGTCATTACATCTGAAACCACAATTTGTTTCTTGTTTCTCCATGTAACCGATTTCTTCAGGATAGATTCATGATGACCTTCTATTCAACCTATCTTTTAATAAAGTGCTTGTTTATTGCAACACGTTTCATTCGATTTTGATGAACAAGTTTCTGTATACAGCCTCCATATGCTTTTCCTGTGGTTGATACATGAATTGACTTATAGTTAAATTGCATAACTTATATCTGGACGTGTGTGGGTTAAGTATATTATCTTCCCTACAAATCTTTTGTATTGTTCAAAGTGAATCACCATTTGGTTTAATCTCTAGGTGACAACCTTCTTCCATAGGCGTCTCGAGTTGTTCCCCATTGCCCTTAACATTCCTGTTTCATGTAATAGATCTAGGGTATACTTCCGCTAGGTTACATTGATGCCCTTTTTGGTTCTTGCCACTTCTATCCCAAGAAATATCTCATTTGGTCGAGATCCTTCACTTGGAATTCATTTGACAGGTCCTTCTTTAGTTGGGCAATGGAATCTTCATTGTTCCTTGTAATAACTATGTCATCAACATAGACAATCAAGATAATGACTCTCCCATTATCATGCTTGATAAACAACGTGTCATTTGTATGCCCCTGTTTATACCCAAGTTTCTTTATTGCCTTGTGAATCGACAACCATGCCTTTGGAGATTTTGCTTTAGCCCATACAAAGACTTGTTGAGTTTGCAGACCGAGTTGTTTTGGAGCTGGAACTCCATCGGGGACGTCTATGTAGACATCTTCATCCAAGTCACCATTCAAAAATGCATTCTTAACGTGTAGCTCATGTAGTGACCAATCCAAGTTGGCTGTAATTGACAACAATACTTGGATTGTATTGAATTTAGCTACAAGGGCTAAGGTCTCCTGATAATCAATTCCATAAGTTTGAGTATACCCTTTTGCAACCAATCTTGCCTTGTAGTTGTTGATATTTCCATTAGGATTGAACTTTGGGGTGAAGATCCACTTGCATCCTACCAATTTCTTTCCTAGGAAATGAGTTGTGATTTCCCATGTTTTACTTTCCTCAAGTCCCTTTAACTCTTCTTATGCATCTTGTTTCCATTTGGGATCAGCTATAGTTTGTTGTAAATTATTTGGAATTTTAATTTGTTCATGTTTACAACAAAGCTTTGCATCTTTGTAGACAGATTACCATATGAAACAAACCGTTGAATTGGAGGCTGAGTATGAGATCTTACCCTTTTTCTAAGTGCAATAGGCAATCCCATTTCTTTAGGATCTAATCTTGGGTCAAAGTCATGGTCATTCTTTGAGTGGAAGAGGCATTTCTACCATTATCTTCTTCTTCTTGATATTGTTGTCTGAACTCTTCTTCTGATCCACCTTTAGATATCCATCGCAGAAATGATTTTAACCTGTGTTTCCAGTTCATTAGGTGTAGGTGCAGGTTGGTTGGTTGGAGGAGTGGTATTAGAAGAAGATGATGAAGGTATCAGAGACTGATGGCAAGGTATTAGTGGTATTAGGTTCTTTGGGAGTAGGATCATGTGAAATTAGCCATTCAATATTTGAGTGCTCCCCTTGGATGAGTAATTTGGGATAATAGGCATCCTCCTCATAGAATGCGATATCTTTGGAGACAAACAGTTTCTTTGAGGTCGGACAACAACACTTGTATTCTTTTTGGGTGGAGTAGTATCCAAGAAATTTACACTTTTAGGCTCGAGCATCAAACTTGCTTCCATCATGTGTATGGATAAAGACAACACATCCAAACACTCTTTGAGGTAATGGGTTGATAAGAGGACAATTTGGAAAGGTGTAAAGGAGTTTTTGGATAGGTGTTGGCATAGTTGAGAACTTTGGAGGGCATTCGGTTGATGAGATAGGTAGCAGTTAGGACTGCATCTTCCCGGAAGACCATGGGCACATTTCATTCCATTAATAAAGTTCTGATTACCTCCAATAAGTGGCAGTTTTTTCGTTTAGCAACCCTACTTTGTTAAGGTGTGTAAGGACAACAAGTTTAATGATGAATTCTTTGCTGATCAAGAAACTCATCAAAGGTGCCACTCAAGTATTTCCCTAGCATTATCACTCCGAAGGATCTTGATGGCAGTTTGAAATTGGTTTTTCACAAAGGTGTGGTAAGGGTTTTAAACCTATAATTTTGCCCCTTATCTCCTCAAAGGAATCATTGAATCCGAGGAGAAAGTCATATACTCTTCTTTCTTCCACTATCCTCCTATATAATTGAGCATCCTTGATGTTCTTCCATGGTATGCTTCAAACAGGTCCTATTGTTGCCAAAATTTTAACAAAGCATTGTAATAACAGTCACTGTTATATTACCTTGTCTCAAATCTCGAAGTTGCCGTTTCAAATGGATCAAGGCAGCAGTGTTATCAAGAGAAGAATAGGTTCTTCTAGCCGCATCCTAGATTTCTTTTGCAGTGTTTGCTAGGAGATAACCTTTACTAATATCAAGAGTCATAGAGTTACATAACAAAGTCAGGACTTGGTTATTTTCAGCACACCATATGTTAAAATTTGGGTCATTGGGAGGTGGTTGAGGGGCTGCCCCATTAATATATTTCTCCTTTCTCTTGCCATGAATATACCTCAGCACGCTTTGTGACTGGTGGAAATGGTTTCTACCATCAAACTTGTGATTAATAACGATAATTTGATTTTTTGAGAATTTTGGTGCCATCTCTGTAGTTCTATTTGGTAATGTATTATTGGTAGTGGAGGAAGAAGATGAAGAGCTTTGAGTTTGAGAATTTGTACCAGACATAAAAGCCATTGGAATCATTCCGGTTTTGTTTGGATTTCCTGGGATAGAACCGAAAAAGAGGACATTTGGAAGGATTCATTGTTTTGGGAAGAGGGTTGTTGGAAACTGCCGTGGATGATGGCATGTGGGGTTCACACACCGGTGGTGTGGTGGTGTGTGGAGGCCACGTGCTGCTCTGATCGACCTCATCTCTAGGTTCTACTGCTTGACAGGTTCTGATCCTTCCTGTGCCAGCAGTGTGGTTACACGTGCCTCTCTTCACCCGATCTGGAAACAGTTCCCCCTTCTCTCTCTTGTTTTTCTCTCTCCCCCTTATTGTCTTATTAGCTTTTTCTGGCACTGGATCAACAGCCAGACCTATGATACCATATTGTTTAGAGGCATAAAACAGAGTCTTTTTATTTTGATTATTTAGAGAAAAAGATTACACTTATAAAGCTCCAAGAGAGCTGTCGGAGGCAAGATTGAAGGGATTACAAAATGAAGAGAAATAAAGGATTGATTAAAATCAATCAGAAATCTTTCCTAAACTAGTACAACTAGAATTGGGGGATGTGATAGAGCTAGAATCATGGGATAGGTAATAATGGGCTGATTTCCAGCAAGATGAAACAGAGAAGAGAGAGAAACACGGAAGAGGGGTTTAAGAGATAGAAACAGAGATGGTTGAGAGGGAGGAACTGAATATGCACTTCTATTCCATAATGAATCAATAGTCTGAATTGATACAGTATAGTAGAGGCTGCTTATATCCTAAAATACTCACCTAGATCTAATTATTATTCCATAACAAACTAACAGAAACAATCTTATTCTTATTATTATTCCGTAACTTAATGTTTTTCTATATTGTTTATTTTTTAACATTTAGCCTATTTACAGTGTTAGCTCCTGTCCCTTTGTCATACTTTCTTTCCTTTGATACAAGCGAAATAATTGCTTATAATGCATATTTTTATTTTCTGCAGTGGAGTTGAGAGGGGATTTAAAGATAAACCTTACCCCAGGTTGGCAAAGATGGTTCTATCTGCAACAATAACCCAGGACCCAGGAAAGCTTGTTCAACTGGATCTCCATCACCCAATATTCTTGAAAGCTGGGCAAATGCGTTATAGGCTTCCTGAGAATTTGGAATCACTTAAAGTGGTATGACATTAAAACATGAATACCATTTCTATGAATTTATTAGAATGATTTCATTTAAGTTGGAATAATTCTTGTATCATTTAATTTTCAGAAATGAGCATAGCTGCTTGCTTTTAGCTTCTATTTCAAATTATGTTTTCATGATTATGGATGTCTAAATTAAATTTATAGGTGATATGTACTCCCCTTCTATCTCTGGGGTCTTGCCTGAGTTATACTTATCACTTGATAGCTTCTCACAATTTTAAATTTAATTTCTTCACTGTGTGTGTGCAGATCTGTGAAACAAAGGTCAAACCCTTGTATTTGGCTGCCCTTTTAAAAACATTGGGAGGAGAAAAATGCATTGTTTTTACCAAATCTGTGGAGTCAACACATCGTCTGTGCAAATTACTGAACTATTTCAGTGATCTTCAAATTAAGATCAAGCAATATTCTAGTCTTCATCGTCAACGTGTAAGAAGGTAAGTACACTTTTTTACTGTAAATTATTCTTAATTGAGCATGATTTCATATCTCACATTCACACTTAAAAAATGGAATGCTCATTGCGCTAGAAACTTCTCAAGTTACTTTTTAAAAAAATGACAGCCTAGTGCACATGGTTCTCATCATGTGAGGTATGGGGAGGGATAAATGTACATGGCAACATGTTATCTTGGCTATCATTTGGGACACTTTTAGGAAACATGGACATTTCTTTAAAATGGTTGGAGAAATTATATGTTGTAGGAAAAATATAACTGCACTTATGACACCCTTTCATTCAATAGTACCCTCTTAAACTAAATCCAGTCAATAGTTACATAAGCTTGTTGGAATGAAGGTGCGATCTTTGTTTGTCTTGTGCTTTTAAGGAGGAGCAATGTGGGCACGTGTTACATATGTTGGTAAGGCTTAGTGAATGTGTGGGTTAGTGGAGGTAGGAAAGAAGGAAAAGGGAGAAAATATGAAAATGGAAAGAAAGACCTTAGAGAGATTCTACTGATGATCTTAAATCAAAGAACTAGATAGTTTGGGGAAAGAAACTATGGGATCACCTTTTTGTTGTCGTCTTCATCAAAGAAGGCTATATTTGAAAATAGATCAAACCAGGCGTGTTAGGAAAGGAATCAGTCACTTTTTTCCTTGTATTGAGATAAAAGGATTATGTTGATGTTGTCTGCTTGTACACCATAACCTAAATGGTTCTGTATTCCATTTGTCACTATAATACAGGTTAAGATTCAAATATTGTTCCATTTTATTTTTTTATTTTTTATTTTTCTATATTTGTGCATCCTATTGTTCAACAGTATTAAACAGTTATGAAAATGATATTCTATGTGCAGCAAGACATTGAAGGAATTTCGGAAAGGGGAGTTTCAAGTGCTTGTGTCTTCTGATGCAATGACTCGTGGAATGGATGTTGAAGGGGTGAGAAATGTTATTAATTATGACATGCCGAAACACATAAAGACTTATGTTCATCGAGCTGGTAGGACAGCAAGAGCTGGGCAGGCTGGACGTTGCTTCACACTGATGTCCAAAGATGAGGTATGAAGCCATCTTGTTTCAGTCACGGTTGGTCACAAAATAGTTTCCTTTAATCTTGGTAGCTATTGTTCATGTTCAGTCCATATTTTATGTCTTTGGGATTAAAGTCATTCTTAGTTTACTTAGGGATGTGTTCTTTTTGATACATTACTTGGGCATGTGTTTAAGATTAAATCTTATTATTATATACCGGGCTTAATTAATTGATTCTGGGAAGGAATCTATCGGATTTGGAGAGTCCATATAGTTTCTTGTATTGCCCTTTATGCACTCCTTCTCAAAATGGTGTGAACTCATGCAACCATGTGGCAGGCTAGGCGGTTAAAGAAGTTGTTGCAGAAGGCTGATAACAATACTTGCTGTAATCACACACTGCCCTCCAGTTTGATCGAAGAACTTCATGCCACTTACCAATCAGGTATATATGATGTCTATTTTGGTTTTATATTTTGATTCTGGTATTTTTCTTCACAACCAAAAAATGGGAAATATGGCTTGACTTATAACCTGAGTGATTCCTCTCATCTATGAGATTTGTACGTTTTCATATCAGTGTAATCCTTATGCCAGTGCTGATTTTCTGTAACCTTGTTTGATTCCTGAAAACGCATGAAAATATAGTATTGCTTTGATTTAGTTGAGGTTAACATAATTTCTGGCGACACACACACACATATATAGTCACTATATATTCCTCTCAAACCTCACCTGATGAGAATTCTTTATATTTGGGCCGCTCTTTATATATATAGTCTGACTAACATTGGGTTACAAAACATTGGATTAGTTACTTGAAAGGAGTAGGCGTTTTTTAGTTGGGCCTATAGATAGAATATTGATGTAGAGATCATTCCTGTTGATGAAATAAATCTGGTTTTGATTTCTCTTTGATCAGCGCTGAAAAAATTTAAGGAGATAGTTTTGGAAGCCGGAAAGAAACGCAAGAGGAGTTCAGAGACTAGTCAAGCAAACAAAGTTTATGAAACTGAGCATACAGGGGAATAGCTGCTCATCCACTGCCACATAAAAGAAGAGCTTATTATTCAGAGAAACCCCTGAGTAAGCTCTGTAGAATATATATTTGATGGAGTAGCAAATTCTATCCCACATAGCATCCTACATGTCACCTATGTGACAAAGTGCTTTTATGCAAGTGATATTTGTGGAGGGGAACAAGTCGGAGGTCCTATGACTACAGGAGACCCACGAAGAAGGAAGAAGGAAGAACCAAGATGGTTACTGATTAGGTTGTTTTTAATTTTATTTATTTAATTAGTTTTTTTTCTTCATATTTATAGGATTTTCAATTGATCTTTTGGATTATCCATTCATTATCTCGGAAATTTCATTGGATATAATATTTTAGGTGTATGAGTTATCAAACAGGGACTCAAAAATATTATTCTCTCTTGTATTTTAATATAAGACCTAATTGATTTTTTTATTTTTTATTTATTTTTTTTTTAAGAGATTAAAGAAGTTAAATTAACTACTTTAAAGTATTGTTATTTATCTTTTTTTATACCAAACTAATTTGTCTTACTCATGAAATGATATATAATATAATGTTACAAGACTTATACTAGGATTAACTTGTTGATTTTTTTTTTTTGGAGAGATTAAGGAAGTTAAATTAATTACTTTAAAGTATTGTTATTTACTCCCTCCGTTCTTAATTATAGGATATATTTAAGTAATTTTGGAGAGATTAAGGAGAGGAGTTAAATTAGTTAATTTCATTTTTCTAAAATGTCCATGTATAAATTTAAAAGACATAAGTAAAAGTGAATCAAAAGCCTATACTATATCCCTTTTTGACCTAAAATTTTTCTTTCTATATGCTTTCTAATTGAAATAATGGTTTTGGTATATATAAATATATGTGTGTGTGTACACACATATCCATGCACACATACATATATAGACACACACACACAAATGTTTATATATGTATCTACACACATATATATTGATACATACAAATACACACACATATATATATAGATATACATATATGTATAAACACATACACAAACATATATATGTGTGTATATATATATATATATATGTGCACACACATACCCAGCGCGCGCGCACACACATATGTGTGTATATAGGTATATATATATGCAAGGGCGGATCCACGCAGTATACTAGGGGGGCACGTGCCCCCCCTGGATTTTCCTTTTTTTTCCCCCTCCAAAATTCCCCTCTTTTATGTCTTCCTCAACACCGGCTCACTTTGCTCCTTGCTCTTCTTTCCTCTATAAAAACACTTGCGGACATATTTTAGCATTGTGACCTTAAGTGGGAAAGATCTGTTTCCTTTTTTAAGATACTTTCTTAGCATTTTGTTACATTTTCTCTGTATTTTAGATGGATATTCCCAGCACAAAAAATTGTTTGAAGGATGTAGGTTGCTAATTTTCTGCCATGGGCATTTTATAGCTAACACTTGCCCTTTTTCTTATTGATGATGATGATGAAACTTACAACTGATGACAAGTGAAAACCTTTTGAATCATGTATTATTTTTTTGTGCTTTTGATGACAAGTGAAAAAAAATTTTCGGGGGCGCTGCCTTCGAACCCCCGCCCTCACCCCCACCAATAGTGCCCCATTCCATAAATTTCTGGATCCGCCCTTGTATATATGTGTGTGTGTATCTATATATATGTATTGACAAATTAATGTCAGCTGATTGATAAATATATTAAAATCCAACAACTTAAAAGTTTCATTGACAAAAAGAATTTACGCATCCACATACATATACTCATTAAAAACCAAATACACGCATCCACATACATATACTCATAAAAAACCAAATACACTCAAGAGAATAAAATAGGGGTATTTTAGAAAGAAATTGACAAAAATTAAAATGTTGTCCTATAATTAAGACCAAAATCAACTCTCAAATGTTATCTTATAATTAGGATCAGAAGGAGTATCTTTTTGTTTGTTTGTATCAAACTAATTTGTCTTACTTATGAAATGATATATAATCAGATGTTACAAGACTTGTATTATGATTAACTAACTTATTTACCTTCTTTAATCTCTCTAAAAAGAAGTCAACTGGATTTTATACTAATTACCGATTCTCCAACTAGTATAGATATTGCTGGTGGAAAAATTCAATTCCTCTTACCCTAGTTCAACAACTATGGCAGAAAATGATTTTCTGCAAATTTACAATAATTGTAGTATAATTTGTTTTATTTCTTTTATACCCCAACTTTAGAAAAGAACAATATTCTAGGGTGTTTTGCCCGTTTCAGAAACACTTGTCAAGGCTATTTGTTTTCCTACAATAGGAATATATATATAGGGGAAAACAAGTTTTTTTTTTCCCCTAAAAAAAATAATAAACAAAGAAGCTCCTCACAAAATTTAGATCTAAATGGAATAGACAGGACTGATGAAAAACCGGCACCTTGTAAAATTCAGATACAGATTTTTTGAGTAATTAATTTTTAGAATCTAAATAATTCCATTTAATTTTCTTGAAAAATATAGGTTTGCATATTTATATTCGTTAAATGTATTTTGTTAAAAAAAAAATTGATTTGGTTTTTTTTTCTTTGAAAAATAGTGCATAATTAATTTTTTATCAGAAAATTCATATTTAATTGACGTCGAAGTTTTGATAATCCCTTCATTGATGTGAAATAAACTTTGAGGTTTAATCTTCTCATGTTGTATGAGAAGAAGAAGATTCCTAGACACACATGAAATGATAGGACTCTCACACACACACATATATATAATGCTAATTATATATATATGTGGGTCCCACTATTTCATGTGTGTGTGACATGAGAATACACTTCTTCTACAACATGAGAAGTGTTTTTCTATAAACTTTATGCATTGATTTGTTTTGCCAACAACTTTATGCATTGGTTATCCAGCAAAAATCAGCGGGAAAATTACATATAGGTCCCAAGGAAAGAGATATTTACATTTAGGTCTTGAAATTACGAAATTACTCGGAAGTCCTAAGGGACTTCCGAGTAATTATTCGAGAATGTAAAATTACTTTGCTGCCCATAGTGCATATTTCACACTGAAGCGATTAACAACACAAAATGCATAAATTAACCACAACTTCGAAAACCTTCAATTTGTCATGTCTCACTTTGAGAGGCGATTAACAACACAAAATGCATAAATTAACCACAACTTCAAAAACCTTCAATTTGTCATGTCTCACTTTCGAGAGGCGATTAACAACACAAAATGCATAAATTAACCACAACTTCGAAAACATTTAATTTGTCATGTCTCACTTCGGAGGCGATTAACAACACAAAATGCATAAATTAACAACACAAAATGCATAAATTAACCACTGGCTATTTGAAAACCTTCTGTCATGTCTCACTTCCAGGAGGTGATTAACAACACAAAATGCATAAATTAACCATAATTTACGGAAGTGAGACATGACAAATTGAAGGTATTCGAGAAGTTGTGGTTAATTTATGCATTTTGTGTTGTTAATTTATGCATTTTGTGTTGTTAATAACTTACAGTGTGAAATATACACTATAGGCAGCAAAATAATTTTACATTCTGAAATAATTACTCAAAAGTCCCTTCGGACTTCTTAGTAATTTCGTAATTTTAATGGACCTAAATGTAAATATCTCTCTTCTTTGGGAACTATATGTAATGTTCCCAAAATCAGCGAGGCCCTGATGATGCGCATTAAATATTCGTTGCCATCTGTCATAGTATCATGTGCTGTATTCCACCCCCAAACTGAATTGGTCATAATTAAAATAATAATTTCAAAAAAGTATTGATCCTAGAGTATATATGCAACAACCTCCTAATTAATCATATTCACTACAGCCGATTATAACAAAGATATATCAACATCTAAATGTTTAAATTCACTTCATATACAAAAGCATTTAGGCATGACCCTCTAATAAAGTAGCCCACACAATGAATAACATACTAAAGGAGCTCCACCCACAGTACAACCCCAGTATGTAGTGGAATATTCAAAATTTACAATATATGCAAAAAGACTCTAAAGTTCGACAATATAGATTAGGCTATGCTCATGTAACTAAACGAGGCATATAAAATTGATCAATCAAATCAAGTCTCGGATGTCTTCCCCTTGGTAGCACCACTTTAGCTCTCGCCTGAAAAATAATAAATAATAATGGGGTGAGTCACACAGACACCATAACCACAATTCTAATTTAACAAGTATGTAGGGAATGATTACAAGAAAGCTAAGTGGGCAAAATATACGTTTGTATGACATAAAGTCTAAATAGTTTTCAAAAATATTAGTAGTTCAGAAGAACCATTCAATATGCATAGAACTCCTTCAACCATTCTTATAATCGATGACAGAACCCATGTGCTATAATATATAATAGGATGAGTTTCTTTGATAAGACTGCACCAAACTCTCTAATGATGAGATGTAGCCCAACAGCCCAACCAAAGACTACAAAACTCATCAAACAATGAGTTCTCTTTCTTTTAAATATGAAAATGTGTCACGTTTCTTGAGCTGACCCTTAATCTGACCAAATGAATGACGATACCAAGGGCCCGAGAATGTCAAAGCTATCTCACTGTGCATACAATGGCAGCTATGTCACGTGGCATCTCATATCAATCCCTTACACTTCAATATGTAGTGCATCATCACAAATTTCCAATTAATGATTTATCCTCATATTTAATATTCAATGCAATGCATAATCAACATCACAATCACAATATAAACAATTTAAGCCCACTTAACTAAAAAGTTTACTCACAACGTACATTTCATATATATATACATTTTTCATATGTAAAATACTATAACATATATTTATATCATTTGCAAATATGAATTACACTTATAATCACCTCAGCAAGCATACAAGGTAAATTGAAAAGTAATTACCTCAAGTTCTTAATACAAGAACTAAACTTGAGAGAATTCAAGTTCACTCTACAATAAATATATAATTAGATGTTAATAAAATTAACAAGAATACTAATACAATAACAAATACTCCCTTAGGTCCTAGTTATAGGAACACTTTTATAGTACAAATTGTATCACAAAAGTGTTCCTATAATTAGGACAAGAGGTAGTGTTAAGTAATTAAACTCTCATGATTGATCCACTTTAGTTTTCTTAGAAAAATGACAACAATGTATCTATTCCTCAAATTATCTTTTCAAATCACAAATCTGTTTTTCCCAGCTATTTCACTCAATTAAATTTTTTACTAATAATGGTTCCCACCAACCACCTTAAAATTCCCAATTGCTCACTATAATCTTTAGTACACATCTCATAATCAACTCTTCATCAAACCATCGTTCAAATTACATCTCCTTCTTTCATAAATTATTTCCTCATTTATTAGAACCATCAAAATACAACCATATTCTCAATTTATCCAAAACACCCAATTCCCTACAATGAAAGTTTCACACAAAAATTTCAAATATTCACATTCCCTTAAAAACATCAAATCCAATCCATTTAATCCTCAATATAACCTCCAATAAATTAAAATGAAAAGAGACCTCTTATCAGAAATCCTAATTTTCCAACCAAATAGTAACTTATATAATCATAACCCAATTATTAAACAACTCTTTAAACCTCCACATAATCAAAATTATATCAATCTCTAACTCAAATATCAAATCCCAACTCATAATTTCATATAGTTCAAGATTTAGGAAAACTAAACCAATTAAACCTTCAATAATATCTTTACTAATCGAAATAAATTACTTATACCACATTTAATTGGTATAAATATTTTGTAGGATATAAATCCTAAACTTTTTAAATAGAAAATTCACTTTAAATTCGTACAACAACCAACTAATAAATCGAACCGATTAAAATTAACTATTAATCATCTTCTACATATATATAATTATCTATTATCAAAACTCAAAACTCTTCTAAAATTCTAACAAAACTTTCACTAATCAGCATTATATTACCCTCATTAGAAAGAGAAAAATACAGAGAATAACTTTCATAAAGAAAATTTGTTAAAAAAAAGTTAGTTTAGTTACCTAAATGATCTTGTAAGCTTGCCTTAGATATGAAACCATGAAGAAACAGTGCTAAAAATGTGTCTGCGAGCGAGCTCTGAACAGTGAAACCCAATTTTTTTTCCCACAAATGACGATTGATCAATGGGGTATATATAAAACCCCCAGACCACATTAAGGGGCCATGTGCCCCTAATTGACAATTGATGTAAAAATTGATTAGGATGTTACAATATAATTAATTGGTAGAAATATCTTATAGGACATAAATCCTAAACTTTTCATTTTTTTTTTATCAATTCCCCCTTTCTAATTATAATTAAATCATAAAAATAAAAATTAGGATGTTATAATATAAACATAATCCAACAAAACAGGTTGTAAAGCAAAAATTCGATGGACTGACGTTATTTGTTTAAATTAAACTTAAAACAATGCCGTTACATGTTCAATAAGTAAAGGGAAAAAAAAAAAATAAAAAAATCCAACCCCTTTTTGGTTCGTCCAAAAAAAAAAAAAAAAAACGCTTGACCTGAGTGGCCAAAGGACTAGTTCACTCGTCTGAGTTTAATAAAACATGATATTTATGACTATATTGACAAGGTTAAGTGCGATTCCGAACTCTCCCCTCTCCCACACACACCCGCAATGTATATGCGTCATCTGCTAAACAAAAGAATATATATAACAGATAAAAACAGAAAGATGATAAATATATTAAAAGAATATAACTACTCTTTTTTATAACATTATGCATGGCTCATTGTAAAAAGATAAAGCCATCAAGCACATTATTATTTTTTTTTGGGGGCTACATAGGGAGATTTTTTTTTTGGGGGCTACATAGGGAGATTTGGGATCCACTGAAGAAAAGAGGTCCCGATAAGTTTTCTGGAATAAAAGGCAAGTACGTACTAGAGAATAATTTATGTTGGAGATAAAATATTGTCTTATATGTATATACATACACACAAAACAAGGCTTAACATAAAGTACAAGCTAGTACTTTCTCTTCACTATAGAAAAAGTTCAGGAATTCTCATATTCAGAGAGGCTCCAAACGTCGTCGTTTTACACTTCATCCGATAATCTCATCTCATCATCAATGGTTCAAATTGGAGAGGGATCTATGAACCTCCTTGAGGAAGTACTTACTATCAGCACTTGGAATTGAAACTGATGATGAAGATGCTGAAGTTGATGATGAAGCTTTAGCAGGGAATAAGGATGATGATGATGATGATGAAGAAGAAGAAGCAGAAGAAGAATGATGATGATGATGATGATGATCCAACATTTCCCGCTGGTCCTCTTCAGTAATGGTATCCAACATCTTCGATGTTCTATGCCTCATCACAGTCACATACTGTGGTGGAGCCACCTCCATGATGAACCTCGCAATGCGTGAAGTCGCCATTATCGCCACTTAGATTAGTTACAGAAGTAGTTGAAGAAGAAGAAGAAGATAGTTGAAGGTCTACAAGAGAAGAGTAATGAGTATAAATGTCTCAAGTATAGCTCGTGTGGTAGATAGATATAACACAAGGCATATGGATGTGGCTTTATATAGTAGTGGCATGGTTCAATAATAACTAGGGTTTACATAATGAGTTAGGTTAAAAGTTTTTCATTTAATAAGTCTGTGCCGCCTTTATTTTTTGATACTAATGATGAAGCCAAAGAGTTGCGTGAGATAAGCTTCATAAAATGTTAGGCAAGTGGCAAAACATGGGTGTAAGATTCAGATATGGTTTTTGGAAGTATCAATGGCTTCCAATTTACACTTTTCTAGGGTTTTTTTTTTTTTTTTTTTTTTTTTTTTAAGGACCACAGAGAGAGAGACTCACAATACTGCCACGTTTATGGAGATGAAGGAACTGATTTGAACTGTGAAAATGATGCACGAAGAGGTGAGTGATTTTCTGTTCGTTCCCTTCATTTTCCGGGAAAGTTATAATCTGGGTTTTGATATTTGAATATTAATTTGTTTGGCTAATCGATTTGAAGCAGAAAATTATACAAGAGAACAAAAATCTCAATATGGTCGGTCAGTTGAACGCTGGAAACTTTGCCAAGTGTGCCATGGGAAGTTGCTGAGAAGTACCATTAGTACCATCGATTTGAAGTAAGTTGGTGTGTGTGTACCGTGTGTGTGTGTGTATTGTTGTTCGCTATAATATCTAGGTCACAAAGTCATGATGAACTGTTGAATCTCAATGATTTTTGGTAATGATACGTAAAAATCATATATTTATAGGTAAAAACATGATAATAAATTAAGGCAATCAAATTATTTAATTCTTGTATATTTATGCTCATTAGACAGAGGAAACGTCGCAATTTTTTTCAGGGTTTACTTCTTTTAGCCATTGTAATAAAGACACACACACACATATTGTTTGTGTGTGTGTGTTTTAATTTAATAATTTATTTTAACAGAAATGAACTAAAATTAAAAGAAAAAAGCACATGCATTCAATAAATTACAAAAGTATCGAGGTTGACAGTACTCTACCCAGTCGTTATCAAAGAGACAACCAGGTACCCTGTGCTTCAAGGCATGCATGCGCTCTTTTCTTGTGACTATTAATTATTGTGGTCCAAAATTATCTAAAGCAAAAAAAAAAAAAAAAAAAAAAAAATTTACGTTCTTCTAATTAATTAAGATGTTGATTTGTTGACTTTTATATTTTTTTTTGAAAAAAAAATACTCATTTAAGGCTTTAACATATAAAAATTCTATTTTGACAAACTTGTGTTTTAAATTTTTCCAGATTTTCGGTGGTTACGAGGTTTTACGTATTTATCTTATAAAATAGAGAATAGTCCAGAGTAATGTGATCGCTATAATTCAATAGATGAGATGGAATACTTAATAATTAAGTTAGTTTATTAAGAGAATGCTAATGGTGTCCTGGTTGCGTTAAATAGAATAAATTTGATATCCTTTAAGATTTGTTTGGCTCAATAAATATAAATATTAAGTTAGATTATACATTTAAATCTATATTTTTAGGCTAAAATATAATTTTAGTTCTTTAATTAAGTTTACTTGATGTATACTTTTTATCTCTTAACTTTATAAAACATACTTTTGATTCTATAATTTTAACATTGTTAATGTTGCTTAGTTGAAAACGTTGATCTAGCAAATTTAAGTGACGATTATGCAAGATTAAGTGATAGTATGTAATTAAACTTAATAATATTCAATATAAAATATGTCTAAACTGAAAAATATCCAAAAACCTAGTGAAACAATCAATATCAAACTCTTGATTGTATTAAAAAAAATTAGTTTAACAATATAAATATATTAGTTTAATAAGCTAAATATCAAAACCTCCATTTCATTTGTAACAATTTGTTGGTTTACTTTAGTTTAATAATCTAACTATATGATATTCAAAAAAAATAAAAATAAAACTTAAACATACTTTGTCAGCTGTACAGTTATTACTTGAATTTGCTGTGTCAACATTTTTTGTTAGTAATAGTAACGGTGTTAAGAACATGGGACAAAAATTATACTTTATAAAGTTAAGGGATCAATAATATATCTCAAATAAAACTTAAACTAAAAGTATACTTTAGTCACATTTTTATTATAACTTACACAATACTAAAAAAGAGTAGATTAGTGACAAAATTGAAGGATTTCATCCTTAAATAAATTAATTGCCACTAATTAATTAGAGACAGAATTCTATCTCCAACTCAATTTAGTAGCATAATTCCATCGTTAAATTTTATCGTCAATTGACTTTTTTTTTCCCCATATATTAGACAATATTCAAACTTAAAGCATTAGGTCTAAGAAATTTTTAAAAAATAATGAGCTTGGTGTCATTGAATTACAAGGCCTGGACTATACATTTAAATTTTATGGATGAAAAATATGACGTGGACAACGTAATAGATTTATATTTTAGGTAGTAGATAGCTGAATTTCCATTATTTGGCAATATCAAATTTTGGAATTCTTTTTTGTATTGGTATTTAGCCACGAGGTTCTGAAACCCAGATCGACCATTAAACCAGGTTAGGGTATTGGATTAAGGATCAGTAGGTTAGGCCAGAAGTTAAATTAGAGATAAAGCTTAACTTGGAGCTAAAGCTGGTGAGAAATTAAATATTTTTAGGGTAGTTAATATAAAATTCTAAAGAAAATAAAAAATGATTTTTAAAACATAAAATAAAATAAAATAATCGAACCGGGTTGATGCTCTTACCAAACCGGTTTCTTGACCGGTTCGCCGGTTTCTGCTCCGGTCTGGGTTTGATGAGAACAATGCTTAGCCATACACTTTAGGAAAGAAGCTAATTAAACATTGATATATAGTAGAAAACATTTGCATTAAAACCATCATTTAATACAAATTCTCTTTTAAATGTGCAATTAATAGAATAATTTGAATAAATAAATAAATATGAGGATAAAGTATATTGAAGTCCTATATTTAGAATCAAATTCAACTCTCAACTAACTCTTATATATATTAGAAAAAAATAGAACCACATTAGTATGGATAAGGATGGACCAATCAGAGGACGAATCAAATCAAATTTGTTTGTTTTGTGCGCGTGTGTGTCTACATAGAGTGTAGACACACAAATGCACATCAAGATTTCGTAGGGCTCATGGCAAGATGGCCACATGTCACATGGTCAAGCTGCCGCCCACGAGGACACTCGACACAATTCATTGTCATCTCTTACTATTTCCTACGTTACTTCCTCCGTTTTGAAACGAGGAAAATTTGCTCTAAATCCCCAATTTAAAGTTTATTTCGAGAATGGGACCTGTGGGTGATGAGAGAAACATCAAATTACCCTTATGGAAGGTGATTGCATGTTTGAGAAGATTGCCGGTTTGAATTAGCGTTTGGAAAGTAAGTTCACATAAGTCGATACAAAACTCTTCTTACATTCTTACCTCGTACGTTGGAAATGCACTATGGAAACTAATTGCATCTGAAAGAAGAGGTTGGTTCATATTGCGCGTACACTAGTGAAGGTAATTACATGTTTGGGAGGCCATTTGCACATTATGGAACCTAGTTAATTGCATGTTCGGGAAGGCTGTTTGCACAATATGAAAGTTAGTTGCCTCTTCGTAAAGGTAGTTTCTGTAGATGCAGAAATATATAAACCAACATGCAATTAGCTTCCCAAAAATACATGTGCCAGTGGTCTCTCCAAATATGCAATTACCTTTTGTAATATGCAATATAAGCCAATATGCAGTTATACCTTTCCATTGAGGCAATTAACTTCTATAAAGTGCAAGTGGTCTCCTTGAATGTACAATTCACTACAAGAAAAAAGGTAAATACCGACCGATTATTAGAGGCGGTTTTACGTAAACCGCCTCTACAACACATTTAGAGGCGGTTTTACCGGCGGAATTACAAACCGCCTCAATATTATTAAAAAATAGAGGCGGTTATCTTAATCCGCCTCTAAAACCGCCTCTAAAACACATTTAGAGGCGGTTTTACCGGCGAATTACAAACCGCCTCAATATTATTAAAAAACGAGGCGGTTATCTTAATCCGCCTCTAATTGGAACATATAGAGGCGATTCTTGAGGCGTTTTTGCCCAAAAATATGAATCATTCGAAATTTGTTATTATAAACCGCCTCTAATTTACATTTAGAGGCGGTTGGGGAGGCGCGATGGCGGAATCACACTCACAAAAAGTTTAGAATATATATATTTAGAACGAATCTTGTTACAACTTGTTTCGATAGTGTCGTTGATTACATTATCACCCAACACACCTAGAGGTGCTAGGTTCGAACCTTCCCTTTTCCTTTTAGATCCCTTTTTCATTTTCGAGGCGGTTGAGAAAACCGCCTCGAATCATGTCGAAGGCGGTTCGAGAAAACCGCCTACGAAACCCTCGAATGATATTCGAGGCGGTTAATTTCCTCTACGAATGATATTTAGGCGGTTAAAACCGCCCGAATTATATTTTGAGGCGGTTGTACCGGTTCCTTCAAACCGCCTCGGTTGCTCCGACGGTGGTAACTTCGACGTTTTTTCAACCGCTTGTGCAATTAGAGGCGGTTTGAACCGCTCTAAATGCTCTAAAACCGCCTCCATTTACCAATTTTCTTGTAGTGATTACATATTTTCCTACAACCAATATGCAATTAACTTCTTGCTTTCATAATGTGTGCAAGTGGCCTCCTTGAATACGGAATTACCTTTTTAAAGATACAATTAGTTTCCATAATGTGCCTTCAAATATGCAATTACCTTTTGTAATATGTAATATAAGCTACTACGTTAGCTCTTAATTATAAGGCCTAGTTGACTTTTTTCGAGAGATTAAAGAAGCTAAATAAGTTACTTAATCAGTTCATATGTTGTGTTTCTTTAGATTATAATTAGTTTATTAGTTAAACTAATTAGTTTTGAAAAAAAATAAAAATATTTTAAAGTAATTTAATTGGCTTATTTAATCTCTCCAAAAAAGTTAGCTAGATCTTATAATTAGGATAGGAGGGAGTAGTATGCAGTTACCTTTCCGCTAAGGCAATCAACTTCTATAATATGTAAGTGTTCTCCTTGAGTATGCAATTAGCTTCCCCAACTAGCTTTCATAAAGTGTGCAAGTGGCCTCCTTGAATACAGAATACCTTCCTTAAGATACAATTAGTTTCCATAATATGCAATTGGCCTTCTCGAATATGCAATTACCTTCCTTGAACCATATATGCAATTAGCTTCTTCAACTAGCTTTCGTAATGTGTGCAAGTGGCCTCCTTGAATTTACGGAGTTACCTTCCTAAAGATACAATTAGTTTCCATAATGTACAAGTGGCCTTCTTGAATGTGTAATTACCTTTTGCGAACTAATATGCAATTAACTTTCCTCTAAATGCAATTAGGTCCCATGATATGCAAGTGATGGCCTCCTCCTCGTCTCCCCCAATATGCAATATGAATCAATATGCAATTAACTTTTGTATATTGTGCAAGTGACCATCTCAAATATGTGATTACATTCTCTAAGTATAAATTGGTCTTCACCCTTATTTACACGGAAAGAACGCATGCATTTCCATAATGTTAATTATTTCTTTTATTTTACCAAAAAATGAAACATGTTTTCAAATTTTCTGAAATTTAAGAGAATTGAAAATGATACTTGATTTCAAGTTTTTTTTTTTTTTTTTTTTTTTTTTTTTTTTTTACTTAATTATAATACAGGTAATATTTGGAAAAAAGTAATTAATGACCATGAAGTAATTAACTTATATTATAAACTGAGAACTTTTTATAGAAAGCACCCTATATTTAGGAGGAGATAGAGGGTACATCTTATAAAGTATTTACTTGTAGATTAAGAAATACAACTAACATGAATGCTGCATCGAAATTATAAATAAAATTATAATACAAAAAACGTTAATAAATATTGAATTCGACCAATTCGACTAGCTTAGTTTGACCGAGAATCAATCTAGTGCACTGATTTCAGACATAAGGAATAATTAGGGGGACTTACAAATCAATGAAAAAAACTAATTGAATTAGCCTAGCTCGAACCAGGACAAAAATGACATATTAAGATTCTAATACATTTTTAAAGATATAACTTATATTTAATAAGCATAGAAAAGAAGAAACTTTATTTAATATACTATTATTTAAAATATTCCACCTTCTGTTCTTAATACAAGGTGGATCTTATATTATGAAATAAAGGTAGCACTCTCTCCTAAATATAAGACATTGTCTAAATATAAGGCGTTGTTGACTTCTTTAATTTTTTAGAGATTAAAGAAGGCTACGTAAGTTCTTAATCATATCATATATTGTGTATCTTTAATTAGATTATATACCATCTTATAAGTTATGAAAAATAGTTTGAAGAAAAAATGACAAATATAAATATTTTAAAGTAATTTAATTATCTTTTTTAATATATCTAAAAAATCAACTATGCCTTATATTAGTATTTAGAACCGAATGGAGTAGTACCTTTATTTCTTAATATAAAATCCACTTTATTTGTATTAAGAACGAAAGGTAGAATATTTTAAATAACAGTATATGATTAAATAATTTTTTTCCTTTTTTATGCTTATTAAATATAAGTTATATCTTAAAAAAATGAATAAGAATCTCAAATATTTTTATGCTTATTAATATTTATAGCCGCTTCAATTTCAGTTTTTTTGTGACGACGACGACGACGCAAAGAGGTGGAAAGCGGAGGTAGGGATAAATGGTGTATCCCTAATAATGAATGCCAAAAGTGGTGGCCTCATTATTTATAGCTACATCTCCTTCAAAAAGTCCCCACTCAACCATTTGCATTGCCACCAAATTTTCATTTTCTTGATTTATAATAGATGAATTTATTAAACTCTAACTTTAATTAGCTAGTGCACAATGTTTACTTTATTTTTTAATGAAAGGATCAATTTCTTCATCATATTAGAAATTCTATACTCCTTTGATTCTAGATGTTGGGCTACAAACTAGATCTTACATTTAGGATAAAAAATAGTATACTATAATTCTATATACCATGCTGACCTCCATACATGTTGTTTTATTTATTTAAAATTTGGCTGTCTAATTGTGTCATATTTGTGTCTTTTGCATTTACAAAGACTCAAATTCAAAACCCTCATGCTTAATTAGAACGATAAAAAATCATTACACTTGGATCGGATCAACCCATGTTGGTCACTTACTTTTTTTTTTTTTTTTTTTGGTTGACATGTTGCTCACCTCTTACTTATAATAGCTAGCTACTAATAACATTTTTGGAAATGATACATTCTTTTGGGGGAAAGAATTAAACAAACAGCATCCTATGTATCTTAATCATTACTAGCAATAATAGATAACAATTATTATTGTCTATATACAACATCACAAATGTATGAGATGTTTTTTTATGAATAAGAATATGACAAGTATTTTGTGCAAATTAATAGTAGTATTATAATTGATTCGAAAATTAAAATTTGAATATTAGTGTGCTCTTTCACCATGTACACAGTATATAAACTAAAACTGTGTAAATGATTGACATTAGGGAAATACATTTCTCATGTTATAGGATAAGTGTATCCTCATGTCATAGTTACTTCGATTTCCGTGTTTGAGTTTTTTTTTTTTTTATAAAGATGTGGGTCCCGCCATTTCATGTGTGTGTAGGAATTTTCTTCTTCTTATGCAACATGAGAAGTATAAACCCCTTGACATTAAGTCATTAACTAAAACTGTTTATATATATTAGTGCATGCCGAAACATGGGTTGAGTTTCTCTCACTGCTTCCTTTCTCATTTTCTTCTCATAATCTCATATTCACTTCTAGATTAAAATAATATATAGTTCAGATTCAATCTTTTATAAAATTGCTTCTATAAACATAAATAAATCAATTTCAACTCTTAAAATCGAATCTATACCATTTGTAATTGCAATCTATAAAAAATAACTAAATTTTAATTTATAAAACATAATAATAATAATTTTATCAAATATTAAATCTAAACAACTTATTTCATGATATAAGGATGGATATGAGATGATGAGAAGATAATGAAAAAGATGACCATGAGAGTATCCTCTACCGCCGAAACATATATGCTATGATCTAAATAAAATATTACTCCTAGTTAGGTTATTTATTTGTATACAAATATATACTCTCCAGTTCTTAACAGAAGCAAAACCAATTAACTTTTTTTTTTTTGAGATTAAGAAAGTTAAATAAATTATATTAAAGTGTGTCTATATATATATATATATATATCAATAGGGATCATTTAAGAAAAAAAATTATAAATTTTGGAAGATAATGTGGATTAAATTATTACATTCAATTAAAACTAAAGAGTAAACCCTCTATTAGCGCTTATATATATTTATATTTCTGAACCAAGCGAGTTAATTGGAAAAATATTCAACATTAGAGATAACACACACACATCTGAGATAGATATTGATGGTTTTCTCTCCAATTAAGTAAGGCATTAATGTTAATAATCAAACATGGTAATTACTAAATATATGTTGTGTTTGGATAGCGCATGGTGGGAATATTGGCTTATTTGCAATCTGACTTACGCAAACTTAAGATTATGTAGAAGTTAGATTGTGTCGTAATGATTTATGTTTAAATTGATTTTAGCATAAGTAGTCTTTTTTGAACCGAAACTTGTTTGAAAAGCAACTTTAAATGGAAAATGAATCAATAGTGCATATATATGGTGGGAATATTGGCTTATTTGCAATCAATAGTGCATATATATTATGTGTGTGTCTTTTGGGAAAGATATAGAAAATTGTTTGAATGATTAATGGAAAAACAAGTTTAAATGTAAAAGACTGAAAAGGGATAAATTTTATAAAAATAAAAATAGGCAATGTATTATTTGAAATTTTTTTACAATACTAAATAATTTTTTAAGAAAATTAGGGAAAAGTCCACTAAAAATTTAATAAGTGAGATTGATCTAAATAAGAGTATTGTCATGATTTTATATAAAAAAATTATCAAATAATTTTCACCAATTAAATTTCTTATGGACCTAAATTAGAGTACTATCATGATTATTAACTTTTAAGTTTTTATATTTAGGATAAAAAATCTCATCTACAACGATTTATAATAAGGACCATAATAGTATTTTAATTCAAAAAAAAGTGAGATCTAACATTTTTCTTTTATAAACCACTTTTCTCTCTTTACAGTAAAAAAGTCAAAAAGTAAGAAATTTTAATTGATGGCTTAAGTTCCCCCCCTCCCCCTCAAAAAAAAAAAAAAAAAAAAAAAATTAAAAAAAGGTCATAACAAACATCTTCAAAAAGTCAAAATCAACTATAAACAAATTTGGGATCCAAAAAGGCCATGTGAGGCTTGGCATATACCTTCCTTCTCAAAGGTATTGTGCCCTATCTCTGCCCATAAACATCACATGAGCCGTATAGGTAAGGTCAAGTTTGTGAGTAAACCCAGAGCTTTCTAGGGCTCATCTAGTTCATTTTCATAGAGACAAAGGGCCACTCATAGAGAAGCGTTACAATCAAAGCAAAAAAATCGGGAGGATTTATTATATAAATAAAAATTTTATAAATGAATGCCTCAGCTCCAAATACCTGCATTTATTATGTAAAGCAAGTCATTTGTACTCAACTAGTAATTATAGTTGGTCTTTTTATAAGGCACTTACTTGTTTTTAAAGAGAATTAATTTTTTTTTTTCATACATATGCCCCTAATTAATAAGGGTAGTGGGTAAGAGTAATAATTAATACTCCTCTCTGGTCCTTATTATAAGATACTAACTAACAAATCTCACAAATCAATAAAAACAGTTAAAGTCAATAAAGTTGCCCTATAATTTAAGTAACTTCTAATATTACCCTTACTAATTGCACTAAACTTTAATATTATATTAATTATTACTTTCACCTACTACCCTCATTAATTATGGGTAGACATGGAAACGAATAATTAATGCTCATTGGGAACAAGTAAGTGCCTTATAAAAAGGACTAAATAAACTTGTTAGTTGGTGTCTTATAATAAGGACCAGAGGGAGTATAATATTAGAGTTCAGTGTAATTAATATGGGTAATATTGAAAGTTATTTAAATTGTAGAATAACTTTATTAACTATGATTGTTTGTATTGGTTTGTAAGAATTGTTAGTTGGTGTTTTATAATAAGAATCGAAAGAATAAATATGGGAAAATCCTTTTCAAGGCCCATATTACCAAAGAATACCCAAAAGGCCTAACATTATGAAAATACCTAAAAAGGCCCAAGGATTACATGATTTGGGAAAAGGCCCTTCGAATTTACGAAGTTGTTAATGGGCGTCGCGGGCGATTTATAATGATTTAGTTGTTAAAATTTTTTATTTTTAACAACTAAAAACCCATCTAATCTAACAACTAAATCAAATTTCCCCGCTAACAACTTGATCAGCCCCATTAACAACTCACCTTGGGCCTTTTTAGGAATTTTCAGAATCTTGGGGCCTTTTTGGGAATTTTCAGAATCTTAGGGCCTTTTTGGGTATTTTCAGAATGTTAGGGCCTTTTTTGATATTTTTTTAGTAATATGGGCCTTCAAAAGGATTTTCCCAATAAATATTATATGTACACACCAAATCTAGAGACATCAAGAGGCACAAAGAATGATTTGATGCGATGATAAGAAAGATAAATAAAAAAGTGTAGTGTCTTTTCAAAAGGAAAAAAAAAAGCAAAACAAATACTCAATAGATGCAATTAGCTTCCCAAAAATACATGTGCTAGTGGTCTCCCCAAATATGCAATTACCTTTTATAATATGCAATATAAGCTAATATATGCTGTTACCTTTCTGCTAAGGCAATTAACTTCTATAATGTGCTAGTGGTCTTCTTGAATATGCAATTACCATCCTTGAGAACCAATATGCAAAATTAGCTTCCCCAACTAGCTTTCATAATGTGTGCAAGTGGCCTTCTTGAATATAGAGTTACTTCTCTATGTTTATCCTTATTATAAGACATTAATACAAATCTATAATAATTTGTTCTTACATTCGGGCCTTCAATGCGAAGGGCGTCGGTGGAAACCATTTCTTTTCAAGTAAGGTAGCCCCCACATCTCTTACTTGTTCTTTGCCGATGACCTCATTCTTTTCACAGAAGCTTCTAGTAATCAAATGATTGAAGTCCGAAATGTACTACAAAGCTCCTGCGAAGTCTCGAGGCATAGAATCAACCTTGACAAATCTCGAATGTTCCGCTCTAAAAAAGTACACTTCAATAGGGCTATGGAGCTGAGTCAACTCCTTGGGATTGGGATTACTACTGACCTAGGTAAATATTTGGGTATTCCAATCATTCATAAAAGAGTCTCTCATGCCACTTATCACCCTATTGTGCAAAGAGCCAGGAAAAGTTGTCCTTGTGGAAGAACAAATTTTTGACTATGGCAAGTCGTTCAATTCTTATCAAGTCTGTACTATCTTCCCTGCCTAGCCATTGCATGCAATCAACTCTCCTTCCAATATGTACAATTAGAGAAATTGAGCGAATTTCCAGGAATTTCCTTTGGTCTCGGAAGAAGATGTGAGGAAAATGCATCTTATTGCTTGGGAAAAATTATGCAAGCTAAGAATCAAGGGGTCGGGTTTCAAAATCTCGTCGTCGGAAGAAAGCATTTATTATGAAACTATCTTTGGAGTCTTTTAACAAAGAAATATGCCCTCTGGGTTCAATGTTTGTGGTCCAAATACAATTGTGGTAACTTGTACATGCCTAATATCTCTAGAAAGAGAAACTGCTCCTCTGTCTGGAAAGCGATTGTTGAAGTTTGGGATAATTTTCTCAGTGGCGTTGGTAAAAAGGTCAATAATGGAGCGGGTACCAAGTTTTGGACTGACCTTTGGCTCCCTCTTGATCAACCCATCATCTCCTTTACTTAGTATCCTTCCTCTGTCAACGAAGATGAGACAGTTAGGGATCACCTTTTGTCCAATAGATGGTGGGACTATCATAGATGGCTTGGAGTTCTACCTCAGGATATTATAAACATCATTTTACAATCGAACCCACCCGCCAACAACTCCCGGATTGTTTCACACGGGAGAGCAGCTAAGGATGGGGGTTTTCTCAGCCAAAATCAGCCTGCGGTTTCTTTCGACGGCGAAGAGGCAAACACCAACAACTTGTGGGCCCAAGTTTGGAAATGGAAACTTCCAGAAAAAGTAAAATATTTTATGTGGCAAGTTGGTCACGAGAGACTTGTCACCAACTCTCTTCGGGCCAGGAGAGGCCTTACCAACGATAATGGTTGCCCTTTTCAATGCAATAGTGAGGAAAGTGTGATTCACATAATTCGAGATTGTGAGCGAGCTAGGAACTTATGGAAACTTATTTTAAAACCTAACTATTTCTCTCAGTTTTTCTTTGGCGGCTTGCGAGGTTTGGCTTAACCGGGAACACCGGACACAACCCTGGCAAAGGAAGATTTCAGAACTTCTCATGGACAAGAATCTTTCGCCTGGGGTGTTGGATTCTTTGGACAACCAGATGCAAATTTGTATTTCGGGAGAGAGCACGAAACAAGGGAGATGCTACACCGTCTGACTACCTTCTCATGGAAAACGGAGCGAATCAAAAGCTCAACCATCAAATTTTCAAAGCTGGACAAGGACAGAGAGAAATCTTGGACACCCCTGCTTACTTCTTTTGATTCTTATTATAAGGCATTAACTAATAATTCTTACAAACCAATAAAAACAGTTAAAGTCAATAAAGTTGTCATACAATTTAAATAACTTTCAATATTAACCCTACTAATTACACTAAACTCTAATATTATATTAATTATTACTCGTACCCACTACCTTTATTAATTATAGATATACATGGAAAAAATAATTAATAAGCTTTGGAAACAAGCAAGTGTCTTATAAAAAGGATCAAATACAATTATTAGTTTGTGATTTATAATAAGGACCAGAAGGAATACCTTTCTAAAAATACAATTAATTTCCATAATGTGCAAATGGCCCTCTTGAATATGCAATTACCTTTTGTGAACTAATATGCAATTAACTTTCCTCAAAATGCAATTAGGTTCTATCATGTGCAAATGGCCTCCTCGTCTCCCCCAATATGCAATTACCATTTAAAAGATGCAATTAACTTTTATAATGCATGTGACCATGTCAAATATATAATTCCCTTCTCTAAGGATAAATTGGTCTTCACCCTTATTTACAAGGAAAGAACGCATGCATTTCCATAATGTTAATTATTTCTTTTATTTTGCCAAAAAATGACACATGTTTTCAAATTTACTCATATTTAAGAGTATGGAAAATTACACTTGATTTCAAGTGTTTTTTTAGTTAATTATAATAAAGGTAATATTTGGAAAAAATTAATTAATGACCATCAAGTAACTTATATTATAAACTGAGAACTTTTTATAAAAACACCCTATATTTAGGAGGAGATAGAGGGTACATCTTATAAAGTACGAGTATTTACTTGCAGATTAAGAAATATAATTAACGTGAATGCTGCATCGAAATTATAAATAAAATTATAATACAAAAAAACATCACTAAATATTGAATTGGACCAATTCGACTAGCTTAGTTAGACCGAGAATCAATCTAGTGCAACTGATTTCAGACATAACGAATAATTAGGGGGACTAAAAAATCAATAAAAAAACTAGTTGAATTAGCCTCGAACCAGGACAAAAATGACATATTAAGATTCTAATTCATTTTTAAGATATAACTCATATTTAATAAGCATAAAAAAGGGAAAAAAAAACATATACTATTATTTAAAATATTCTATCTTCTGTTCTTAATATAAAGTGGATCTTATATTAAGAAATAAAGGTACTACTCTCTCCAATAGTAAATATAAGACATAGTCAATTTCTTTTTTGGAAGAGATTAAGGAAGCTAAATAAGTTACTTAATCATATTATATGTATGTGTTACGGACTTGTGCAAGGCCCATTTGCGATATGGCCCAACAAGGGGTAATTCACATCAGAATCCGCCCATAATGAGGGGAGATTCCAACTACCCTATAATGGAGGCTACAATCAAGGAACTTGCAAGTGTGGCGGCACAATATGTGGACCATGAGGCATACAAGGCCCCAAACCCTAAGGTAATCTCTATCAATAGGAGGTAAACCTAAAAGGTATACACATTCTATTCATCTTCATTTACTATTCAGTTGTCACTGTGCACACACACCATCCCCTTTTGGCTAAACGCCATATACGTGCCCAGTGATCCTTTATTCTCTTGGATATCTGTCTCATAAATAGATTTTCTTGAAAACGGAAGAAGAATGAAAAATAAAACGTAAAATTGTAACGTACTAAAATCGTAAAAAGATCGTAAAAATTTAAAAGCGTTTGGAAAATTAGTAAAATCGTTTTAATGAAAAAAAATCGTAAAAACGTAAAATCGCAGTGATAAAACAAGTTTTTAACTACCATGGTCTCATAGATATCTTGGAGAGTCATCAAATCCTATATCAATTAGTACGAGGATAGACATATGTGTTCTTATAAAGAACATTGTGTATCCTTAATTAGATTTATACAAAATAGTTTGGAGAAAAAAATGAAAAACATAAATATTTTAAAGTAATTTAATTATCTTTCTTAATATCTCCAAAAAAAATTAACTATGTCTTATATTTAGAACCATGGAGTAGTACCTTTATTTCTTAATATAAGAACCACTTTGTATTAAGAACGGAAGGTAGAATATTTTAAATAATAGTATATGTTTAAATATTTTTTTTTAAATTTTTTTATGCTTATTAAATATAAGTTATATCTTAAAAAATGAATCAGAATCTCAAATATTTTATGCTTATTAATATTTATAGCTGCTTCAATTACAGTTTTTTGTGACGATGATGATGACAGAAAGAGGTGGAAAGCTGAGTTAGGGATAAACGATATTAACGATGCATCCCTAATAATGAATGCTAAAAGTGGTGGCCTCATTATTTAATATTTATAGCTACATCTCCTTCAAAAAGTCCTCACTCAGAGACCTTTTTGCATTGCGACCAAATTTTCATTTTCTTATTTATAATGGATGGATTTATTAAACTCTTAACTTTAATTAGCTAGTGCACGATGTCGACTTTATTTTTTCAATGAAAGGAACAATTTCTTCATCATATTAGAAATTCTATACTCCTTCGATCCTAGATGTTGCGTGACAAATTAGATCTTACATTTGGGATCAATAGTTCTATATATCATGCTGACCTCCATACATATGTTTTTCTGTATAGTTGTTTAAGAGCCTATTTGGGAAAGCATCATAAGCTAAAAAAAAATTCATCAAAAGTGAAAACTTGTTTTTTGGGTGTTTTTATAGAGTTGTCTTTTATTTTTAATTTTTATCCCAAATAATCATTATATATATATTCATGCCCTTTAATTATCGGTCATTTTCCATCTTAACTATCTTTTCAAAAGCTATTTTTGCCATCATATCTCAAATACAAATCATATTAGGAAAAATCCAATAGAAAAAAGTCCATGAAGAAAATCTATCAAAAACAAAACCAAACCCAAATTATATCATATTCGTGCCTTTTGCATTCTCAAAGACTCATTCAAAATCAAAATCCTCATGCTTCAATAGAACGATTAAAACCTATTACACTTAGATCGGATCAACCCATGTTGGTCACTTACTTTCGATTGTTTGGTTGACATGTAGCTCACCTCTTAATTACATCCACGTGTTAAAATAACGTCGAAACTTTATGATAGCTAGCTACTACTAACATTTTTGGAAATAATACATTCTTTTGGGGGGAAAGAATTAAACAAACAACATCCCATGTATCTTAATTATTACTAGCAAGAATAGATAACAATTATTGTCTATATACAAAGTCACAAATGTATGAGAGGTTTTTTATGAATAAGAATATGACAAGTATTTTGTGGAAATTAATAGTAGTATAATTGATTCGAAAATTAAAGTTTGAACATCAGTGTGTTCTCTTCACCATTTACACAGGATAAATTAAAACTGTGTAAATGATTGACATTAAGTCATTAATTAAAACTATTCCATATATATTAGTGCATGTGGAAACATGAAGTGGGTTGAGTTTCTCTCATTGTCTCCTTTCTCATAATCTCATATCTACTGCTAGATTAAAATAATACATAGTTCATATTCAAACTATTATAAAATTATTTATATAAACATAAATAAGTAAATTTAAACTCTTAATATCTAATTTATACCATTCATAATTTCAATCCATAATAAATAAATAAATTTTAATTTATAAAATATTGTAATAATAATTTTATCAAATATTAAATCTAAATTAAATCATCAATTTCATGATCCAAGAGTGGAGATAAGATGATGAGAAGATAATGAGAAAGGGTACAATGAGAGTATCCTCTACCACCAAAACATATATGCTATTATCTAAATAAAATATTGGGGTTTAAACTTCTCATGTTACATGAGAAGAAAAAGATTCTTACACACACATGAAATGGTGGGATCCACATATATATATATAATGCTAATTATATAAATATATATGTGGATCCCACCATTTCATATGCATGAGAATACACTTCTCCTAAATAAAATATTACTCCTAGTTAGGTTATTTATTTGTATACAAATAGTTCTTAATAGAAGCAGAGCCACTTAACTTTTTTCAAATATTAAGGAAGTTAAATAAATTATATTAATATATATATATATATATATATATATATATTTATCAATAGGGATCATTTAATAAAAAAATTATAAATTTTGAAAGATAGGGTGGATTAAATTATTACATGTAATTAAACCTAAAGAGTAAACCCTGTACTAGCTCTTATTATATTTACGAATTAAACCAAGAGAGTTAATTGGCAAAATATTCAACCTTAGAGATAATACACACACATCTGAGATAGATATTGATGGTTTTCTCTCCAATTAAGTGAGGCATTAATGTTAATAATCAAACGCGGTGATTACTAAATACATTGTGTGTGTTTGATAGCGGTGAGGAAAGTGGCTTATTTGTGACTTATGTAAAATTATTGGATACATACAGTATAAACTTGTTTAGATGATTATTTTAAAAAGCAACTTTAAATAGAAAAAGATTGAAAAAGACATGAGTCAATAATGCATATACATTATGTGTGTGAGTGTGTGTATTGTGAAAAATACAGAAAATTGTTTGAATGATTAGTGGAAAACAAGTTTAAATGTAAAAGACTGAAAAAAGCATAAATTTTATAAAAATAAAGGTTAATGTAATACACCAAAATTCCTATTTATGATAAATACTATATTTTGATAAATAATTCATATTAATTAAGGGTGAATATGTGGTCTCAAGTTTTGTAACTTATTAATTATTATTTTAAGTAATTCTTCAAAATTCATCAAGGGGAAAATTAGAAAGCATTAATTAGAGAATATCCTAATTTAAAAATGAAGGGCCTAAAGAGATGAAATTAAGTTTGCTAATAATGCTCTAATAGCCTTGGTTAAATAGCAAATCAATTAATCTATGACATTTGCAATAAAAGGGCAATTAAGCACATGGTTAAGGGAATAATTAGACTTAATTAAATCAGCCCCTAAAGTCATGAGAGAGATTAATAAATAGAAGGCCAAGATTAAAACTAATAAAGCTAAATCTAATGGTTCTAACTAATTATACAATTAAAGCTAAATCCATGTGAAATTTGGGGAATCAATAGGAGGCTTGGATTATTCATGAGCCAAGTGAGAGAGGGCCACGGTTTTGCTTAAGGAAGAGGAGAGAGTGATGAAGCATAAAGTAGCTTTGAAAAGTCAAAGTTATCAACTAGCCAATAAGGAAGCTTAAAACATGGGATATTTTGCAAATTAAAAACACATTAAATGGTGGCTGAATAAGGAGCATGTCGACACTCATTTGAAGGTGGAGATTTGTCTTCATAAAGTGGATTTAAATCCAAGGGTTAAAGTGAGATATGATCACAATTAATTTCCACTTGTGTCCTTGAGCTTTGCCTATAAATAGAGAGCTCCTCCCTTCACAATTCTTCACACCAACATCACAAACTCAGCTGATCCTAGTTGAGAGAGTGAGAGTTCTTGAAGAAGGGAGAAGGAGTTCAAGATCCAAATTAAAGGTAAGTTCTTGAGTTTAAGCTTTTGGTTTTTAGTAAAATGGTAGTTTAATCTAGAAATAGGAGGTAAAATTCCTACTCTTGTTTTTAGGCCTCATTGCTTTGAAAGATGCTTGACGAGGTAAAAACATAGTAGGGAATAACTTTTGGGAAACAATAGATCAAGATTGTGAAAATTGTAAAAATTGTCGGTTTAAAATTCTGTGCAAACAGCGAATTAGATGCTATTATTTTATGTTGAAAATGAAGTCTTTAAATCATGAAATTTTACATGAATAAATTAGACATATAGGGCTTTCCAAATATATAAAATATGTAACGTTTTGGATCTCCGATCAAGGAGATATGAATTTTTGAAGTTAAGCCATTTTTCTGGGATTAAATCTGGGCAGCGTTGAGAAAACATTAAACTGGGAATGATTCTTGGTGTTCTAGGTTCTGGGAATATTTTTCCTTGAAAATAGACATGTCAAGGGTCATGAGGAATTTTACGAAACCTCATTCCGATTTTTTTGGAATTATCTATGATTTTTCAAAGTTGCAGCAAAATCTGCCCAGAAAATTCAGTAAATGCGTTTTTAATAAAATGTAAGGGCAAAATTGTAAATAACAAATCCACCAAGGGTAGAGAGGTAAATAGAGGTGGAAATTTCTCTTAGGATATTATTCTAAGTGATATGGTGATATATTAGGATATCCGGGAAGTCCGGAGTCGGATTCAAAAGGTCGGGCGTTTGACTATTACACGGTGAAAGGTACGTTCGCGTACTAGTAACTTTAATCGCCTATAACTTGTATGATTATATATGATTGATTGATTCATGAAGTGATGGACAGGACTAGGTCTTGGGCCAGGCACTGTGACTAAGGTCACCTGTTTATACATTCAGCTTTACATGAGTTATAGTCTTGATAATGCCGTTGAGTTTTTCTAGCGCTGAGGACATGAGGGGCCATCGTGGCACTAGTTAGTGCAAACGTTGCAAACTTTACATGTGCTGTGTGCTATGTATCGTTGTGCTGTTGACCTTACATCTGCTGTGTGCTTATGTATTGTTATAACCTTACATCTTTGTGTGCTTATGTATGGTTGATCGATATGAAATGAATATTTGTCATATATTATTATATCTGCTATAGAGGTTAATCGTTATCCGAGATTCAATCCGATTGAATCTCGATTTGACTAAAGTTCGGGAAAGGAACCCGGAATGAGAAGGCAACGGTAGATAGAGTTGTGAAGAGGCACTCTAGGCCAAAGCAAATGCTTGGGAAGAAGTTTAACAGAGCCTACCTTTTGACATGAATCTAATAAGGTTATTTCAAACCATTTGGTGTCTAGAAAGGGTTCATCTATGTGGTTCGATCGGTGAGTCACCGTGAATTGGGGAGACTTCCACTAGACACCGGCCTGGCCAAATTGTTTGATTAACTGAGTTAGGTTAATTGCCGCAAGTCTAGCTACGGCTTGGTTGAAGATTGTATAAAGATTTGTAATTATACAAAGCGCTGTATTGTTGTATCACATGAATATTCCTTCGGGAGATTTTTAATATATCAGCTTATGTCGGGACATCAGCATATGTCTGGGCATTTTGTATTAGTTACTCATCGTCCAAATGTTAGCGCATGCTCTCCGTTTCCGCATTATTCTGAGTGGTAGCACCTCAAACTCTGTTAAGTTTTCTAAAACTAAGTGTCAACCGACAAATTTTGAAGTATGGAAATTTGGGGTGTTACAATATTGCCCCGGAAGTACACCCCCTAGAGCAATGTTACATTAGAAGTTTTTTTGGGTTCAATTTTGCTTCGGAAGTCTAAAAACATTGACGGAGTTAGCGCACACTCAAGTGTGTGATGCCTCACACTCGAGTGTGTACGGACTTTTTTTTTTCTCCCTTTTCGCATACTCAAATGAGTGTGCACAAAAGCACACTCCAGTGTGCACTTGGTTAAAAAAAAAACATTTTTTACACACTCGAGTGTGCTAATCTCGTTAGGCATTACCGTTAAGAGAGGGCAACATTGCTACGTTTTGATATCTCCGAGGCAAAATTGAACCTAAAAAAACTTCCAGGGTAACATTGCTCCTGGGGTGTACTTCTGGAGCAATATTGCTACTTAATCCAAAATAAAAATAGGTGATGTATTATTTGAATTTTTTTTTACAGTACTAAACTACTTAAATGTTTTAGGAAAATTGGGGAAAAGTCCACTGAAGTTTTAATTAGTGAGAATGATCTAAATAAGAGTATTGTCATGATTTTATATAAACAATTATTAAGTAATTCTCACCAATTAAATTTCTTATGGACCTAAATCAGAGTACTATCATGATTATTAACTTTTAAGTGAATTTATATTTAGGAAAAAAAATCTCACCAATTAGGATTTACAATAAGGACTACAACAATATTTCAATTCAAAAAAGTGGGACTCAACATTTTCTTTTCATAAGCTACTTTTTCTCTCTCAACAGTGGAAAAATAAAAAGAAGAAATTTTGGCTTATGACTTAAAGTTTTTTTCCCCAAAAGCCAAATTAAAAAAAAAAAAAAAAAAAAAAATCATAACAAACATCTTTAAAAAGTCATAATCAACTATCAACAAATTTGGGCATCCAAAAAGCAACTTTTGGGATCCCAAAAAGGCCATGTGAGGCTTGGCATATACCTTCTTCTCGTATTGTGCCCTATCTCTGCCCATAAACATCACATGTGCCGTATAGGTAAGGTCAAGTTTGTGTAAAACCAGAGCTTTCTAGGGCTCATCCAATCCATTTTCATAGAGATAGAGGGCCACTCATAGAGAAGCTTTACAATCAATCAGGAGGATTTATTATACAAATAAAATTTGTATAAATGAATGCCTGAGCTCCAAATACCTGCATTTATTATGTAAAGCAAGTCATTTGTACATATTATATTTACACACCAAATCTAGAGGCATCAAGTGGCACAAAGAATGATTTGATGCGCTGATAAGAAAGATAAATCAAGAAGTGTAGAGTCTTTTCAAAAGGAATAAAGAAAAAGCAAAAGAAATACTCAATAGATGCAATTAGCTTCCCAAAAATACATGTGCTAGTGGTCTCCCCAAATATGCAATATAAGCTAATATATGCAGTTACCTTTCTGCTAAGGCAATTAACTTCTATAATGTGCTAGTGGTCTCCTTGAATATGCAATTACATTATATTCCTTGACAACCAATATGCAATTAGCTTCCCCAACTAGCTTTCATAATGTGTGCAAGTGGCCTCCTTGAATTCGGAGTTACCTTCCTAAAGATACAATTAGTTTCCATAATGTACAAGTGGCCTTCTCAATGCAATTAGGTCCCATGACATGCAAAAGGCCTCCTCGTCTCCCCCAATATGCTATATGAATCAATATGCAATTATCTTTTTGAAGATGCAATTAACTTTTTTATGATGTGCATGTGACCATCTCAAATGACATATTAAGATTCTAATTCATTTTTTAATATATAACTTATATTTAATAAGCATAAAAAAGGGAAAAAAAAACTATATTTAAACATATACTATTATTTAAAATATTCTACCTTCATCTCTTAATGTAAAGTGGATCTTATATTAAGAAATAAAGGTACTACTCTCTCCGGCCTAAATATTAAACATAGTTTATTTTTTGGAGAGATTAAAGAAACTTTAAAGATATTACATGGTTTTTTTTGGGTACATCCATGTGTTAAAGTAACGGGGAAACTTTATAATAGCTAGCTACTAATAACATTTTTGGAAATAATACATTCTTTATTTAACTTTTTTTTTTTTTTTTTTTGGCGGGGGGGGGGTGTTTTTTATGAATAAGTATATGACAAGTATTTTGTGGAAATTCATAGAAGTATAATTGATTCGAAAATCAGAGTTTGAATATTAACTGTTCAATATATACTAGTGCATGCCGAAACATGAAATTGTATGCTATTATCTAAATAAAATATTACTCCCAGTTTGGTTATTTATTTGTATACAAATATACTCTCTCTAGTTCTTAATTAATAGAAGCAAAGCTAGTTAAATTTTTTTTTAAAAAAAATTAAGGAAGCTAAATAAATTACGTTAAAGTATGTATATTTATAAATAGGGCTCATTAAAAAAAAAAAAATATATTTTGGGAGACAAGGTGGATTAAATTATTAAATTTAATTAAAACTAAAGAGTAAACCCTTTATTATCTCTTATATTTATATTTACGAACCAAGAGAGTTAATTGGCAAAATATTCAACATTGGAGATAACACGCACAGTGTAACATCCGTCTCTTATTATTGTGGAAAAATATTTTGTTGAATATTGTAGTGGAAATATGCCACAATTTCTATCATTAAACCTTTCTCATTCACTCTTTCCACGTAAACCTCTCTAGCTATTAAATTATGGTTATTGTATGGTAGACGATTAACTACTCTCCTTTCCTTTATTCAACTAGCTCTACAATGGACAAAAGCAAGAGCCTACACGTATTCACTCTTTTTCATTTCACATTTCCATTATTATATTATTTCTCCCTTTCACATTCTATTGTCAAACATATGGTCATCTCTCCCATATTGCATCCGGATGACTAATATGTTTGTTTATTTCTTATTTCTTTTAATCATTCATTCTCATTTCACCTCGTCAAAGCAAGGAGACACTTATTCTCCATTCATTCCCCATTTTCCAACTAACATTGGAATAATCTCACCTTCTCCTTTGACCGATAGCCTATCTTTTAATTATCCTTCCTTCTGTGAATCAACAAGGTTGACACACGTACACCATCCTAATTAATGAGATCAACCTACGTGTTCCATTTCTTTTTGAAAATGAAGGATGCTGAGTAATTGATAATTCACGTGAGAAACGGGATTATGGAAAATGAGCATTATTTTGGGACAGCTCATACTTTTCAATCATCTGGAAAACATTGACAAACGCACTCATGACAGATAAATATATACGCTACATGTCTCTCTTATTTTATCGTTGGGGTCTCCAAGAAATAGAAACACAGAGACAAGACCAAGAGTGAGAGACACTTTCTTATACTTATTTTGGGAGTGAAGGCCGAAAGTCTTAGAAGCAAAAGGAAAGAGAAGTTGCTCAAGTCTAAGGGATCAAGACGAGTAGGTAAAGGTTTTCAACTTGTACTATAATGTTTTGTTATAGATAATCTGAAATATGGTTTAACCATTATTTCTTTAGTTTTCAAAGGCATGAAATTCTAAGGGGATATATTGCTCAAGCTTCTAAAATGAAGTGATAATAAGGTTCGGAATGATTTTTGGAATCAAAAGGAATAAATTGTATAAATTGTTAAAACTGCCAATATCAATGGTTTTGGAAGGCAGACGATTTGTACATAGGTTTTGATCATGTTGATGATGTCTAGAAATTATGAAATTTTCCAGATTTGAAGTAGACGTCCAGAGCTTTCTTTTGATATATAATATGTAATTTTTAAAGCTCTGTACAAGGAATTAC
The DNA here is from genome assembly GCA_019022655.1 of Acacia acuminata. NCBI lineage: Eukaryota > Viridiplantae > Streptophyta > Magnoliopsida > Fabales > Fabaceae > Acacia > Acacia acuminata. The sequence goes on from JAFJYI010000166.1 coordinate 1,518,904, forward strand.
GAATTTTACAATCTGACCAAAAATTCTGGAAGTTCAGGATGGTCAACGAAGTAATTTAAATAAACTGGGAATGATATGGATATTTTTGGTTATTAAGAATATTTTTCCATGAAAATAGACATGCTAAATGTTACGTAGGTTTTGGAATCACATCATTTAGAGCTTTGTGCAATTAATTATGAATTTTCAAAGTTTAGTGAAAATTCTGAATGGAAAAGGAGTTAATCCGAAAATTGTTATAATAAGAGTTTTAAATGGGTGATTCATCATCTAAGGGTCATAAGGATCCTAAATGATAATAAGAACCCTTTTGTATATTTTTGGAGAAATGGAATGTAGTGGAAATTAACATTTATGATGATAATATTTTAGGAGTTGGTTTTCCAGTGGTTCGAGCACCGGTGAATTACTTTGGAATTGAGGTAGTAACTTTCTCTCACATACCCTGTATGCCTTTATATGCATGTATGTACCGTTGTGATATTTGAATTGTGAATATCTAATCTTATCGCCGGTTTAGGCCGGGAGTTAGTGCCCTTGAATTTGGGGTAACCCTGGATGCCATCTCGGTTAAGGCTGGGGGTGGTAGTCCGATAAGGGAATTTTTGTGTTGAAAGGCAAAAGCCTATTTGAATATCCAGTGCTGTGCGCATGAGCCGTTAGGTTCTTGAACATTGTTGAACTGCATATTTGAATTTCCAGCACTGTGCGTTTGAACCGGTAGGTTCCTTTTTGAATATTGTGATATTTGATTTTGAATATGAACATTGATTTTATTTTGAATTATGTATTTATTGCAATTGGTTGGCTACCATGTATTGTGCATGCATTTTATGTGAGTGATTAACGTTACTACTGGGATTCGCTTGAATCCCAGATATTCCCCAAAGTTCAGGGCGAGAACCTAATAGCGGTCGTGGCTCACGTGGTAAGGCGGTGGATATGAGTAACTGATGGTGATGGGTCAGATCAAGACTTGTTTCTGATTTTCCACTTCGTGTTCAGTCTATTATGTATTTCTTTATATTTTGTATGAACCTTTAAAGAATTTCGGTTATGTATCAGACTTCTGTATCAGTATTACTATGCTGGAACTAGTTTATCTTTTAAGCTGTGCATTTATACTCTTGCGAATGTCGATATACCGGAGGGGTGTGACACACAGACATCTGAGATAGATATTGATGGTTTTCTCCCCAATTAAGTAAGGCATAATTAATGTTAAAAATCAAACATGGTGATTACTACATATATACATTATCTCTTAGTCTTTACATCCATATCCTTCCCGCCAAAAAGGCCATGCATGTGAGGCTTGGCATATACCTTCCTTCTCAAAGGTATTGTGCCCTATCTCTGCCCATAAACATCACATGTGCCGTATAGGTAAGGTCAAGTTTGTGTGTAAGACCAGAGCTTTCTAGGCTCATCTAATCCATTTTCATAGAGATAGAGGGCCACTCATAGAGAAGCGTTACAATCAATCAGGAGGATTTATTAGAAATAAAAATTATATAAATGAATGCCTCCAAATACCTGCATTTATTATGTAAAGCAAGTCATTTGTACATATATGTACACACGAAATCTTGAGGCATCAAGTGGCACAAAGAAAGTCATTTGATGCACTTACAAGGAAGATAAATCAAGTAGTAGAGTCTTTTCAAAAGGAGTAAGAAAAAGCGAAAGAAATACTCAATGAAGTTATTAAGTAGATTTTTCGATTAACAATTTATCTAAATATTTATTATTACTTTTTTTAAAGAATTTGATCAAGGCTATCTTCAAGCCACTTTGAGTTTGGGATTAGTTCCTTTCGAGGTTTAATTTAGACCGCAAAGGATTTTTGTCTCTTTCAACAAATGTGCTTGCCGGGATTTAAACTAGTATTCTTTTTTTTAAGGGAATGGGGTTGCTTATCAACTCAACCAACGATTTATGATAATATTTAGTTGTTGAAAAAATACAATAAGGTAACACTGCAATGAACTCTATATAATGGGATAAGTCTTATTAATTGTAAGTTATTGTATATATACGATCCAAATATTATTAATATAAAGGGCCAATATTTTATATTAAAGGAATTAACTTTAAATTCTCAAAAGATATACATAAGAGGATAATATATAAAAAAGCTTTCACACATATAATAGCTACCACAAAAATTAGACCCTCCATGGTTGATTAAACGTATAAAATAAATATAAAACGATTGTCTTTTTTGATTCAGTCTTCACAAAATGATGTCATCCTTATCCACAAGTTGGCGAGTGTGTGTGTGAACTGTGTACTATAAATAACGCAGAGAGCTGATCTCTTTTAAGCAAGCTAAGCAAAACCAAAAAATATGGATATGTATCATACAAGTTACCAGATCATCAGTATGTCCCAAAGATTCCTAAACACTTCTTCTCCATTGTCGCCATTATGTGCTGTTGCACCTCGATATTATCATCATCGCTTCTTTAATAACGTTTCTAAGCTTCAAAATCTCCAAACAATCTCTGAGGAAGAAGAAGAAGAGGAAGATGAAGATGAAGAGATGATGATTATGATGTATGAAGTCCATCAGCAAATCAAGCTTTCAGACGTCTGATGAAAATCAAACCCTACTTACACACACACGCACACACCAAGTCATTAATATGAGTCTGTGTGGTTGTAAGATCTTTTATGATTATTATTTATGTTGAATTACAAGTATGTGAGTACAAATAAGTTAGTGTTTAAGAGCTTAGTTAGCTCACTCCAAAATCAAAACAAATCTCTCAGCTGAAAGAAAGCTTGTAGAGATCGAAGTAAGTAAATTTTGTTCTTCTTTGTTTCCTAATCTCAAGAAATTTTTGGTTCTTTAATTTGCACTATCAAATTAACGCACCGAAATAGACTGATATATTAATGATTACTTATATATATGTTCAGCACCCCCCCCCCCAATTTTTTTTGGTCGAAATATTCATTGAAATTTGCAGACCAGAGTAATATTATAATGATGCTTGCTAATTATATTGATGACTTATTATTGTCGTTATTGAATAAATTATGTGAGATTATATTCTCTAGCTAGCTAGTTTTGATAAAATCACCAAATACTCTTAATTTTGGTGACAAAATGATACGAGAAGAAAGTCAGAACTCAGCGCACAGCTTCTTCCTAAAAGGCCCTCATAATTAATGTATGTTTTGAATTAGAATTTGTGAAAAGTTTGCAGGTAATTGCTCCATATATGTGTTTTTGTGATTAAATCTTAATTAACAAAAGGGTGAGAGTATAATATCATGCTAAACAATTGGCAAATTAGTAAAAGTATATGTTTAGCCTTTTAAATTCACACAATATGTTATTTTAGTCCCTGAATTTTATAAAGTATATATTTTTAGTCCTTTAACTCTACTATAATTAGTTTCAATAGCCGAAAAAAAATCATGAAATTGAAAATTTTAAGGTTAACAAAATATTTTCAAATTAAATGCTGACATGTTAAGTTTAATGTTTAAAAATAATGAAGATTGATGTAAAAAAATTATTATCTGAGACTAACGTACGGTATTAGGGTTAGAAGACTAAACATATGCTATAAAATTAAGTGAGCAAATTGAAACATTATATAAAATTAGAAGCTTAAAAAATTTACTTTTGTTCTAAACAATCAACAGTCCTATTATATATGTTCACGAACGTTAATTAATTTTATTTTTATAAAAATTTCAACTTGGGTAATTACAAATTAACTGACTCGTTATTAACTCACTTTTCCTTTGGGCAAACTGTGCTTAAAGTTGAAATACCAAATAATAATTAATAGGCTAAAGTATATTTTTAGTCCTTTAAATTTGTATAAGGTATACTTTTAGTCCCTTAACTTAATAAAGTATACTTTTAGTCTTATAATTCTAACACTGTTAATTTTGCTAAGGGAAAATGCAAATTCAAGTGATAATGGTATAATTTTAAGTGATGACTGTGTAATTAAATGCTATTAATTTTAAATTTAAAATATGGTAAATTGAAGAATATATAAATTTTTTGTAATTAAAAGTTATTAGTCATCATTTGAGTTCGCTGTGTCAGTGTTTTCAGTTAGAAACATTAACGGTGTTAGAATTTTAGGACCAAAAATATACTTTATAAAGTTAAGGGACCGAAAGTATACCTTATGTAAAACTTAAAGGATTAAAAGTATACTTTAGCCTAATTAATAAGGCCAAGTCAACGTACCTGCCTATCTATGACCTAATATATAATTTAATATAATTTTAGAATAAGGGCTTAAGGCTATATTTTTACACTTTTGAGATGTTTAATTGTTATTTAACTTTGCCAAAAAATAAGAAAACAAGATCAAGAATCAATCTATTTTTAAATGAGCCAATAATACAATCATACGTTGTCAAGTAGTTATACTTAAACTTCCCACAAACACTATCATTAGAAAAGCCAACCACACTAGGTCAATAAAAAGTCTTAATTACCTAAATCTTATTCTATTTTAAGCCCCCAAAAGCATATATTCTGGAAAATGTAAACTACTTTTCCAACACGTTTTTGGTTATTTTTCTTATATAGCCAAACCTAACTGTTTCTTTTCTTTCTTTAGTTCACTGACCCAATGTATATATACACACACACAGCTCCATTGATTTGAAATCATCAAACAACACAGAAATATTCAGACTTGTGAAGCAATATCAAAATCTCTCTCTCTCTCTCTCTCTCTCTCTGAAGAGCCAAATCTCAAAACCCTAATTAGCTGATTCTTCAAAGATGGTGAAGCAAGTGAGAGGAATATGTGGAGAGGTGGCACCAGCAATTTTGATAAACCCTCAGAAATTTAGCCCTAATTTTCTTCCAACGTTGGAGCCAATCATCGAAGAAGCTTGTGAATACAATAATAATAAAAAATACCAGTTTGAGGTTGTTTTATCTAAAAGGGTTCTCTTTGTTGTTCCCCTCTTTTTTGTATCCTACCTTTTCTTGTATAGCAGCAATAACGTCAAGCTTTTCAGTACATATGAATAAAAATATGTAGATTTTTGCATAGTTCCTCAATTTCCTTACTAGATCGATCATCCTATGAAATTAGCAAGTTATTTCATACTATCAATAAGAATATAATATGAGAAGGGGTAGTTTATAATTAGCATATAATGTAAAGTATGCTTTGGGTACTTTTAAATTTAGACGACGTTTTATTTTAGTCATTTAATTTAAGAAAAATGCTTTTAGTCATTTTAAGTTAACACCGTTAACTTCAATAACGAAAAATGCTTAGTCAGCAAATTTAAAATGCTGGCATGTCTTTCTAGAAGATTAATTTTAAAGTTAAAATATAAAATAATTATTATTTGGACCTGTTAGCAATTTAAAGTTGTCATCTTATAATATTTCGTTGGTGAAGTTAATGGTGTTAACTTAAAAGGACTAAAAATATTTTTTTAAAAAAAGTTAAAAGATTAAAATGAAACATCGTTTAAACTTAAAAAATACCAGAATATACTTTAAACTTGCTTATGTAAGTAAGCTTAAGAAATTACCAAGACGAAATATTAAAATGATAGCCTGCTTAGTGTCCTCTTTAACTTATTTAATTATCAAGAGAGGTATGTGCCACCGTAATAGCTAAAACAAACTAAAAGAAACTAAAACAGAAATTACAAAAAAAGACTTTTAATCAGAAAGATTTGAATATTATTGCTAATTCCCGATATGTACCATATATAGAGAGAGAGAGAGAGAGACTGAAAAAAACAAAAAACAAAAAACCAAGCCTCGCTAAGTGGCTAGTTTACAGAGAAAAAGAATAAAACAACAAAGAGTGAAAGAGAAAAATAAATAAGAGAATCATGATTCAGGAATTGAAACAAGTCTTGTTGATCATCTTCAATAATGGGTTCCAAACTCGGATGACTTGAAGATTTCTGATGAGATATCAAGAGAGAAGGTGCAACTTCATCCCACTTTTTCGTATAATACTGAGACTCCATCGCTGAAAAACTTCAATTAATTGATAGAAAGAATATGATTCTGAAATAGAAAATGAAGGGTTTGTGTGATAGAAAGTGGAAGAAAATATGAGAATTTATAGAGTTGTTGTGATGAACAACAGAAAAGGAAACAAGAAGGAAAGATCAGAGAAGAAGATAGCTTGCTTGGTGAGATATATCTTGACTTAAGCGATGACGTGTGGTCATATGTCATTGTTCTAGAAAGGAAAATATTAAGTAATTGAAAATTGGGAATAGCCTCAAGATCTAGTCAATTTATTAGTTTAAAATTCGATTTATAAATTAAATGTCAGCTAGCTAGCTAGCTGGGATGATGTTCATCTAAAGAGATGAGGTAATACAGATTAAGTCAATTGAATTAATTAATTCCTTAATCTTAATCTACTGGGTTTTCTAGATGTAGATGGCTTATAAGGCTACACTATCAACAATCGAGCATCCTTATTAATTTGATGACTAATTCAGGTCTGGGTTTATAAAAATCTAATGGTCAAATCAACCAGATGGGCCCCTTCATACTATGGATTAAGATAAGCTGTATTTCGTCAGAAATATAATATTTGATATTATTAAAATTTTTTAAAAATCCATTTAACTCAATGCAGCCACAATTTATGATTGGTATTATTATAAATTTTTACCTTTGGTATCAAATATTGATAGGTAATTGATTGTTATATTTTCAGAAATAAGTCCTAAATTGTTATATAAATAATATTAAATGAGTCACTATATAATTGTTTATACTTGGAATTCATTTATACTTCAATTTAATACCAGGCGGCGCGGTGCTCATATCCAATCATGGTTGTGTTTTAGCTTGTTTCCCAACAAAAGTTTTAAACACAACAACAATAATAATAAAGTCTTATTTTATTAGATTTTTAGATTAATTATTAGCAAAAAAATCTTGCTTTATAATATACTAAAAAAGAAGTTTCATCAATAACATTTTTTTTGTCACCAGAACGTAATAACACTTTTTTTTTTTTTCATTACATCAGGAAGATCAAATCCTTAACCATTACTCACTCTATTCTATCCTTACTTGTCACTCTAATTTTCACCAAGCCTGGTACCGTTTGGTATGGGGAAGATGAAGATTTAAGAAGGGAAAAGAATTTAGAGAAGAGAAAGAAGGGGAATGGAAGATTTTGAGGGAGATGGGAAGATGGCTTGAAAGAAGATTAGTTATTTGGTATGAAGAAAATGAAGGGATGATAGTTGGTAAAGAATCAAGAAATACTTATTTTACCATTAAAAGTAATTAATTCAAAATGAAAAGGAAAAATATATTTTTAAAAAAATATCCTCTTATCAAGTTCGAATTTGCCTCAAATATTCTCCCGCCAAGTTTGAACTTATCGTAGAAGTTCAAAGTTATAGCATAAATTTGAATTTAATATTATTTTCTTGCATTACTAAAAAAAGAAAGCTAAAGTATACTTTTAGTCCTTTAAGTTTATATGAGGTATACTTTTAGTCTCTTAACTTTATAAAGTATACTTTTAGTCCTATAATTCTAACACCGCTAATTTTGCTAACAGAAAATGCAAACTCAAGTGATAACGGTGTAAACTTAAGTGATGACTGTGTAATTAAATGCTATCAAACTTAAATTTAAAATAAGGGTGAATTGAAGAATATATAAAATTTGTGTAATTAAATGTTACTAGTCATCACTTAAGTCTCGCTACGTCGGCGTTTTCCATTAGCAACATTAACGGTGTTAGAATTTTAGGACTAAAAATATACTTTATAAAGTTAAGGGACTAAAAGTATGCCTTATGTAAAACTTAAAGGATTAAAAGTATACTTTAGTCCCAAAAAAAATTATGAAAAGTAAATATGTTCGAAAGTGTCCCTATTCATGTGAGAATTTGAGTTCTCACCAATTTTGATGGGATCTTATCTTCCCATTTTTAAAGGAAGATTGGTAGGCCGGGATGGGCCGAAATTGAGTTACAAGGAAGATTGAACATAAAAAGTGTACTAAATAAGGGAACTTGCTCATCTTCCTTTCTCTTCTCGCATGTTCTGTACCAAACAGGCCCTTATTGGTTGGCTTTGATGCTTTGTCTCTCTTCTGCTTCATGGCATAGAGCCTATTTGGCATGGCTTTGAAAGCTAAAATAAGCCCACTAAAAGTCCATTAAAAGCGAGCAAGAAAAATGACTGTTTGGCATGGCTTTAAGGTTCAATAGACTTCATGATTTGAAGTAGCTTTTTCATGAAGCCGCATTTGGTTGCTTATTATCCCATCAAAAGCCACAACATTTTTTTTTGGACCATTTGCCCAAAAAGAAAAAGCATCCTCATCAATATCTTCAACACAAATGAATTGCCTTTGTGATCAAATCGAAACCAACTTGTAGGGGATAGATTTATTTATATTTAATAATTGTGTTGTAAATATTTTAATGGTAATGTTACTATTTTATTTGGAAAATTTATATTTATTTTTAATTTTTATCTCAAATTATCACATTTTGTACAACATATATTATTTATATATATGAATTTGATTCATGCTCTTTTCCGTGATTTTTCATCTCATCTATCTTTTTAAAAGCTATGCCAAACAAGTTCATATTAAAAACAAAAGCCACTTCTATCACCGCTTATCTCAAACACAAATCACATTAGAAAAAGTCTATAAGAAAATAAATCCATTAAGAAACAAAAACCACTTTTATCAAAGCTATCCCAAACAGGCGCATAATCCCTTCATCCATTCTATGATCTTTTGCTCCTTATTTACCTTCGTTCATCCCCTTAATCTTCTTTTCCTTGCCGGTAATCTCCTGGTTGTTTTTTTTTTCCCTTAGTCTATCATCCTTTGCTCTTTTGTGGAATTCCGTCAAGCCCTGGGTTACTAACATGGTGCTCCGAGTTCATCAGAATATGACATACAATGTGGAAGAAAGCAGTTTTTATGTCGAAGGAAGTTTTTTCCCAACGAAAGTTTTAACAAGAAAAATTAAGTTTTATCATGTTTGAGTTTTTTTTTAATAAAAAAGTGGGTCGGCTACATAAACTCCAAAGTTTTATCAACAAAAATAAGGTTTTAGTATCATGGATGTACTATATCAAAAAACAGATCTTTAAATTAATTATTAACCAAAAGATCTTACTTTATAATTAAAAAAAAAAAAAGATTTATCAACAACATTTTTTTTAACAAGGTTATTAAAACCAGGTTGGTCACTTAATCGATTAGGATCTTGGGTCAAGAGTTAGTGAATTAGGTCACATCGAGTCAAACTAGAGCTAACCCCGAGCTAAACCAAAGATAAAGTGAATTTTTTGGTTATTTATATAAAATTATTTTAAAAAAAAATCAATTTTTTTCAAAATAGCAACCGGTTTAACCCTAAACTAGACCGGTTTTCCAGTTTTTAGGCCAAACAAGCCGGTTCAATCCAGATTTAATTACACTGGTTTTTAGACCCGAATTTAATAACACACTTTATTTTTTCCTATTACATCAGGAAGATCAATTCGTTAACTTTTACTCACTCTATTCTATCCTTACTAGTCACTTGTCTAATGCATTAATGAGCCAAAAAGTTAATTTTCACCGGGACCCGTAGTGGTTTGCTTTGGCGCTCTGTCTCTCTTCTGTTTCATGGCATAATCCCTTCATCCATTCTATGATCTTTCATCCCCTTAATCTTCTTTTCCTTGCTGGTAATCTCCTCGGTTTTTTCCCCAGTCTATCATTCTTTGCTCTTTTGTGGAATTCTGTCACGCCCTGGGTTACTTACATAGTGCTCCGAGTTCATCAAATATGACATAAAATTTGGAAGAAAGCAGTTCTTATCTAGAAGGAAGTTTTTCTAGTGGTTTTCATGGCTTTCGTCTCCCCCGACAAGGACCCTCCGTTTCTCTTGGCAGTCACTATACTAAAAATCAACATCAACTTCTTCAGACGTGTGCTTGTGCTTTTAACCTCGACAGGCAAATATGGTCCAAAAGTGAACTACAACATGAGCTAAACCAAGCTTGGAAGCTTCAGGGTACAGTCTCTGTTCGTGCGTGGCCAGAGTAAAAAACAGGTTTCTGCTTCACTTTCAGAATGACCAAGATCGTGAATACATGACTCGAATGGGCCCTTGGTCTAAATAAAAAATCATTGCTTATTGTCTGAGTTTCAAAGAGATGTCATTTTGGAGCGTGATCCTCTTCTGAAAACTCAGATGTGGGAGCAAGTTTGGGTTTTACCAATTGACTATCATACCCGATCTACAGCCAAGCTTATGGGGGACATTATTGGTGACTTTGTGACTTTGAGGAGGAAACTGATGCTTTGGAATTGCCTTTGATAATGGGTTGCCACGTTCATTTGAAAAGTAGTAACCAACATGAATGGGTGACTTTCAAATATGAGAGTTTTTAGAATTTTTTGTGCGTGTGGCCGGATTGGTCATAAGGAACAGGATTATGATTGGGATGCTCAGCTCCTCTCTTTCAGTATGACAGTTCACAGTGTCAGGCTTATCTCTCGGTTTGGATCAGATTTTGTTAAAGATTACGACAAGTCAATGGTTTCTCGTGAAAAGATTGCTTTCTATCACAAAGCTCATCAACGCCGAACCACTTTTGTTTCGTGGTTTTCATCTGTAAATGGTGGCGGTTGCTCTGTCCAGGTTCGGCAAAACAGAGTTCCTGATGTTCACCGATCGAGACCCTCTTCTCATATTCGTTCTAATACTCCAACAATCATCTCTTCGTCATCGTCAGATTCCACCAGAAATCACTCCTCTCATAATTCTGGATTTTCCTCAAATATAATCTCTCAAGATCTTCAGCATATGGAGGAAGATGTCCCTGTTTCTCAGATTCTGGTGACGAAAAATTTGAAGGCCCACCTATTTCTATACCCTCTTCTCTGGAAGATTTGGGATGGATCAATGCTTTTTTTTTGTTAACTGGGCTTTCCTATTTTGGTTTAAACTCCCCAATGCATGGCCTGGAAGAGCGGCTACACCCACTGAAGATATTTGGAATCAAGTTATAGCGGAACTTCTTCACCCTCTTATCCGAGTGGCTTATCCTTTTGACATGGAGGATTCTCTTATGTTTTTACAACTCTCTCTCTAAATCATATGTCAGGATCTTGCCTCAGGTTCATAATGATTTTCCATCTCATATACTTCAGGACAGACATGCTGCTATTGGCACTTCACCTCCACATTTTTCAACAATCTTAGTTGGTTCAAACTCTCAATTTAAGAAACGTCCTAGACTTGACGATGAACTACAATATCCTCTTCTTTTTCATTGCAATGCTGCACCAGCTGCTTCATCTTCTCATGACACTTACTTCTTTCTTTTGGGTTTACGCAGAGCATGAAGGTATTGTCGTGTCGTGGTCTTGGTAAAACCACGACAATTCAACGACTTAAAGTTTCGTAGGTTCTCTATGTTTTCGTTGTTGATCCGGTGGGTAGATTAAGTGGGCTTTTTTCTGGGTGTTTCTTCTTCTGTTTCTTTTAATGTTTTAGATGCTTCTCCTCATTGGATCCACACAACTTGTACTATTTTGGATACTTATGATATATATATATATATATATTATGTTTGTGTATGGTTTTCATGCTGCTAAAGATCGTTATATTTTATGGTCTTAGGCTTCGCTCCTTGTCTACCTCTATTAATAAACCTTGATTAATCATTAGCGACCTTAATCAAATTTCCGGATTATGTGATAAACTTAGTGGCTCTTCCTCTGTTGTGGGTACAACTTCTTTTCAATTTTTTTTGGATGAGTGTACTATGGATGATGTTCCATCACAAGGAGGGTGGATCACATGGTGCAATAATCGACAAGGTGTTGATCGGGCTAAAGAGAAACTTGATAGAACATTATGTAATCCACCCTAGCTTCAGTCTTTTCTTGCTTCCATGTTGCAAGTTTTGCCCATTGCTGCATCTGATCACTCACCGATTCTCTTTCAGATGCACTAGGAAAGGAGGGGAATTAAGCTTTTCAGGTTTGAAAATTTTTGGTTTGCTTTCCCCCAATGTCATGACATTATTGTTCGTCAGGAGTGTCTTGTGAAATTTATTGTTCGTGGGCATACAAAAACTCAGCTTGCCTCAAATGCATTTGGAAGGCTCTTATTCACTGGAATAAACTATCAGTTGGCCGGATTTCCTCCAACATTAAACAATTGGAGGATGAGCTTCAAGCTAGGCATCAGAAACAATTTTTATTAGTTCAACAAGAACGAGAAGTTTCTTTTCTAAAATCCTCTCTTGAATTTTGGTATTATTGTGAAGAAATCCTATGGTCACAAAAGGCGTGGCAAAATCGGATGCTACAAGGAAATAGAAATAAAAAGTAATTTCATAGCTTTGCCACTTTAAGAAGAATGGGAAAACTGATCATTTGTATAAAAAACGATTCTGGTGAGTGGATTGAAGATCAAGAAGCCATTCATAATCTAGCTACTAATAATTTCAAACAAATCTCTGAAGACCCTGATTCTTTTGACGAAGTTTGTGCGGATCAAACTTTGAGTAATGTCAATCTACCCACATTGTCTCCCTCCCATATTGCAAGTGATCACTGTTGTAGAAATTGAAAGGGTAGTTTTTGAGATGAAGGCGGATAGCACTCCTAGTCTTGATGGTTTTCATGCATGATTCTATAAGAAGTTTTGGTCATTACTTAAATCAGACATTGTGGCCATGGTTTTTCAAGTTTTTTAGCGGGTATATATTCTAAAGGAATTAAATCGGTCTCTCATTATGTTGATACCCAAGTGCAATAACCCAAGAACGTTTAAGGATTTATGACCTATAAGCCTTTGTAATGTTGTTATCTATAAATTAATTTCCAAGATCTTGTGCAATCATCTGAAGGAGATTCTGGGTGATTTGATTACCCACAACCAAAACGTTTTCCTTAAGGGGTCTCATCACTGGCAAAATCATTTTAGCCTCTGAATGAATGGCAAAAATTCATGGTACATGGAAAAGCAAAGATGGATGGTATGCAATCAAGCTTGACGTTGCCAAGGCTTATGACAAAGTGTCTTGGCATTTTCTGTGGAAAATTCTACAAATAATGAACTTCCTAGCTGGAATAATTCAACTGCTCATGCAATGTGTCTCAACTGTCTCTTACCAAGTGATTATAAATGGGTCTCCAGGAAGCCCTTTCAATCCCTCTCAAAGCCTCAGACAAGGTGACCCTCTTTCCCCGTATCTTTTTCTACTCTATGCAAACGTCTTGTCTTGTATGATACATTAGGCGGAAAATTAGTGGAGGGGTCTTCAAATCTCTCGCAAGGTCATTCCATTAACACATGATATATGTAGATGATACCCTTCTTTTCTGTTGTGCAACAGAAGAAGATTGCCGTATTGTCAAAGTGTTACTCATAAGATACTCATTAATTTTAGACTGGGGAAATATCTGAGTACCTATATAGATGACCCAACATCAGGGAAAAGGAAATATCATGAGATGCTTGACAAGAAACTTGTTAGTTGGAAAAGTAATTTGCTATCTCAAGTAGGGCAATTAGTGCTGATAAAGAAATTTTTATCTTCCTTGTTAGTACATCATTTCTTTTGTATGAAGTTCTCTTGTCACTTCTATCATACAATATAAATGAAAATGGCTAATTTGGATCATCAACGACATTATTCCTTTAAACCAACTTACAATAGGTTGACTTTGTGGAACCACGTTCCTTAAATCGAGTAGTATAGTCATTGACCACTTTACCTGGTAGGTAGGTGATGGCTCTTCAATATCTTTAAATAGTCAACTTTTGTGGCATATGCAACAGTCTGGTTTGACATATTCTATCTTAAGGGTGTCGACCTTATTCTACACAATACAAGAAATGGGACTTTCCTCTCTTGTCATCACTATACCCTAGGAACGTGGCTCAACAATTTGCAAAACACCCGGTTCCGCTATCTCGCTCTCCTAATATTATTAGATGGGCAAGTAATTATGCTGGAGCTTATATTGTATGAGATGGTTATAAACTTCTTTATTGCACACGTGGACTCTCCACTCTTGATGGAAATGAGGTATGTGTTTTGATTTGAAAATGTTTATTAGCTCCTAGAACTAAGTTATTATTCCTCCGGTTCTAAATATAAGATATAGTTGACTTTTTTTAGAAAGATTAAGGAAACTAAATAAGTTACTTAATCATATCATTTGTTGTATATCCTTAGATTATATATCATTTTATTAATTAGACCAATTAGTTTGGGAAAAAAAAGCTCTAAAGTAATTTAACTAGCTTCTTTAATCTTTCCAAAAAAGTCAACTCCATCTCCATTTTTATATTTAGGATTGAAAGGAGTACTTTAGAAGGTTGTTGACGCATCTTGCCAACATCTCAATAGCTTTTCGATAGACACCTGACTACTTCTAAGGTATCCTATTTTTGTACTAGTTAGTTGTGAATCTTTAGAACATTTGTTTTTATTTTGTCCTTTTCTCCAGGGTATGTTGGATTGGTAGTATGATTGGTTTTCAAATTGAGAATAGCCCTGATAAGTCCTTGCAAGCATGGATAATAACACGGTTACAAAACTACAAAAACTCCACTAATTTTATAACTTATTTGCCTTTCCAATTATTTGAATCTTTGTGGTTTGCAAGAAACCAAATATGTCATACAGTTGTGTCCAGATGTCTTCAAAACATGTAATCAGTATGGCTCATGGCTCATTCTAGATCAAAGACTGCTACAACTCCTCTATTGCATCACCAACAACAACATGATGGTACCTTACACGGGCAAATCATAGAGGACGATAATAGCTATTACAACAGCTGGAGTTACTCTCCTCAATGGGATGTTACTTTCCATATCAATTTAGATCCAAAGTCGACAACAAAGCCTCTATATCACAATATTTTTTATAAGAAAAAACTCCATGAATGGTGCTATCTCCCTAAAACAAGACTTGGTGTTCTACAGATGCAATTATTAGCGATTAGAGATGCTATCACTTTCATACTCAGCCATTAATGCATCGATCGCCCTAGTAGATATCCTATACATTGTAAACTTGTTAAAAAGTCCCATATAAAAATCATTACTAAGACGAAATCCATGTTTCGAGATTTATCCTACTTTCTAAAGGATGCATGTATATTATTACGATACTTTGGAACTCAGACTTAAAAAAAAAAAATTCTATCCTTACTACTTTAGCACATCTTAGTGGAAACTATACTTAACGATTTGAGAGAAATCTTAAGTAGTGCAAAACAGTTTTTTATATCTAATGTGTTTCAACTCAATGGGCTATATATATATATATATATATACTTTTCCTTTATCATGTACAGTTAAATACAACAGCTAATGTAACAGCAATGCCTATCATTTAAGACCAGCCTCAGCCAAAGAGAATATTTTTGAAGTGGGAAAAAATATAACTCATACATTTTGGCTATCAGCTTGCAACGCTTACTTGCCCCAAGATAAGTAAGCTAGGTCCCCATAAGGCCTGCAAATAGAAAAGAAAGAAAGAGAGAAAAATCAGATGAGCTGTTTGCAAGTTGTTAAGTTACTAATGGGAATATAATATTCATACAAGTACATTTACAAATAAATAAAGGTTATAATATTTGACAATTTTTTCTCAACTCAACAACACATCTTTTGACTCCTTCAAGAAAGTTCTTCAACATTTCATATTTCACATTTTAATTAAATAACTTGACAGGAAACACCCAGGAAATTGACTTTCACTATTTTCTCTACTCTTGAAAATAAAAACTTTAGTGTTCAGAATCTTCCAGGAAACTAAATGATAGATTAGTTAGGGATAGTGGGCTAACTGAGGGATATTTCAGTATGGACAACATGAAATTGGAATCAGTTGGAAAGAATGACAAGAAGCTATCAGACCTGTATCATTTTATGTACTATAATAATTACCTGGGATTTTTCACATGAAGCAACAAGAAGATGAAGGAGATCAATATACAAGAGGAGCCAACAAAAAGATTTGCGAGTCCAAGAAAATCATTCTTTCCACCCAGCCAGCTTGATGTTGACAGAACAATCTTCTTTTTTCCACCAAAACTGTAAGTGTTGTAGTTGTTCCATAGGTGGACAACAACGACGTCATCCGCATGCAGATCCTCTTCAATTTTACCATACAGCTTCCGGAAGTTAGGGAGAGCAGCAGTGCGCATCCATACTATAAGATCTTCTTGATCACTAAGCTGAAATGTGAAAAGCAAAATGAGCAGCTCAGTTAAGCAGAATAAGACGATGAGAACTCTCATCAGTATCAATATATAGAATAAAAACTGAATCTTTATCACTGTTTTCTATCTGTAGATATAGGGTTTTGTGCCACTTCAATTGTTGTTTTTCTTGTTCGGAAAAAAAAGTCATGAGGATTACACATGAATCAGATTGCTAACCCCGAGAGATGAGTACTACACATGAATAGACTGTTAGGAGATTATAAGGGGGAAAACATTTATGAGCCTGAATTGGTTCTTTAAGGTATTTGAGGGTATACAAAAATTAAAACTTCAGTTTAACCTATATGCTTGTCAATATCCTGGATTATGATAAATGCTGTTGCGATCATTTCTAACTACTCCAGGTTTATCGGTATTGACCAAGAAGGAAATCTATCAAATATATTAGCATTAGAAATCAAATTCATTGTATTTAACCTTTTTTCTCATACAAAAAAGAAGAAAATCAAATCTGGGCCGTATCATAATCAAGAAGGAAGTACCACTAGAGAAGAATTGCTAGAAAGACTTGGAACTTACAGGAATACGTGGATCCAGCTTTGCCCCACCAATCAAAGTCCCATTCTGAAAATTGAATGGGTAAACATGCTTCCCAAATTTATGATCACGATCACTCTTCCATGCTATGTTTTTCCTGTTGACTTTCAAATCTGATTGCCCTCGACGAAATTTATATGTATCGTTGAACATACTCCAAGCTATTAACCCACAAGGTACAATTGGTTGGCCATCAGAGGACTTTAAAGGTAAACAAGAACTGGTGCCATTGTAGCCAAGTCCTTGTAAGAGCTGCTGATCGCTTCTGCTTTTGACATACCTGAACAAATTTTGAGGACTTCAATGATCATAGCAATCATGTAATAGAAACTGACTATATAAATACTCATGTTTACGGATGTAATGGAGCAGGAAAAAATAAAAAGTATGTTTTATAATTCTGCTAATTTAAGAATCTGAAATGCTTTCAGGTACCCTACATAATCTTAATTCCATATTGTCATGAAAGCATACCAAGAGGTGGGATGAGCTTTCTCATGGTCCAACTCACAAATTTTGGTGAACAATAACAAATAGAAATTAAGGAAATATAAACTTGACACACAAAATCCACAACTAATTTTTCAGAGATGACCTAAAATGTCAAAGGAAACAATTTGAAAATATCGTGTAGATCCTAGAGATTCATAATTTGGTGGACCTAAAAATTGTGAACCCCAGGAAAGAGAAACGTTGCTTTGGAAGGGAAAGAAATGTAGACATCTAAAATTATTTCAAGACAACAATCACCAGCACTCTTAAATTTTTAGCACATAGTTGAGAGGAAGGACATAATAATATTGTGACTGCATAAAGAAAGTAAGAAAGACAATTATAGCCATCAAATAACTTAATACCAATTGATAGCTCAATTCTTATTTCAGTTTGCTTTTAGCATTGTAGTCATAATGTCAGCCTGGAGCTCAAGGCTCTTTTGTATCTGATCATTTTATAGCTCATGGCCTTAACATTTGCATATGACAACTGAATATGATATCTTTTTCCTTTACATGGAGAAATCATTCTGCAGGATCTCTCCAAGTCCAAATATAGGCATTCAACAAGCAGCAAAGATAACAGAGCAGGTAGGTGAAGTGAAAACTAAAAACCAAATTGTCTTGAACGTAGCAAATTCCACCTTAACTCCAGCATAAATACTCATGATGTTATTGAAATTCCCAAACTTGAGGAGATAGTTATGAAATACTCCCTTCGGTCCTTTTTATAAACAACTTTCTATCTCTTGGGGCTAGTCCTTGATATAAGCAACTTTCTTTTTGTGTCTCAAAATTTAAACTACATTTTCCTTTTCTACCCCTATTAAATACATGACTTTATATTAATTATCCTCACTTACCACTAGTTCTCTTTCATTTAATCATTTATTACCTATTCTCTCTCATATTTTCTACTCATTCTCTCTCATATATAAATAGGGGCATATTTGGAAAAGATATGACATTTTTGACACATTTATTATTTTTAACTAATCTTAACCGCCAATTCGTTTTACGAAATCAAGAAAAAAGTTGCTTATAGAAAGGATTGGAGGAAGTACAGATTACTAGTAAACCAGCACATAGAAACAAAATAAGAGATGAGAGGAAAAGAAAGTGAAAGAGACATAACAAAAAGGGAAAATGCAACACCATAAAATAGCTGCTGGCATATAGAGGGAAATAAAGCATCCTCACCGTCGATGGTTTTGGTAATAATTATCAAGCTGATAATATATATAAATTGGTGCTCTCATTGATTTAGGTACCTGCAGACAAGTTGTAAACACAATTAAGAGCCCGTAAGCAGCATGAACCCTATCAGTGGTTCTTTTGGCAAAGCTATTACTAGCTTAATACCCAATCCAAAAATCTCAATTATAATTGAAATGAGGGGGAGAAAAAAGAGAGAAGCCAAAAATGTGCTGAAAGTGAAGCAACAGCAGAAAATCAAGGAAGCAAAATATCAGCATCAATAGAATAACAATATTGAGCAATAACATGAGCCATCGCCATCTATCACCACAAGGTTTTCATAAGATAAAAGAGATATGATTTTTGTATCTGCAGGGAAATTGCATCTGGAAAGTTGAATAGTAAGTTCAGGTAAACTTTGCCAAGTGCTCTTGTTAAATGATGTAAAATTTTGTAATTAGTAGCTTAGTGTTGTTAGATAGGGGTTAGAAGTTGATTCTCTAGCATTTATTAATCTTGTTGAACTCTTGTATAAATACCCATTTAACCTAGAGAATCAATCATCAGAAACATTTTTCTCTCGATATTCTGTCAGCTTTAGATCTACGCTTCCTAGAATTAGTTCATTGGTTAACAAGAAATTAAGACGGAAAGAAAGAAAAAATGGGCTCAAAACTTTTACAGTACAATGTGATCCTTAATTCCAGGAGAAAGGCAATGAATGAAAATAAAAAGGGGTCAATTGTCTGGGATACAAAATATTTTCTAAATTTGCTTAAAACACAACAGAAAGGACAAGTTCTATTTTCTTTAGTCTCAATTCATCCACGCATGGGGAGTGAAAAACTCCATAATTTACCTTCCACATTAAGGATATGGTTTTTTTTTTCCAACTCTCCAATGAGTCATGAGACCACCAACTGATCTATTAAATGAATTATGATGGACCTGTGGATTTTGGGCCAATGAAGCTAAAGAGTTATGTGAAGAATATAAAGATAAAAGATAGTACGGCATGGCTGATGAAGGCTGCAGAAGAGGCCAGAGAAGGATAGAGGAAATCAGGGGTTGTAACTCGTACAAAGGACAAGAGGGAGTGAGTTGAGGTGGATTGACGTTGCAAATTACAGAAAAGGTTTCAAAAAGATCAAACAAAGGTTGCAGAGATAATAACCACTAAGTAATGCAGTCAAAAGATAAATGATTAATCACCTTTAAGTATCGTGAACAATTTTTGGAGATTGAGTCATCTTTGATATATGCAACCTTGTTACTTCTATATTCTTCTGGTACACATTCAATGTCATACCTATCGACAACTTCAACAACCTAAAAATACATAGTTCAAAAAGTATATTCCACCGAGCATTAAGCTTTTGAAGAGAGAAAAGGAAAAACAATCACTGCATAGTATTAAAAGCAAATAGAAATGTATTTTACACTATAGGAAGCACGAAGAGTAACAAGCCCAACAGGAATGAAAATGAAACCCATCAATAGAAATGTAGTCATGACCTGCATAGTGCATGATTGAGGTTTAGCGTGCACATTTTAAGAAGTAAAGCATCTCTTAATATTCAAATAATGTCAAAGAACTTACTGTTGCAGGTGTAAGGACAGGTTTACAAGCTGGAAGGTTCTGCTGGGTGAACTGATGGAATGCTGCAAAGCCACCCCAACAATGACATTAATTTATATTAAAGAAGTAAAAAGGTTAAAGATTTTAAAATGGAAGTTCATGCACAGAGACTTGACTAAAGGAGAGACATGAGATGCAGTTAAAATTAAATCATTGCACAAGACTGACTTTCTAGTCTATGTAACTGATAAAATCTGCACTAAATTTGATTCATCGTCCAAGTGTCACTCTTCACAAAAAGACATGCATCATAAAATGCCCTGAAATGTAATATCAGGCCCTTCAAATATATTGCAATTAAACAAGTACTCTCATTACAATCTGCTTTGACAGTAGCCAAGCAGACAGTGACAAACCCTTTCATTGACCAAATCACAGCCAAATGACCAATATGCACATCTTCAGTAAACCATAGAAGTTTGACCCAAAAAAAAGAAAAAAAGTAAACCATAGAAGCAATTTCTTTCTTTCTTCTTTTTTTTTTTTTTTTTTTTTTTTTTTTAAATGCATTCAATTTTGGCAACAAACGAACACCTATTGGTTCCTATATAGAATAGTCCAAATTGGCCCCCTGCATTTTACTTTGCTTTTAGTTTCTAAATTCCTTTATTCTCATTTCTGTTTGGAAATGCAAACTTGAGATCCGAATAAGTATGTAAATAACTGATTTAGATATATAATTACTTTGACATATCTCCTATTACTGTATGTTTCTAATGGCAACAAAAAAAATAAAATCTGAATGAAGTCAATGAACAGAATGTCCAAAACAAAATGAACCAAACCTCCATTACATATGCTTTGATCTTAGTAAAAAAGAAAATTACAAAATAAGGAGAGACGGCTTAGAGAAACCATTCCCTAGCATCACATGTGTGTAAGGAACCTCCTATAATCTGATATGTCTAGATTGTGTCCTGGTAAAAATCCAGTCTATAGCAGAATGCAGACCATATGAAATAGAGAAACAGGAAATTATCGGAAACTATAGATATATAAACATCAGCAGAAGAGTCCTCAATTGTCAGCATAAAGAACAGAAAAAATTGGAAAACTGCGATGAGAGACAAGAAAAACACACCACTATGATTATTTTGCCTTGAACGTACTGAGATTGGTCGGGAAGCTTGGCCTCCTCTGGCAACTGTTGAAGAACTCCCTGCCTCAACTTCCATTATCACAACTCTCCAAGATTCAAAGATGCCACTCAACAGACTAACCAATCAACCTGCCCCAGTACTTGCATTCTCCCAACACTGCATTGAAAATCAAAATTTTGCTTCAGTCAACTAGGAAATAGCTATAACTTGTAATTCAATCACACAAATTTCCAACTTTGCCGATCCACGTTTAGTCTTCATAAATCAAAATATCAAATTAATCCTCTTAAAATACAGATAAAAAAAATTCCCAAAACACAACTATACACGACTTGATAATTACTGCAATGATCTGACCATTTCGAGCTCAATCTAGACGATAAAATAATTCAAAAGATATCCTAAGCTAACAAACTTGTGATCCTTTATTCGCCTACCACATTTTCTCAGCAACTTAATATATTACCTGGGAATTTACGTCGATCCCAGGCTTGACCAAAGCACAAGTTGAACTAAATGTCCTTTGAAGAGAGATTCGGAGATGAAGAAACTGAGTTTCTCAGATGCATAAGTAAGCGAGGGAAAAGATTGCTTACCTAGAGAGAATTAAGAATCTTTGAACACTATATTCTTCGCTTACAGGGCAGGAAGGAAGCGATCAGCTGCAAAGCGAGCCACGAGCAAGAGAAGAATCCCAAGGTTCCAATTTTCTGTTTATTAGTCATCTCTCTCTAACTTTTTCTCTTTCGGTCTCGACACTTTACGCGAGTAAAAAATTTTGGGCCGTCGAAGACGTTTATGAGAAAAGAAGATAAATAAAGGTAAAAGATTTGAATTGTGCAATATGAAGTATAACTTTTTTTCAAAAAAAAAAAAAAAAAAAAAAAAAAAAAAAAAAAGGTACTTTTTTTATGCAACTTTTTAAAGTACTATAAATTTAACGAAATTATGACAAGTAAAATGTTGGTGAAACAATTAAAATAATGAAGCGTTCTCAGTGATTTTTTTCCCCAAAAAAGGTAAAGATAATAGACAGGTTCTATTTTATTATTTTGAGCTAACAATAAGTTAATGTATAAAATCATAATCGACAAGTGAAAAATATTATCTCCCCCAAATGGAAATAATTAGAAATGAGATTTTGAGAAAATAAGTTAAAAAATACATGCTTGGAAATTTTAATGATTATGAGGACGTAATATGTTTTCAAACAAAATAAAAAACATCAGTATAAAAAAAAATATGGGCAAAACTTTAAACAGATACTTTTAATCCACACTTTTTGGGTTTAGATCTCTCAATAGGAGAGAGAAATGATAAAGGTAGATGAGATTTGATCTAATTGGCCAAAACCCTCATAAAATGTATGATGACAATATCCTATCTCAAAAATCAAATAGGTTTTAATCAATGGAGGTTTGGTTTGGGAAAGGGCTGTCCCTATATTTGAATCTCTAGATCCGGGAATGTGTCTACATTTAAGACCGTAGTCTTAAGATCATAATTGCCTGGAATAAGAGGACATCTACGTCAAACAAAAAAATAAAAGGTGCTTTTACTTTTAGCCAAATTTCCCACTGATTTTAGTTCCTTTAATACTTTTCTTAATGGTTAAGATGAAGTAATGAAATAGTACATAGCCATTCCAAGCTATTGGGGGAATTCAATATAGAATTTGTTGATGAATTAAAATGTAATAAAATCATACAAATTGTTCATGAAAAAAGACATATAAATTAATATTGATGATTGAAGCTTCCCTTCATGGTCCCTGTGACAAGTATTGTCAGACAAACCGTGAACTGAAACAAGAGGAAGCATTCATTATATTCCTGCATGAATACATCTCAGAAGCTCTTTGAACATTGCAAGGTGAAGTTGATGGCCCAAGAGATCCGACTAGCTCAAAAACTTGCAATCCATTAACAATTTGAATGGGAAAAACCTTGATTGGATCACAAATTTGCCATCAAAATTTTCAATTAAAATTATTACATCGTAAAAGTATGCTTTCTGATACTTATGGAAACCAGGTTTTCCAACATTGATCAAATTGTGCATACGTAGACCAGAACCCAGTTGACTCTCTGTTTCAATCCAGCTCTTACCAGGCATCTTCTTAACCCCTCTATCTTCCATTAACTTTCTGATCTCCACGGCATCATTCCATCGGCCTACTGCTCTATAAATATTACCCAGAAGAACATAACTTAGATGGTGATCAGGTGCCAGCTCGATCATCTTCTTTGCGATTCTCTCTGCAGTGATAGAATCTGAACATTTGGTGCATGCTCCAAGAAGAACTGCCCAAAGTGATGAATCATATCTACACTCTGCATTTTCTAGCAAGCTTTCAGCCTCTTCTATTAGCTCAGCACGGCCTAAAAGATCGATCATGCAAGTATAATGCTCAGTGCCATGTTTAATCCCATAGTCTTTTGTCATTGAGGCAAAATACTTTCTCCCTTCATCAACCAAACCTGCATGACTACAGGCAAAAAGAACAGCAATAAAAGTTATGTAGTCAGGTTTCATCCCCCCTTTGATCATCTTCTCAAATAACTCAAGTGCTTCTCTCCCTCTTCCATTCTGGGCAAGCCCACCAATCATGGAGTTCCACGTTATCATATTTCTAACTGGCATGAGTAAGAACAATCTTTTTGCAAAATCAATGCAGCCACATTTTGCATATAAATCAACTAAGGCTGACTCTACTATAACATCTCTCCACCCACCCCTTCTCACGTACTTGCAATGAACCTCTTTCCCCTGTCTCACAGCTGCCAGTGACGAACACGCTCGAATAATAGTCCCAAAACTGTAAAGGTTCACCTCTTTCATTTCCCTCACAAGATTAATCACAGTTTCACATTCTCCATTTTGACAGTATACACCAAGCATAGCCCAGTTCGAAAACACTCTTGGATTCGCTAATAGAGCCACATTTTCCATACATGTCCACAAGACTACTCTCAACAACCACATTTCCACACAGCCCTGATGTATCAACTTTAGCATGAACTTCCTTCCCCTGCCTCAACCTCCCCAAATTAGCACAAGCTGTCAACACTGACCCAAATGTAAATCCATCTGGGGATAGCCCATGATTTCTATGCATGACATAAAAAAATCCCAAAGCTTCCTCAAACAAATCATTCCTTGTCAGTGCTGAAATAAGTGATGTCCAACATATAGCATCTGGTTCAAGCAATTCATCAGACAACTGGCGTGCATCCTGCACACCGTGGTTTCTTCCATACATATCAATCAGAGCACTAGAAATAACAGGATTCGAATCAAACCCACGACTTATAGCCATCCCATGGAAGTATCTTCCTTGCTTTAAATCACCAAGCTCTGAAAATGCCTTAATCACAGCGGATAAAGAAAACCCATTAGGCTCAACCCCAAATTCAAGCATCTCCCAAAACAATTGCAAAGAATTTTGGGGCTTCCCCGCACGAATGTACCCAGAAATCATATTTCAGTTGGTGAATTCAAATGCAATATTTCAGTCGTATGAAGTAAAAAAAATTATTTGGGCGTCATATTCTTAATCTCTTTTTAAAGTACTTTTAATCTCTTTTTAAAGTACTTTTAATTTAACGAAATTATGACAAATAAAATGTTGGTGAAACTCTTAAAATAATGAAGTGTTCTCAGTGAATTTTTCCCCAAAAAGTTAAAGATAATAGACGGGTTCTATTTTATTATTTTGACCTAACAATAAGTTAATGTATAAAATCATAATCGACAGAAGTGAAAAATATTATCTCCCCAGAATGGCAAAAAAGTTAGAAATGAGATTTTGAGAAAATAAGTTAATATGCTTGACATTTTTATTGATCACGAGGGCATAGTATGTTTTCAAACAGAAAAAGAAATGTCAAGTGTATCTCAACGGGAAGAAGTAATCTTTGATGATAATGACATGGATATGAATGATCAGATAGAGGATATTATTCATGATATAGGAGAAGAGACTTTTGAGCAATCACATATATATGATAATATGTATAGTGATGCAGAGAAGATATTGTACCCGGAAGGAGATACTCTCCTCATCATCTCCCTCATTATCCCTCATTATCTCCATCGAACCGTCCAATTTTTGATCCAACGATCCAGGAGGATTTTTTCAAAAAATCGCATGCGGTGTGTCTACCGCATGCGGTTTTTGAAAAAGCCCTCCTGGATCGTTGATCAAAAATTCGGACGATCTAGATAGACGATGAGGAGGAT
The DNA here is from genome assembly GCA_019022655.1 of Acacia acuminata. Lineage (NCBI taxonomy): Eukaryota > Viridiplantae > Streptophyta > Magnoliopsida > Fabales > Fabaceae > Acacia > Acacia acuminata. The sequence goes on from JAFJYI010000166.1 coordinate 1,544,389, forward strand.
AATGAGGAGATGCTTATGAGAGAAACCGGACTGTTGTACCCTGGTTGTAAAAAATATCAACTATTGAACACAATATTGAAATTGGTAAGCTTGAAAGCACGACATAGATTGAGTGACAAGAGTTTTCAGAAATGCTTGAGACTTTTAAGGACATGCTTACAGATGACAATGTGTTGTTGCATCAATACTATGATTCTAAGAAAATACTTTGTCTACTAGGGGTGGAGTACAAAAAACTTCATGTTTGCTAGAATAATTGCATATTGTATAGAAAAGAGTTTGAAGATAAGCAAAAGTGTCCGATATGTGAAACCAAATAAGGGCTTGCAAAAGTGTTGTGATATCTTTCAATCATACCAATGTTCAAGAGCTTGTTTGCTAATGAAATGATGCAAAAAATTTAAGCTGGCATGCAGATGAGAAGATTTCTGATGGAATGCTTCAACATTCGGCTGATTCTTCTTAATGGAAAAAAATTGATCAATTATTTCCTAACTTCAAAGATAAAACCTAGGAACTTAGGCTTGGCCTTAGCACGGATGGAATAAATCCTTATGGTAGCCTTAGCAATATCCATGGTTCATGGTCTCCTAATGATTTACAACTTACCTCAAATTACGCATGAAACGAAAGTACATTATGTTGTCTATGTTGATTTCGGGATCAAAACAACCAGGAAATGACATTAATGTTTACTTATAGCCCTTGATCAAAAATTTGAAAGAGTCGTGGGACGAAGATATCGGTGTTTTTGACTCGAACAAGAATGAGGTTTTTAAAATGCGAGCCATGATCTTTTGTACTATAAACGACTTCCTAGCATAAGGAAACTTTTTAGGGTATAGTGTAATATCCTAATTTATTTTCAAGATTTAATTAAAAAACAATAATAACAATAACAAAAAAAATAATTATTATATTATATTATAATTTAATACAATATAATATTGTATTATATTATAATATAATATAAGGTGGGCAGGGTGCTCACGATTTATTGTGTTGAGATGAGGGGAACGGTTTATCCACTCCTAATGGGAGTGGTTTACCCACTCCCAACCATTCCAATCATTTCCCAACCCTTTATTTAAACACATACCCACATTCAAACACTCATAGACACATGGTCATTGAGAGGCAAGAGGTGAGAGAAGAGTGTGAGGAAGAAGGAGAGGAAAAGATAAGATGTGAAGGCTATTTTAAGGTATGTTATTTATCTTATAAGATTATTTAGGTAGTTAAACTAATTTCTTTTCAACAAATTTCCTTCATGAAAGTTATTCTATATTTTTATCTTTCTAATGAGGGTAATATTGTGTTGGTTTGTAAAAATGTTGGGGTTATGATTTTGTGAGAGTTTTAAGTTTTGGCAATAGATGACTACATATATGTAGAGGATGATTAATAGTAAATTTTAATCGGTTTAGATTTGTTGGTTGTTTGTTGTATGAATTTTAAATTTAATTTTTCTATTAAAAAAAGTTTAGGATTTGTCCTATACTATAGGATGTTTTTACCGATTAAATGTTGAATAAATAATTTATTTGGGTTAATAGAGATATTATTGAAATTTTAATCAGTTTAGTGTTGAAATTTGGAGGACTGATCTGTCATTTTTGAAATTTGTAGGCCTAAATTGTCATTTTTGAAATGTAGTCCTAAACTGTCATTTTTGAAATTTGTAAGCCTAAACTGTCATTTAAAATTCGTAGGACTAAAGGGTCATTTTTAAAATTTAAACCCCAAACTGTCATTTTTCAATTTTTATTATGAAAATATATTATTATTATTATTAAAATTTGTATATTTTGAATTATATGAAATTATAAATTATAATTTTGATTACGTAGAGTTCTAAATGGTTATTAATACTCCCCTCAGCCCTTATTATAAAAGATCAACTAACTTTTCTCACAAACCAATAAAAGTAATTAAAGTCAATAAAGTTAGGGTTAATGTGCAATATTACCAACGAACTATTGGTCCAGGTGCAGCCAACAAAATAAACTATTAAATGGACCTTAAATACCAACAAACTTTTTAAAAGATAAACTTAACACAAAACCGTTAAATTCATCATAACGCGGTTACTACCCATAACTTTTCCCCTGCCACGTCGTCCCCTGCCTCCATTGACTTTCTTTTATCTGAACCATTGCCCTATAACTTTTATCCTCACTGTTCTCCGTCTCAGCTTCCACGCTCTCATTCTCTGCAAGCTCTCAACCCTCAACTCCATCTCGGTCTCATCTCTCTTGCTCTCAAACTCACTCTCAGCGTTCTCGCTCTTTCTCATGCTTTATCGTGTTTTTCTCAGCTCTCAACTCTCTCTTGTCTCTCAGCTGACAGAATGAGGTGGGAGAAAAGGAATATGAGGGAGTATGGCGTGCTGCAGAGTTCAAGAGACAGTGGAGCATGGGTTTTGCGGTCATACCGAAATGCAAAGAAGTAGTGGGCATGGGCGTTTGTGCATGCTAAATTCCAAGAGAATATATCTGCTTTTACTTGTCAAAACGGAGAGATATAGTGGAGTATGGGAGAATATATCTATTTTCTCCCTCTCAATACTCCCACTTTATTCCTCAGCTTCTTCTCCTTCTTCTCCCCATCCTTCTCCAATTTATGATAATTCTGTTGACTCAGCATTATGGGTCTCTGCTTCGGTTCTCTCGCTTCCCATGGTCACTATTTTAGGGCCAAAAGACCCCACACTTAAGGTAAATTATCTTGAGTTTGGTTCCCTTTTCCTCATGAAGCACTATATGCGCACACACTACACTTTGAATTACATCATGTTTTCAGTATCCGTGCACAATCTAGTTAGTTTCACGGGTTTGAAAGTTTAGTCCAGAACCCTACATGCGTTCTTCCTGTTCAGATATGGGGAAATGGTTCAGATAAAAGAAAGTCAATGGAGGCAGGGGACGACGTGGCAGGAGAAAAGTTATGGGTAGTAACGATGTTATGATGAATTTAACGGTTTTGTGTTAAGTTTATCTTTTAAAAAGTTTGTTGGTATTTAAGGTCCACTTAATAGTTTATTGTGTTGGTTGCACCTGGACCAATAGTTTGTTGGTAATATTGCAACTTAACCCATAAAGTTCTCCTATAATCTAATTAATTTTTAATACTACCCCTACTAATTGCACTAAATTTTAATATCATATTAATTATTACTCTCACTCACTACCCTTAGTAATTATGGGGAGACATGGAAAAAATAATTAATGCTCATTGGGAACAAGCAAGTGCCTTACTTAAAAAAGACCAAATAAACTTATTAGTTGGTATCTTATAATAAGAACCAGAGGGAGTAGTTAGTAACTTGATTGTGGTAGATTGATTTTTGGCGTGTGTTTGAGCTCTTGGATTAAGAGCAATGTGAGAATCATTAGCTTTAGTGAGAGGTAACCACTTTCCACTTCTTATGTGTATTGGTATTTGGTATGTTGTTTGTGAGTATTTTGTGAAATGATTATGAATATTTTAATAGAAATTGTGTTTTGGGACCTTATGATTTGAATTGTGAAATATATTCATACATTTATATATGTATAAGAATTGAGAATCGATTGCATGCATATGAGAATGATTTAAAAAACACGATATGAACGTGAAATATCTTGGAAAATTCTCATCGAGCTATTTATTGTGATAATTATGGTGATGGTTGAATTGAGAAGAAATGGAGCAGTTTATTTTACCACGTGATGTCGCCTCCATTGGTGCATGATGATTGGCTTTCTATCATCCCACTAGTTCAATAAGAGACTGTCCCACATTTGTTTCAATAAGGACTTGCGACATCCCACTAGTTCAATGAGGGGAAAAGACCCACGGTCTGAGGCATATGCTCTAGGGATTTTGGCCGGTCCTCATCGCATGACCAATGAGCTTTTGAGTAGCTAGTAATATGGATAGTAACTTAACCATGGGTTTAATTGGTGAGAATAAGGCGGTTCGGTTGGATTGATATGAGGCATATTGGGAATTGTGTTAGGGAAACCGTGATACAAAATTTATGATACAAAATTCATGATATGAAATATATGATGTCGATATCAGTGAATTATATTTTTAATACATTGTTATATAAATTGTTCTACTTGGCACCTCACGGGCATATATTAGTATTTGTAATGAGTTGCAATGATGGTTACCATTATTTTTCAGGTGATAGTTCTCATGCATATATTAGTATTCGAAAGCTTAAGCTACTTCTGCTAACAATAGTGCTTCCATTTTTTGGGTATATATTGGATTATTGTATATTACCACGTTAGGACTCATTTTTCATACTCTGATTTATTTTGGATATTTTGATCAATGATGAAGCATTATTAAATTATTGATCAAACTCTTGAATAGTTATTTATGTTAAGGAAATAGAGGATATTACAAATAGGTATCAGAACAAAGAATCACCATTTTATTCTATTTAATGTAACAAATGTACAAAGAATTTTGGCAAATAAAATTTGGGATATTACAGCACTAATCATTCATCATATGCCATATGCAGGAGACTCCACCCAGTAAACTATATAAAATACAACATAGCAAAATCACTTTTTTTTTCCCCGTTTTTTGTCTGCAGAAGTGAAATTGAAAAGTGGAAAAAAAATAATTTCCACACTTTATAAAGTTATATTAAAGTTAAAAAGAAAAAAGGAATGAAGTCTAAGTTAATATTAATGATTGTCCATTTGTAACACAACAAAAAAAAAAAAAAAATTAAAAACTGACTTGAAGACAACCAAAACCATATATGAAGTCTAAAATTCTCAAATTTCAAAAAATTAATATATTAATACAAGAGACATTGTAGCAAATAAAATTTCATTTAACACAGTTTCAAGAAGTGGCCCCTTCAATATTTTGCATCAACATGGCCTTGTGTTTTCCCAGAGACACAACAACCTCTGACATATCAGGTCTTGCCTGAGGTGCATCAGTGCAACAATTTAAGGCTAATTCAAAAACTGATGATATAGGGAGTAATATATTGCCAGCTTTTTGGCTGCTTGTGTGCAGCAAATTGTCATCTAGAATATCGATGATTGAATGTGGCGTAGATCTGCTGACAAATTCTTTCAAAGTTAGACCTTGAACAAACATTTCATCAGTTGGTTTCTTCCTTGTAAGCATTTCCATAAGCAAAATACCAAAACTGTAGACATCTCCTTTTATTGAAACAGCTCCTTTGGATCCATACTCTACATATAAATTTAAATGCTAAGTTAAATAGTTGAATAACTCAGAAAGTGTCTTCTAGTAAGTGCATGTACGTATATAAGCATGTCCATTTGTTCGCATGTGCGTGTGTATGAATATAAGAAACATAAATTAAATTAAATTTAATATGATTACTAGATTATCACCTGGTGCCATATAACCAATTGTAGCCAAAGTTCTGGTGTAAATTTCTGATTGGCTTTCACTTAACAATTTGGCAATTCCAAAGTCACTCAAATGGGCCACCATATTTTCATCTAATAAAACATTGCTCGGCTTTATATCACAATGGACCACTGATGTTGAAGAACCAAGATGAAGATACTCCAATGCTGATGCCACATCAATCATTATGTTCAATCTTTGCACTACATCTAAACAATGGTTGTGGGAGTACAACCATCTATCAAGATTCCCATTTGACATGAATTCCATTATTAGAGATTTAAAATCACCATTTGAGCAACTACTGATGATCTTAATGAGATTTCGATGACGCAAGGTGCATATGACAACACATTCAATATCAAAACTCCTCAATGCTTCTTCCAAGTTTGAGTTAAATACTTTCACAGCAACTATCTTTCCATTTGAAAGAATTCCTTTGTAAACTGATCCAAAACTCCCCTTGCCAAGAAAATTACACTCATCAAATCTATTTGTTGCTTGCAAAAGATCATAATAGGATATCCTAATTGGTGCACCCAAATTTAAGAAGTCTTCGTTGTTCATCTCATGACTAGCATGACCCTTCTTAAACTTGAGGAACATTAGGCATGAAGCAACCAAAATGATTGCAAAAACGATGGGCAATAAGCATTTAATCACCAGTATCATTTTAATTGACATGTGCTTGTTTCCTTTCTTGCATGGATGGACTTTTAGTTGAGGCTTCCCACAAAGATCTTCATTCATCATAAAAGATTCAGATGTAAAATTCTGAAAAGGCCCACAATTTGGAATTTCTCCATACAATAAATTGTATGAAACATTGATTTGCTTCATATGGACAAGTAACTCTAAGGACTTTGGAATCACCCAGCCAATTGATTATGGGAAAGATCTAATGACTCAATACTTATCATCCCACTAAATGATTCAGGAATAGACCCTTGTAGTTTGTTACGAGACAGATAGATTTTGCAATGTTTGCAAGCCACCCATGGTTGTCGGGATGGTTCCCTGAAATTTGATTTCTTGACAAGTTCAGTAGTATAATTGCTCTAAAGTTTGATACCGAGGTGAAATTGTTCCACTCAATGCATTGGAGGATAAGTCTAAGGTCAAGATATCTTGGAGACTCCACAGAGAAGAGGGTATTTGAGAAATCAAGTTGTTAGAGCTGAGATCCAACGCTCCCAAAGAAGTATTCCAAAGGCATTTTGGAATCATTCCTACAAACATGTTTTTGGCTAGATTCAACTCAAACAGTTTTTTTATTTGGCAAAGTTTATCTGTGATAGGCCCTTGTAATCTATTGAAACTGAGACTTAAATGTTGAAGTTCCTGCAATTTGTTAACTGTGCCAGGAATCAACCCATTCAAATCATTCCCATCAAAATATATTGATATCAAATTGGTTAAATTTCCAAGTTCATAGGGTATAACACCGCTAAATTTATTGGACGCTAAATCCAAGGCAATGAGATTGGAAGCATTTGTTATGCATTTTGGAATTTGTCCCGTAAGTTCATTCTGTGTCAACCTCAACTCTTCTAGGTTGGAAAAGTCACAACCTAAACATGATGGAAGAAGACCAGATAGGAAATTACCTCCCATATATAGAATTTTCAATGTTGAAATATTGAATAAACTAGAAGGAATTGGTCCACTCAAATAGTTCATTGCCAAAGATATCTCTTCAAGTTTCCCAAGATTGCCTATGTCCTTGGGTATAAAACCTGCCAAAATGAAACATAATTAATATATGATAACATTTTTGTAATAGAATGAATTCTAATAAGGAAAAAGTATATTTTGTTTGTAGTATTTGTATGCATAAAATATTTAAGTGCATACTTTGTATATAGAACAAAAAACAAAACAAATTATGAAAAATTTCAAACTTATTTGATTCTATTCTCTTTTTTTATATTCTTCGCAATTTTATAGAGTAATTTTTAGAAAAATTTTGAACAAAAAAAATATTGAAAAAAAAGTTTGAATAATTATTTTAAAAATATATCTAAAATGGTGAAAGAGTAATTTTCTTCATTAGTATGATTGTCATTAAAGAAAATATAACGTTACACGCCTCTTCTATAATGTTAGTTCAAAAAACAGCAAACTAGCAATGGAATTTCTGTCGGGGATCAGTTTAGTGACAGAATTCCATTGCTAATTATTTAGTCATGAGGAATTTGTCACAGAATTTTGAAATTCTATCGATAATTTATTTTTTTATTTTTTTTTTTGTGGTAATTAGTAGAACCAAAAGTAACAAAACATTTAAAAAATGTTTTTGATTTTTTAAAAAATAAATTTTATTTTTATTTGTTTTTCAAAATACATAACCGAAAACATATTTATAAACATATTTTTTTTTTCAGAACAAAAATATTTTTTAACATCCGGAATCAAATTAAATATGCCCTTCATTTTTTTTTTTCATACACAATTACATGTTTACTATTCTTTCAAATAAGCATTTGAGAATTGCATTTGGATGTTTATGATTATTCTTTCAATATTTTTGAAGGGAAATATCTTACATATAAATAGGGGGAAAGACAAGGAAAGAAATTTGAAATTGCAAAATTCCAAATCAGGTATTTCCCAAAAAATGAGTTGTGAATTGCTTATCAAATTTTATCATTCCATTATATAAACTCTTGATAACGAATAACAAATCTGATTTAGAATTTTACAATTTCAAAGTTTTTTTTTTTTTTTCTATCTTTTCCCCAGTAAATAGAGATAAAATTATGCATATACTATACATACAATAAGCGCACGAGAATAAGGACATACCTGAAAATGAGTTCTCGCCCATTTCTATAAATTTCAAGGATGTGCAATTACGTAGTGATGGAATGTTTCCCTCTAATTGATTATGAACAAAACAGATGAATTCAAGCAAAGGGAGTTGCTGACAAATCTCTTCAGACCAATTGCCATATATATAGTTGAAGGCAATGCCTACACGTCTCAGAGAAGGCATGTTGAGAAGAAAAGGACTAATTTCACCTGTATGATAAAAACACAATTCATTAATTTGTTTTCTATTGCTCGTTTAATATTACAAAAAAATTGAGATAAGTTAGATTAGGAAGCTCATTATAATAAGCCTCAAAATTCAATAAATGCTTATGGATATGCTTGAAGACTATTCCTCTTATCCTACTTGTAACTCACTTCATATGTAATACATGTTTCATCGAAATCTATAAAAAAAAATTAACCTTGTTATTTAACTCCACCATAAAATTTTAAAATTTCAATTTTACTCATATTTAATATATATTATATCAACAGAACAAATTATCTAGGGAGAATTAAAATCAAGAACCTATAGTAGATAATATTTATTGAGAAGAATCGTAAAAGTTGTAATTGTTTAGAATGACCAATTAACAAAATAAAAAATTTAAATATACTAAAGTGTTTCCAAGCAAACCTCCTATATTTTCTCTCATATTCTATGTTTAAAACTAATATAAATTTCTAAATTTAATTAAATTAAACACAATTTCTCTCATCATAGATATTTATAGAAAAAAAAGGCTAAAGTACATTTTTAGTCCTTTAAGTTTTATATAAGGTATACTTTTAATCCCTTAACTTCATAAAGTATACTTTTGGTCCTAAAATTCTAACATAGTTAATATTACTAACGGAAAAACTGATTGACAAACTCAAGTAATGACTAATGGCATTTAATTACACAAATTTATATATTTTTTAATTTACCCATATTCTAAATTTAAGCCTAATAGCATTTAATTACAAAATCATCACTTAAATTTACACCGTTATCACTTGAGTTTGCATTTTCCGTTAGCAAAATTAACGGTGTTAGAATTTTTAGGACCAAAAGTATATACTTTATGAAGTTAAGGACCTAAAAAGTATACCTCATGTAAACTTAAGGGACTAAAAGTGTACTTTAGCCTAGAAAAATAACACAAACATCTTTCAATTTTTCAAAATTATAATTTTATTTTTAAAATTGACACAAACTTTGATTGAAAAAATATATAATTTTAGGAAAAACTCAAAATGTTTTATAATTTATTATAAACATTAGGGAAATGTATATATATATATATATATATATATATATATATATATATAAAATAAGGTCATGTTCAACACGATCGTGCCTTCCAATGTCAAGAGACATTAACCCATTATTATATTTCAATTTTTGATACAATATAGTAATGTTTTGTTTTTATTATTTGAGCCTACACAACTAGTTCTAATAAGATAAAAAATGCGTTTAATTTTCTATTTTGGTTGATAAAGTTTCTTTGATAGAGCTTTTTTCTTCTTCTTGATTTACATATAAATCAATAAAAAAAATTAATGATATAAAAGGGTTAAAGGGCCAATATCTATGTTACCGGTAATAATTAAATTATATAATGATAAGATATGAAATGCATTTAATTTTTTATTTTGGTTGATAAATTTCATTTGATAGAACTTTTTTGTTCCTGATTTATATAAAATTATGTAAATCAAGAAAAAAAATTTAATGATATAAAAGGGTTAAAGGGCCAATATCTATCTTACGAGTAATAATTAAATGATATAATGATATGATTATGTAGATATTAGTTAAGGTTAAAAAATGATGATTTTGGCAGTAGTAATTTTAGTGGGAAAAAAATTAAATCACTTTCAAGAGCAATTTAGTATTTGTAAATTTATATTTTGGTAATTGGTTCTTCTAAATAATTACAATTTTTACGGTCCTTCCCAATAAGTGTTATTCTATATAGGTCCTCCTATCTAATTCTCCCAATTATATACACCATAATATGAATGAAGGGCAAAATTGTACATTCAGATACAAAATTTAATAATTTTGACTTATAAATACATCCAACAAAAATATTACTACTCCGTCTGTCCTTATATATAAGATCCTTTTTTTAATGGGCTTATGCCTTTTTATAAGATGTTTTTTGAGTTTGTCCCAGTAATAAAAGCAGTTTAATCTATTTTGCTCTCAATTACTCTATATCATCATTTATTCCTTATACATTCTTTTTCATCTTTTTCTCTTTATTATTCTCTCTCTTACTCATTCATAAATAGTGGCATTTTTTAAAAAAAAAATTATATTTCTTGAATATTTATTATTTTGAACTAATATTAACTATTTTTTAAAATCTTGTAACTTAGTTGAAGGGACGGAGGCGGAGGCGGAGCTTAGTGTAACAATGTGGGGGCCAAAAAAAAGTGTTCAGATTTTTTTTTTTTAAAAAATTAATATAATGTAAAAAAGTGTGTTATCTTATATATTAGATTTGTTAAAAAGACTTTTATTATACATTTAGCTCCCCAAATAATGTTTTTAATTAGTTAATGAGTATACATTTAGCCATTTTTTTAATTAGTTAATGAAAATATATTTGACCCTCCCAAATGTTTCTTCCAAGATCCGCCATTGGACGGAGGGAGTATCTCTAAAACCTTATAAATAAAAATGATATCAACCCAAGTAATTAATATAAAAGGTACCTGTAAAGGAGTTGTAAGTTAGATATAACTCTTCGAGAAAAGTCCAATTGCCAATTGATATTGGGAGGGTATCATGTAGATTGTTTCTCCTTAAATCTATATATCTCAATGAAGAAATGTTGAAGAGAGATGACGGAATTTTTCCTGTAATAAATTTAAAGCGAGGCAATAACTACAAGGCTTTGACATTTAGTTCATCATTGATATTATAATTGATCATGCTGTTTTTGAAAGATAAAAAATGAGATAAAATTATAGAACAAAACAATAAATCTTGTAGAATCATATATATATATATTATAAGTAAAAGTTTATATAGGGTAGACAGGTACCTAGGGGTGGAAAGCAGGGCCAGCCTCACCCTTAAAAGGCCGGCCTGTTATGTAAGGAAGTGGTTGGCCCGTATTACGAGCTAAAATTTTGGCCGAGCTGGCTGTGGCCTGTTAAGAGACCTGTATTTTTTACAGGCCGAAAAACAGGCCGGATGTAGACAAGCCGAAAACAGGCCTAACATAAATAGGCCGAGGAAACGGGCCTACGGTATACGGTGACAACAGTAAAAAATAGGCCTAATGCCAAAAACAGGCTTGAGTGAGGGAAATTGATTTAGGGACTTAGGGTTCTTGGTTTGAAAGGGCAAACAGGAGGCTTTGAGTGAGGGAGGGTGGGGGGATATTAATTAATATATTTTTTTAAAAAAAAAACTAATTATTCTTAACAGTAGGCTGTCGAGGCCTAACAGCCTATTGGAGGCTAGGCTGGCCTTTTAAGACAAAAGACCTTAAAACAAGCCTTGGCTTGGCCTTTTAGCTGACAGGCCGGGCGGCCGGGCTTTTAACGGCCGGAGCCACGGAGGCCCACGACCTATTTCCACCCCTACTGGTACCCCATCAGGGTCAGGGCATGCCTTCAGGCTTAAAGAGCGCTTACAGAGGTACTTACAGATTGGCCGCCAACAAGGCTCTCACATCGACCAGCGGGTACCGAACTCCTCCTTTTTAGAATACAGGCCGACGTCTTAGCCAATTATACCACTCTTCATTGATAGAAATCATACTAATTGATTTGTCTTCTAAGATTTATGTAATGAATGGGTTTAACACTAAGGAAAAACTTGGACCATGAGAATGAACTATTGGGCCAGATGCTTAATTGGATGGGCTTAAGAGAGATTGAGTAGGTTAAGGAAGATGTAAGTGTATATAGAGGGAGGTGTCTAGCAGAAAAGGCTAATCCCTCACAACCAAAATTCAAATCCTCATTAGGAGAAATATCTACATTTAGTGTCTAACAGTGTCTTGAACACCATTACCTCTAATAGAAGGATACATGAGAAAAAGAGGGAGGTGTGAATGACGGCTGGGGAGTGAATGTTGTTGTGTGCAGTCTATGTGGATTCTTTCCCTCTCTGCATTTCTTTAGAGTCCCTTACCGATCTTATGTGTGTTCATTTTTCATTTTCATTAGTATGTTTCCCGTAGAATACGTTGATCCACAACGTCGATAGTTCAGGAGAATATTATTATTATTATTATTATTAAGAATTAACAAATAATTACTCCATCCCCTCCTCATGGTCCTTAATATAAGAGCTAAATAATTAATTTATATATAGTAAAAAAATTAGTTAAGTTAGTCATTTGTAATAATGTGTATTGGTTTCCCTCAAATACCATTTTTAATCATGTGCATTGTAATTACCTCTTGATAGAAACCCCCTTATCATATATACAATTAATAGGTATACTTTTAGGAAAAAGTATAAATTTAGAAGGTAAAATGGATGAAAATGTTATATTTAAGACCAAAGTAATAAACCATCTTAATCTTATATTTAGGATCATGGAATGGTACACCATAATGGTTGTGTGCCGTTTGCCTTTGTTTTGAATGATCAAGTTGGAAAAACTTAAAAAGTGAAATACTTCCTTCTGTTGTAGATGTACAAGTTAGTTGCATGGTTTATTTTGATCTTAAATATAATACTTCAATCCACCTTTTGCATTAAATTTATAATTTTTTTTTTCCCAAATTATCCGTTCGGTTTGCTCATATTAAAGGATATTTCCATAAATTGGGATAGTTTTATGCAAATGATTAAGGGATATATTTTAGGGAAACTAACACACATTTTCTATTTGTGACTAAACTATTTTTTTTAAAAGCATCCATAAATTAGTTATTTACTTCTTCTTTTCAAAACTGTACATGGAGTATTAAAAAAATAAGAAGGGTATTGTTATTTATATTGTTTAATAGATATTCACTTTCAGATTAAACTATCTATAATGCACAATTAATTGACAATTAAATTACAAGCTTTCCTTTGACAGGAAAGCATCATGATCCAGTTTGAAATAGTAATTTGTATTACAAATTAATGACCTAAAAACAAGAAAACAAATTTGCAATCAACACATAATTAAACACAAAACAAATAACATATCAAGGGTATATAATTAGAACTCGTACCTTTCAAGTTGTTGGCCTGGAGATATAAGAACCGAAGATTGGTTAAATTTCCAATGTCTTTTGGTTTATATCCTCTGTAGAATCTGTTATAACCTAACCTTAAAGTTTTCAGTTCTTTGCATTGATGCCATGTAGATGGCATTTCACCAAACAAATCGTTTTGATTCACAGAAAAAAATTCAAGTTTTGGGAGCCCAAAACATATATTGCTTGGGAGACGACCGTATAAATGATTTATGTGGAGTGTCAATTCTTGCAGCTCTGAATTATTAAATAATGAAGATGGTATAGAACCTGAGAGCGAATTATTTCCAAGATATAAAATCCTCAGCCGTGAAAGATCACCAATTTTATTTGGAATGGTTCCTTGAAATATTGAAAACAGGAAGAACATTAGTAACAATTTTTCACGTCAGAAGTTCATACAATGCACTTAAACAATAATGTTCTTAATTACTGATTTTGAGAAATTAAAGTTATAATATACCTTAGATGTTGAAATAAAACTATAACTATTTTCAATAAGCCGTGATCCTTTCAATCTGGCTGGCCAAATATCCAGTACAATGACAAAATTATAATTCCTATGGCGTAGTAGTGTTTTATTTGGATATGCGATTCATTGAGAAAGATGGATGTTTCGTCTCTGTTTTTTCTTCTTCTTTTTTTCTGGAAAAAATAAATAAATTAGGAAGATGCCATCCAAAATGCAGGAATAGACAAAACATTCGAAACCAAAAGGAGAAACATCAAAATAAACCCAACAGATATTAGATAATACAAATGTTGCATATGGCATACCTGACAAAGTGTTCCGACGCAAATTCAATATTTCAAGTGAAGATAAGTTGGAAATTGTCTGAGGAATAATTCCAGAAAGCCTGTTATCACCAGAATTTAAAATCTTCAGAAGCTTAAGTTTTCCTACTTCAAGTGGAATGGTCCCTTCAATGAAATTATAACTCCAATCTAAGATCTCCAATTTTGACAGATTGGTGAGAGATGGTGGAATAAAGCCATCAAGACTATTATTGCAAAGGTTCAATTGGGCTAGCGAAGATAAACCTCCTATCCATGCTGGAACTTGTCCATGTAAGTCATTGTAACTCAAGTTAAGTTGCTTCAATCTACGCAATTGTGCCAACTCTTTTGGTATTTCACCATGAAAATTATTGCTACTCAGATCAAGTTCAACAAGGAATGAGAGATTTCCTAGTTGTGGGGACATGATGCCTTTAAGACCCATGTCACTAAGATTCAAGGAATATACCCTTCCATGGCGAGTATTGCATCCAATACCAACCCAACTGCATGGAGAAGAAGAGAAAGACCAGTTAGCCAATAAATTGTATGGATCAGCCACAACAGATGATTTGAAAGCAAGAAGTGCAGATTTGTCAATAATGGTGGAATCCATCTCCGTCCAGGATAGGGAGGCCATGAAGTGGTGAAGGAAGAGAATGAAAACAAAGGAAGCGAGTTTTCCCATGTTTAGCATAACTTACTAGCAAGTATGGAGCACCCTAGAATACGCATTTATAGTTCATCATATCCAGATTATACTTGTTAAAAAATGGCCTCCAGTTCTTATTACAAGACGCTCCTAATCACCTCATCAAAACAAAGAAAAGGTTGTTAAGTTAGTAACTTTGTTTGAAAATGAAAAGAAGATTCCAAATTTACTCCTTTAGTACCATGAATTACATCTAAGTCATTGAAGTTGCAACTTTTAAATTGGAGCAATTAGAAAAATATAATAATACCTCACTTGTTGAACTATAATAGGGATAATATGATTTATTTCTTTTAGAAGTACCCCTTGGTCCTATTTAAAAGGAATAGAAAAAAGTTTTTAGTTCTGTTTATAAATGGCATTATTAAATTTTTCACATAAATATGCAATTTCACCCTGCATTTATTATTATTATGTAGATTTGACGGGTAGAGTGTATATTAAATAATAATAATAAAGTTGGGAAGTCATCAAATTTAAAATAAAAAAAATTAATAAAATTTAATTTCTTGGTTGTAAAAAAAATTAAATTACAATTAATTTATAAATAATAGCATCAGTAACTTTTACTAAAAAAAAAAAGAGAAATTATGTTATTTAAAAAAGAACAGGTGGAAATTATAAACGACTCAAAAAGAGATAGGATATAATGACACAAGTTTCACCAGGAAAATAAGAAAATTGCCAAGGTTGGAGAGGCGTGTTGGTTCGTTAAGAGGGATGGTTTCCTCCTCCATCCATCCATAATGTAACCTCCCAACACAAAATAGTTAGTGAGAAGGAGGCCACACATATCAAAAATCTTTTGGTCATGGATTGGATGTGTTATTTTTGTTTGTGTCTATATAATTAGAGAGGGGTAGTTTATTATAAGTTAGCATGCATGAGTTAAGCTAATCATTATTTATGTGATTATGCAACTTATCCTTAACAAAAGTCATTATACAAAAGACTCGCTCAACACTAACAATTACTACAGGTAGAACGAGTGTCAACTTTATTAACAAATAAACCAATAGATAAATAATATCATTTCTCTTCTCAACTATTTTTAAAGTAAAGTCAAAAATTGTTTTCAAATTGACAAAATCAGAATCAGTTCTTACATCAACAATAAAATTACCGAGACTTGAAGAAAGACAAGAATATCTGCAAGCTCATCAAACTCCAAAGCATAGAATCTAGCAAACTCAATTTTACTCATATTGATACTCTATCAATAATAATTAAGATAGAGAGGGAATAAAAAATTTAAGAAAAATAAGTAGAGTGTTTTAAAAACATATGTCATTATAAATCAATTAACTCTTATAGAAACTGTTTTTCTAACATAATTTATAATATATAAAGTAAGTATATGAAATGAGTTTTGTCTCGATTTACTAGAACGTATTATTCCCACACAATTACAGAAACAGGCTCATTAAGAATCGAATGGAGCTTGTTTTAGTAAAAAATCTTTGAGTATGGAACTGTTCGTTTTGTTATAGAGATGTGAGTGTGACTGTGTGAGGTATGAATTGACATGGTGATTACTGATTATTGAGGGTGTTATTCTTTGAAGAGAAAAATAAAAAAAATGAAAAAGAAGGAAGTAGTAAGAAAAGTTGTGGTGGAGGAGAGGACGCATAGGAGGAAGAGAAAAAGGAGGAGCCTTGGTCACTGTCAGGCAATAAAACGCGTGGGGGCAAAGGCTATTGCGTGTGTCGTATAGCCTTCGTACGACACTGATTGTGACCCTTTTCCAGAGTATTGTGTACTGTGCCCCAGCCTCTCCGTCTCCTTTCATTTATTTAAAATAATAATAATAATAATAATTCAAAATTTGTATCTATACATGTGAGCATATGGCTAAAGTGTCATATATATATATATATATATATATATAAAAAGAATAGATCATTTAATTAATAAATTAAGTATCAATATTGATATCCATTAAGTTTTTTTTTATAAAAATAAAAATAAAAATTAAATTCATTTCATTTCTTTCAAGATATAATAGATTTTTTAATTTTATTAACATTAAATGAATTTTTTAACTCATATAAATTTCTTCTAAAATAAAAATAAATCATATAATTTTTTTGTTTGTTTAACATTATAATAAACTATAAAACACATTGAGTTTTATTTAAATCATATAATTATATTTTTAATTAAAACTTTTTTTTTTTATTTTAGCAAATTATAATTTTGACAAAATTGAAGAATGAGTAATTTTTTTTTTTTTTTGATTGAAAGAGGCAAGCCGAAGCTTGAAGAGATCTGAGAAGGAAGCTAGACCAAAAGTCTAGTCCTTAATACAAGAAACAAAAAACGCTAGGAATTACAAGCGCCCGGTCCCTTAAAACTATAGGGAGACATCTGTTGGAATTGTGGGAACTAAGACCACATCCACACTATCATTAACATCTTGGCCCTGACTTGGCCATATAGTCCGCGCAAGCAATGTTTTCTCTAGGCGAATGGCGAATCTCCACGCTCAATCCGAAGAAGGAGATCACGAATGTCCCAATGATGTCCCTAAACGGGTGATCGGCGTAATGATCTCTCATAATGATGTTGATGGCATCAAGAGAGTCGAGTATAGGATGACTCTTTGAATGCCCATCCCGGGCCCATGAGTCGATCCGGTCATAATACCTTGAATCTCTCGCTTCCGTATGTAAGGCGATGCCCGGGGATTTGTGAAATCCCATCGGCCATTGACCTTGGGAGTTCCTAATCACTCCTCCACATGCTGCTTGGTGCTGATGATAAACCGATCCGTCTACATCCAAGCGAACCATGTCCGTAGGAGGGGGGGTCCAAGTCTTCTCTTCAGACCTATTCAAATGGAAAATTTCATGAGTTAGAGATTGATTAACAGTATTTTCCATCAGAAGGTAATGGCACAAATGTAACATCTCCCTGGTATCCATGTCTTCGCCTTGGAATAGGAACTTGCATCTAGTGGTCCAAAGTATCCAGCACCCCAGGCTGAAGATTCTTGGCCAAGAGTAGTCCCGAAATCTCCCTTTTGGGATTATGGTTCGTGTTCCAATTGAGCCAATCCCGCAAGTTACACGCAAAAAGCGAGAGAAAAAGTTAGCATGTAAGATTTGTCTCCATAGGTTCTTAGCTACGTAGGGCGGTCCACGATGACATGGAGCACACTTTCCTCCCTATTGCACGAGAAAGGGCATAGGTTGTCACTAGCAAGCCCTCTTTGGTTCTCGGGGAGTTCGTGACAAGCCTCTCATGACCTACCCCCACATAAAAAACTTTACTTTTTCGGGGACATGCCATTTCCAAATTCGGGTGCAAAAGTGATTATTGTTAGGCTCGCGACAATCCGACAGATAATGGTAAGCAGATTTGACGGAGAAGCAGCCATCCTTAGCACCTCTCCAAGTGAAGCAATCAGGAAGATTATTTGTAGGTGGGCGCATTTTAGAGATAATGTCTATGATAGAGGGATGCAGGATGCCATACCACCTACAAATGTCCCATCTTCCATCAGCCAAAATGTAGTCTTTTACCATTTCGCTCTCATTTACCAAGGAAGGGTTGGACGCAAAGGCTATAAGGGGGCTGTCAAGAGGAAGCCAAAGGTCATACCAGAACTTGGTTTCCGCACCATTATTAACCTTCCTACCAACTCCCGCAATAAACTTATCCCAGACCGCCACAATCGCCTTCCAAGCGGAGGAAGAGCTTCGCTTCTTAGAGACATAAGGCACAGGGAAAGTGCCACAATTATACTTCGACCAAAGACACCGAACCCACAAAGCATCCTTATTCGTCAGAAGATTCCAACAGAGTTTCATGATGAAAGCTTTATTCTGGCGACGGAGATTTTTGAACCCAAGACCCCCATTCTTTTTGGCTTGAGTGATCTTATCCCAGGCAATGAGGTGCATTTTCTTTATCTCATCATCTTGAGACCAGAGAAAATTTCTAGAAATCTTCTCCAGCTCGTTTATAGTGCAGACCGGAAGGAGAGTTGATTGCATGCAGTAACTTGGAAGGGAGGATAAGACAGATTTGATCAAGGCGAGCGACTGCAATAGTCAAAAACTTGCTTTTCCACATTGAAAGCTTCTTTCTAGCCTTTTGAACAACGGGTTGGTAAGTAGCTCTTGTCACACGGTTATGGATGATTGGCATCCCTAAGTATTTCCCAAGTCGGGAGCAATTCCAATCCCAAGCATCTGGCTAAGTTCGATAGCACGATTAAAGTTAACATTTTTGGAGCAGAACATTCGGGATTTTGCAAGATTGATTCTGTGACCGGAAATCTCACAAAAGCTCTGCATCACTTTGCGAACTTCGACCATTTGGCTGGAGGAAGCCTCAGTAAAGAGAATAAGATCATCGGCAAAGAAAAGATGGGAGATATGAGGTCCACCCCTTTTGAAGGAGAACGGTTTCCACCTCCGAGCAGCACATTCAGCTTTTATAAGATGTCCCAGACGTTCCATGCACAAAACAAAAATATAGGGACTCAAAGGGTCACCTTGCCTGACTCCCCTTGAAGGGGAAAAGGAAGGACATTCATCTCCGTTCCAGAGAATAGACATGGAATTGGTAGAGATACAGGCCATGATGAGCTCAATGAGGTTGTCTTTCAGCTTAAGGCAGAGGAGAGTGTTCCTGATAAAGCCCCAATCAAGCCTGTCGAAAGCTTTTTCCATGTCAATCTTGATAGCAACATATCCTTTCTTTCGACGCTTGATTCCCATAGAGTGGATGATCTCCTGAGCGATTAAAATATTATCACAAGCCGACCTGTTAGCAATGAAGCTGCACTGCTCAGGACTTATAATGTCAGGCATGATCCTCCGAAATCTAGATGCCAAAATTTTTGTGATGATTTTGAAACTAACATTGCAGAGGGAAATAGGACGGAAGTCTCTCAACGTAGAGGGGTTGTCGACCTTCGGTATAAGGACGACCTTAGACTTGTTAATACCAGCCATATTAGATGGGTTATTGAAGCATTCTTCCACAAACTCACAGATTTTAGGTCCGACAATACTCCACCGGGTCTGGAAAAATGAGCACGAAGACCATCCGGCCCGGAGCTTTAAACGCACCCATAGCAAAAACAACATTTTTTATTTCGAGGTGGTAACTCTCATAGACAGCATGTCAAGGTCGCAAGTGCTAATGATGGGAAAGTTAGAGCACCACCCCTCAGGATTTTTCACAGAAGTATCACGGGAATAAAGATTAAGGAAGTAGTCATAGGCCATCATTTTTGTTGTATCATGATCGTTAATCCACTCCCCCGCCTCATTCTAAATAGCTCCAATATTCCTTTTTTTCCTTTTGATCATAGTGGAAGCATGGAAAAACCGGGTGTTTCTATCCCCTCCCTGAAGCCATTTACATCTGGATTTTTGGAACCAAGTGATTTCTTCTTGAGTGGCAACCTTGTGATATTCTTCCCAAAGCTTTTTCTCCAGCTTAAAGAGACCAGTCTGCAGGTTTGCTCTCCTACATCTGTTAATTCCCTCTAGGCGTCGAATCAATTGTTTTTTCTTTTTAGAGAAATTTCCCACCCGATTGTCATTCCAAGCAGAAGCAGTTTGTTGAAAATCCAGCAATCCCTGACTCCAGCTTTTGCCCCGCCAAGCATCACTAATAACCTCTTTGAAATCGTTCTCAAGAGACCAAGCTATTTGATAAGAGAAGAATTTGGTGGGATTAGTCCTCCTAGGGATAGGGTTAGAATTGACCACCACGATTCTATGATCCGATTTAAATTTAAGCTCATGACGAACCGAAAAATTGGGGAAGGAGGTAAGCCAGTTGAGGTTAGTAAAGACCCAGTCAAGACGCTCCTTCAAACCCTTGCGCTCCCATGTGAACTTGTCTCCATGAATCCTGGCCTCAATGAGAGCAGTATCGTCAATGCAGTCCCTAAAATGTCTCATTGAAGACCAAGAAGGGTTGACTCCTCCAAGCTTGTCATCCGGAGAAAGGTAAGCATTAAAATCACCCAAAATGAGCCAAGGGAGGTTGGAATTATTATTGGAGGCAAGCGAGCGAAGAGAGTCCCATAAAGGAACCCTACCACCGGTGGTAGTTTCCCCATAAATGACAGTAAGGAGACTCAAGGTGTTGCTATCGTGATCCTTGACAAGACAATGAAGCATTTGAGTGTTAGATGAAATATAAGTAATATCAAAATCATCATTGTTCCACAAAATCCAGATGCCTCCAGAGAAGCCACTAGATTCCACCCTGGTCCAGCGAGAAAAACCAAGTCTACGACAGACTTTATCCGCCCTTTTACCACTTATACGCGGTTCCAAAAGGCAAAGAATATTAATGCAGTATTTACTAATAATATCTTTAATAGTTAAAGGGAAGGACCGACCACCGGCTCCCCTACAGTTCCAAGAGGCAATAATCATTAAGATAAAAATAAGATAAGATCGGGATAGAGATACTTACCTGGGGCCTCCAGCATCATCCTTTTGTGGATGCTCCAACTGGGTTTCTGCCACAAAGGATGCATTGGCTTCCATAAAGTCAGGGGCAACATCTTCATTGGGATCCCAATTGTCGGGTGGCCTGGGATTGCTGAAATGGGATGAAGACTGATTTTGCTGAGAAGGTAAGTCTTGAATTTGCTCATCCGGATTGCCGGGATCAGCCGGGGGTCCATCCGTTGGATGATTTATTGTATTTGCAAGACTTCCATGAACCAAATTGTGGACACGTGGGCCCCTGGATTTTTTCCCTTTTTTATGATCTTTATGCAAGACCAACTGATTGCTTGTTAAGGGGGTCTGATCTGCCATGTGGTTGGGTTCGGTGAGCTCCAAAGGGCCCATTGCGTCTTGAGGCCCATTCTCATCTCCTTCCTTAATTAACCCACTTGAAGAGGGTAATTTGATGCCTCCAAAAGGATTATCCAGCGAGCCCAAAGCCCCACTTTCGCTAGCCTGAATCTGACTCTTCGGCCCATTCGGAGCAGGCCCAGTTTTAATGTCTTTTTGCCTATATTGCAATTTTTGCTTCTGAATTAAAATCTGATTTTGGGATTTTCCAGCTGGATCCTTCCACTTCTCCATAGTCGGTGGTCTGACCGAGGGAGACCTATGACCTCTTCTCCTGTCCTTTTTCACCAAACTCCCGTCCCTTCTCTTCTCCATAGCCGAATTGCTGGCGTCATCAGGTGTCAGATCATCGCCCACTTCCAGATCTGCAATCGCCGCGAAGCGCGTCTTCTGGCCGACCGTTGAGGCTTTCACCGTCCTGACTGAAGCTCCCGAGGTTCCCGTTGCTTGTCGCGGCTCAGTCCTGTAATCCGACCGTTGAGGAAATCGCGATCTGTTGAGTCTCCTGCTAACGAGCATCCATGGGCCAAACACGTCGTCTGAATCCGTCACCTGAGTGTTAACCGACGGCTTGCTGGGTGGTTGCTGCGGCGGCTGAGGAGGCGCGTTGGCTTCCGTCGAAGGCTCTGAACCATAGTTCTTAAAATCGCAGCTCTCACGCCTGTGGCCAAAGCGACCACAACTGAAACAAATCATGGTGAGTCCCTCGTATTCCACATTGAAGATAGAGCCTGCTGCTATGACCTTTGGAACCAATTTTTTCTGTAAATTTAGTTCAACACAAATCCGCACAAATTTCCCCCTTTGAACTTTTGGATTAGGGCCCTGACAATCCTGGAGAGTATTCATATCCACCCTGAGCGTGCGTCCTATTCGATCCCCTATGCGAGAAATGCAGTGCTTATTATAGCAATGCATAGGCACATCAGGGATGCGAATCCAGGTAGCAACTCTGCCAAGTGGGTTCTGGTAGGGGTTAAAATATGGTGTCCATCGTTGAGTTAAGACACAGTGTTGCTTGATAACCCATGGCCCATCGTAGAGAACTTTTCTGTAGTGAGCTCTCCAAAGCTCTGGATCTTGAAATCTAACTACAAAGTAGTTATTTGGTATATCTATAAGTTCAAATGCAGAGAAGCCCCATAGGTTAATGAGTAAATCTTTTAGGACATAAAGATTGAATTTTTTCCCAAGCACTGTGAGAATCAGGGAGTAGTTCCATGGCTCACACCATTCATTGTATTCCTCCTCAGTGCAAGGCACAACTGGGTAAACCTCCATGAGTTTTTGCATCTCCTCTGAAGCTTCTGGGATTTTCCAATATATTTCTTTATCATCAGTGAATAAGTCCTCTTCCTCCATTTCATATCTGATGTGTGCTACTCCATTAAATCCCAGAAGAGAAGCACGGTATGATTGGAATTTTGGAAGATTCTCATTGTTATTGTCTTTTGTTTCAGGATTCTTTGTTTGCTCAGCAACCTTCCCTGCTTCTTTTTCTATCATGACGTCGTCCATTATGGCCAGGGGAGCTTCTTCCAGCTTCTTCTTCTTTTTTCGATCTTCTTGGCCCTCAGCAGGAGGTCTGTCCGGCGGGAGTTTGCGTTGGCCTGAATCAGCTAAAGCGAGAGCGTTTTTCGAGTCCGTCATCTCTCGGTTTTCTAGAATGAGTAATTTTTATCCATAGATATCTATACAAGTAGTTTTGAATAATGAAAATTGAGAAAAAAATTATTTAATTTAGTAAAATTTAGAATTTTGTGCTGGGCGCTCCTAGAGTAAAAATTCGTTGGCCAATCTGCATCTTAGATAACGGACAGTAACTTTTTGCTAACGGTGTTGTCTTTGGGTACTCTTTTTTAAAAGTTTGTTGTCTTGGACACTCCTTTTTAAAAGTTTATTGATATTTTTGGTCCACTTAATAGTTAATTGTATTGGACGTTCCTAAGTCAATTGTTTATTGACCAAATCGCACTTTAACCCTTATATTTTTTTAAAAAAATATATGTCATACGTATTTCCACTGCCACATAACTTTTAATATTTAACATTTATTATTACTAATAATTGATTATTCAAAACCATCAGATTGCGGTGCGTCATACATTCTCCGAGCAAACATTTTAGGAAAAATATTACTCAAGTCCAAAGGAAAAGAAAAAAATATTAAAAAAGTCTCAACCTTAAATCCCCTAGAGAAAAAGACAAATAAATACCATTTGAATTTGCAAAACCCCCAAAGCCAATCGAATTTGTAAAAGGATTGAGAGGTGACAAAAACTTTTGAGGGATATGCAAATTCATGCAAAATGACCACAATGCCCTTAAGGTTTTCTGATTCATTCACCTGCGTGTGTCTTCTTCGTCGTTGGCGGCGCGCCCGGCGGCAGGAGCAAGCACCCATCGGGAGCGAGCGGCGTCCAAGGTGGGGGGAGTGGCGGCGATGTAGTGGGTCACGATGGCAACGACGAAGAAGACGCATGCAAGTGAATGAATCAAAAAACCTTAAGGGCATTGTGGTCATTTTGCATGAATTTGCATATCCTCAAAAGTCATTGTCACCTCTCGGTCCCTTTTACAAATTCGATGGCTTACAGGGGTTTTGCAAATTCAAATGGTATTTATTTGTCTTTTTCCCAATCCCCTATCAAAAAAGTAATTTAATTAATTTCCTTAATCTCTCCAAAAAAATTAATTTAATCTTATGATTAGGGCTGAAAGGAGTATATTTATTCAAACTGTTCAAAGTAAATGAGTTTGAGGTTCCATATACGGCAACTTAAACCTAAAATTAATGGGAAAAGTGTTTCTCCAATGACTGGAGATAAAGTTATCTTCAGTGAACCCAAAACTACGTTGTTTTGAATTAATGAAGGGTATGTTAGTAATTTTAGGTGAATTAATGAAGGGTCTTTTGGTAAAATTTATATGATTAAAAAATAAACAAAATTACATAAACACCCTTCATTAATCCAAAATGACGTAGTTTTGGGGTCAATTTGGAGATAACTCTATCTCCAGTGACTGGAGAAATCCTTTACCCAAAATTAATAGCAGATAATCCTAGAATCCAAAAATTTAATGCAAATAACATTACTAATAAAATATAAAAATCAAACTAAATATTCCCTAATAATAATAAATATATGGAATATTAAAATTCTTAATAAATTATTATTTCATATCACATATCTAGGTTTAGATTGGGGAAAAACTCACTATTTAGTATATAGTACTCCTTTCGATATTTAATATAAGATATATTTATCTAACTTGATTATATTAAGAAAATTAATTAAATTAGTTAATATAATATGTGTTTCTTAAATACCCTAATCATCTTTCTTAAATCTTATAATCCATCTTTTACTTGATTATTAGTGAGAAAACATTAACAAGGGTATATTAAGAAAAAAATATGATAAATATATCTTATATTAAGATTAAGTTCAATTCTCCAATTAATCTTTACAGTAAAAAAAGGAGATAGTACCCAAAAAAAAAATAAAAAAAAAAAAACTTCAATAGTGAGATCTTGTACGCTCTCAAATTTTATCCTTAATCGCGCCTTCAAAAGTTGGAAACTCAATTATTTATGCCTGTTCGGTAGACATAAAGTTTGAGGAGGTAAAGAAAAGGAAGGAGAGTGTGAAAAAACATTATTGTAGCAACTTTTATTAAATATTGTACTCAATTAAAATAAATGAATTTTTTTTTTTTTTTATCAAAATAAGATAGTCAATAGTGTCGCATCAGATGACGCCACTAGTGACGTTGAGATTATTAATGTCACTCATTGGAAAGCGTCACCACTCACCGAGTGGCGTCTAAAACATAATTAAATAAAAAAAGATATTTAATACTAAATATAATAATAATATATAATAATAAATGATAAAAAAAATGGAATAATTTAAAACTTTACTTCATTTAATTTGGAGTTAAAGGAAAGAAAGCATGGAGCTTAAATAATTTACTAAGAACACTTTTTAAAAGATTACGCATTACAATTGAATAAAATAAGCCCTGAAAAAAAAAACACTTAGAATATCTTTTTTAGTTACTCTTTTTTATCGACAGAAAAAATCTAATGAATTTGCTATTGTTTAATATTAATAATTAAAAAGGAATAAAACTAACTATATATTTATATAATAAAAAACTAAAATTAATAAAGTATATATAATTTAATTTAATTTTTTACTTAATTTAATTTATTTTTATTCATTTGCCCGTTTTATATTATAAAAAAAATGGATTTTTGTGGTTATAAAAAACAACATTCTATGGCAGCAAAGAATAATAAATCCAAAATTAGGTATGAATAGAACAAGAGAGCCGGGGGATTTGTATATTTGTTATACAGATCCCAAAATCAATACTGTTATTATACAAATATTTGGTGTATAACAAATATACAGATCCCCTCGTTTTTGGGATCTCGTTGTTATAACCAATATACGATCCCCCTCCTAGGTTCTCTTGTTCTATTGATACCTAATTTTGGATTTATTATTGCTGCCATAGAATGTTGTTTTTTATAACCACAAAAATCCAGTTTTTTTAATAATATAAAACAGGAAAATAAATAAAAATAAATTAAATAAATTAAAATATTAAATTATTTTTATTATATTTTATTTTATTACTTTTAATTTTTTATTATAAGAATATATAATTTATTTTATTTATTTTGAATTATTTATATTAAATAATAGAAAATTCATTAGATTTTTTCGACAAATAAAAAAGAGTAACTAGAAAAGATATTTGAAGTGTTTTTTTTTTTTTACGGGTTATTTAATTCAATTGTACCGTATAATCTTCTAAAGGGCGTTCTTAGTGAGTTATTTTAGCTCCATACTTTCTTTCCTTTGGCTCTAAATTAAATGAAGTAGAGTTTTAAATTATTCTATTTTTTTTATCATGTATTATTATTATATTTAATATTAAGTTTTTTTTTAAAAAAATTTAATTATGTTTTAGACGCCACTCATTTGAGTGGCATCACTATTCTTGAATGGTGTCTTTAATATTGAGTGACGTCAATAATCTCAACGCCACTAATGGCGTCGCCTACGGCCTTATTTCAGTAAAAAAAAAAAAAAATTCATCTGCTTTAATTGGATACAATATTTAATGAAAGTTGCTATAATGGTACTTTTCCCAAAGGGAGTTGGTGAGAACAAGGGGAATAGGGGATGAAGAGATCTCGTAAGAACCCGATTTTCCATGTAATTTGACCAATTAAAATATAACAATTTATGAGATGGTTTGGCACCTCATAAATATTAGTTGGCATATTCATAAAATTAAAAGATTTGGCAAGATTCAATTTTTCATTATTTGTGAAATATTAATTAAGGGATTCATTTTTTAAGAAACACCCCCTAGGGTGCCACATTCTTTAACGTAACTTACGCAGTAGTGTAGCAAAATCAGAAATAGCTCGTTATTTCATGTGTAAAAACGCCTTTGAAAAATCATCAAAAATCATATTCCCACACAATTTTTCATAAGGAAAACGATGGTGGTCTCAGATTTTTCAGATTCCAATTATTTCTTGGTGTTTACCATGATTTTCCAGATCTGGGTTTTCAATGAAATCTTAAAATTTCCAAGAGGAAGATGGAGATTCTTACCACAACTCTTGATCTAGCTCTTATGGATTCTCCCACTTCACATTTTTCCTCTTCTTCCTTCAATCTAAACCCAGAAATTTCATGCATGTGAGTTTAAAAATAAAAATATGAAATACATGAGCAGCTAACTAGAATTAATGTTGGCTAGGTTATTGTATTTTAATTGGTCGACCATAAATAATGTGGCAAACCGGATTTATACAATAATTTCTCGTGTGGAGTTTGGTAGACATGGAAATGGAACATATGTTATGAGAAAATAAGATATTTTGTTGGAAGAAAATGAAGTGGCGGTTGTGGGAAGAAAATGTAAAATACCCATAATACCCCTTAAATTGGAATTTTTTACGAATAAAATTCAAAATTCATCAATAAAGTTATTAACAAAATTTGAATTTTCTAAATAAATTCAAATTTGAGAATCAAATTATCTTTACCTGCTTTGCCGAAACAAGCAAAATTCTGTTTGCCCCTGTTTTATGGTTGCTAAAACAAAGCAATATGAGGAAACACTCACAGCCTAAGCTTTTATCTTCTTTGTACTTATTTGTTGATTTTTCAACAAAAGAATCCATTTATTGGAGAATAATTTTCTTTTTTAGTAACAAAATTGTTGTTATCTAATGTTTATTTTCTCAAGGGTTTTTTTTTTTTTTTTTATAAGAAAATTCTCAAATGAGCTCTAGTATAGAGCAAAGATGAAGCAGTGATCAAATTGAAGAAGAAGAAAAGGTAAAGAGAATGAGCAACAACACCAAAGACAGAACGGTGGTAGGCGCCACTGGTGCTTCTAGCTACAATGCTTTGTGTCTCATCAAGCTTCTTCTTCTTTGTGGTTACATTGTGAATGTCTCTATTCTTGACTCAATTGAGTTCTCTCCTTCATATACTTCAATTAATCATCTCTAAGCTAAATGGGGATCATATGCTTCCTAATCATATTTTTTTTTTTGAACAAATACTTAAGGATCTCACAACTTTAAATTATTCCAGGTCCCATTCTCTAATTAATTTTGTTAAATGGGGATTTTTTTTCAACAATTTCCCCTTATTGTTGTTGTTGTGTGGACTTTGTACTCTATTAGTAGAATGTATATTAAGAAGTGGTAAAACTAAAAAGTTACTAAATTTTAAGACAAAATTAATAAGGTTTAAAATTTTTCTTGATTCAACAAGTACAACATATTAGAAATGATTTATAAATAGAATTAGAAGATTATAAGTTATCTAATCAAATTTATTATTTGCATGTGTAATTTTATCTCTACCGTATTGTTCTAACACTTTTCAATTCATACACATTTCTTCTTATTAAATATAAATAAAATTAAAAATTTATTCCCTTTGCAGCGCTCCTCAAAAGAGAAATCTTAACCAAATAAAAATAAATAAATAAATATTTATTAAATTTAAAAATAAAATTGGTGAGATTTTTTTAAAATTTGTGTGAGGAAAAACTACGCCAACGACAAGTAAAAGCTTCAACGAACCATCCACAACGAAGAGGTTTAATGACAATGACGATGAGGCAATGAGGAATGTTGTTTATCCAATGACGACGGTGATAATGAAGAGCTTTAGCCATGGGGAAGAGAGAGGGAAGTTAAAATGGGGTTAGTTTTTGGTGTGTTTTACTAAGGACATTTCAGTCTTTTCACATTTCGATTTTATTGCAATAATGTCCCACGAGACTTGCTTGCAAATTAGAGATTTTAAAAGACCTTTATATCATATTTTGCCTAGCTTCATTCCGATGTAAATAATGGCAGGCTTGACTTTTGTGTCCATATGAGGAAGAGAGAGAGGGAGAGGATTTTGAAAGGGTTAAGGTGCAATATTACCAACGAACTATTGGTCCAGGTGCAGCCAACACAATAAACTATTTTTTGGACTAGAAATACCAATCAACTCTTTAAAATGTAAAATGGGCACAATAACGTTAGTTTCAGATTTAACGCCGTCCCCCTCTCTCATTCGTTCATCATATTCTCTAGTTTTACAATCCTAGTACAAAATGCAGAAACCAAAGCCAATTTGAATCAGTATTTCTTCTTTGATTCGGCCTAAAAGTTCAAGCTTTGAAGCTCCTAACAACAACAGGACCCATTCTACGCAAACCCAAAAGCCGAATCACGAGAAAAATGGTTCCAACAAAGCAAAGTTCGAGCTTTGAAGATCTTATATGGCGACTTGAAAAAATCGAAGCAACCCATTTCTCCAGCGCCGATTCACTAGCTTTCTCCATTCA
Source organism: Acacia acuminata (assembly GCA_019022655.1). Taxonomy (NCBI): domain Eukaryota; kingdom Viridiplantae; phylum Streptophyta; class Magnoliopsida; order Fabales; family Fabaceae; genus Acacia; species Acacia acuminata. The sequence continues at coordinate 1,574,026 of JAFJYI010000166.1, forward strand.
CTCTTCAATTCGAGTGAGAACACAAAATATACAATCATCATTAAGTGTCGACTCCAAGGTCATGCTTGAGTCAAACCCTATCATTCAGATCTACGGCTAAGAGATCGGTGAGGTTTTGTTAACGTGATAGTGGATGAAGATTGCAGGCCATGTGGGCGAAAGAACATTCTGAGAGAAGACGATGAAGAGAACGGGAATCAACCATTTTTTAAAACTTTATTACTCCGTAACTTTTATTATACACACATCAGATTTCCTAATAATCAGCAGGTCACGCATAAGCCAATAAATCGAAGACGCGTGAATGAATGAGAGAGGGAGACGGCGTTAAATCTGAAACTAACGTCATTGTGCCCATTTTACATTTTAAAGAGTTGATTGGTATTTCTGGTCCAAAAAATAGTTTATTGTGTTCGCACCTAATTGGACCAATAAGTTCGTTGGTAATATTGCACCTTAACCTATTTTGAAAATAGGGTTACCTTTTGATGTGTTTTACTCAGGATATTTCTATCTATTCACATTTCGATTTTATTGCAATAATGTCCCACGGAAGGACTTACTTGCAAATTAGAGATTTTAAGAGACCTTTGTATTGTATTTTGCCTAGCTTCATTCCAAAGTGAATAATGGCTGGCTTTAACTTTTGTGTCCACATGAGGAAGAGAGGGGAGTTTGAAAATGGGGTTAGCTTTTGACGTATTTTATTAATGGTATTTCAATCTTTTCATATTTTTATTTTATTGTACTAATATCTCACGAGATTTGCTTATAAATTAGAGATTTCAAAAGTCTCTTATTTTTCCTAGCTTCATTCCAAGGTAAACAATGGCAGGCTTGACTTTTGAAAAGTCTGATTGACTCCACTTATAAGCGGGCCAAAAATATCATTAAATGCTTAGTAAAGTCTGATTGACTCCACTTATAAGCAGGCCAAAAATAAAGATGGACTCGACTTAAAAGCTTATAGTTGTGAGAGCAGTTATATGTCAGCATCAAAAAATTTATCAACAAATGACGTTTGTGTATAAGTCTTTTTTAACCAATTCTTATTTATCAAGAAATTATAATTAAGTTATTGAATATGTTCTAAATCAATATAACTCTCTCCAAATTTACCCTTCTTAAAAATTTTATATTTATTTTTCTATATTTACAAATCATACTCATGTATGTCTATTTTTTATCTAATGAGAATTAAATAAAGTTAAAATTGGAAAATAACCATTAATTAATCTCTTGGTGAATTTAAAATAAAGACAAAAAATTTCTTTTAAAATCGACAACAAAATTAATTACAAGCTGATTTATTGAAATTAAGTTATTAATAAATTTTTGGATATTTAATTAAGAATATTTTATTTGTTATATTTGAAATATTTAAGTTAATATTTATAATATTTATTTTTAATTATTTAAATAATAAAATATTTTGAGCGTCACTAGTTCGTTTGACTTATCCAGTTTAGGTTTAGGATTTTCTTCCGTCTTAATTATTTAACTAATTAAGTAGTAGCCTTGACAATAAGTTATTAAGTAAGGGCAGATTGGGTGAGTGAAACATGTCCAGAAAAAGCCAAATCATTTAAGTTGTTTGATAGTTTCCTAATTAGTGATGGATAATCGTTATCCTCGTGTTGTGCCTATATAATTATCACAAGCCTCCTAAAAATGTTTATGCCTTTGATGTAGGTATTTTTTTTTTTTTTTTTTTTTTTTACTTTGATGAAGGGTTTTCTTTTAAGGTTTAGAACGCAAAAGTTTTCACTTCTCCTAATAAATGCGTTTTTTAAAATTTAAATTTATGTTCTTCTCCAATAAAACTACTTAGACCTTGTTTGGTACACAGATTCGGTGGGGAGGGAAAGATAGACTAACAAGTTCTTCCGTTTGGTATGCATTTTAGACAAATTTTTTTGGGAACTCAAGTCCCTGGACCCACCAATCTTCTCTCATATGTGGGAAGATTAGATCTCACCAAAATTGGTGAGACCTCAAGTTCCCACGTCCATTTTTTTTACATTTTTTGACAAATTTACCTCTCAAGTTTGAACTTGGCGGGGAAAGTTCAAATTTGGCAGAAATTTTTTTACACAAATTCAAACTTGACAAGAGCATATTTTTTAAAAAATATATTTTAGCAAAAAAATTATTTTTCTTTTTTTATTATTTTGAATTAGTTACTTTTGAGGGTAAAATAGACATTTCTTGATTCTTTACCAACTACTACCCCTTTATTTTCTTACTACCGAACAACTCATCTTCCCTCATCTTTCAAAATCTTCCATTCCCTTCTTTTCCTTCCTCTAAGTTTCTTTCTCTCCTCAAATTTCCTACGTACCAAACGAGGCCTTAACATCTCAACCTATGAAGGAGATGATAGTTGGTGTTAGTTGAGTCATAGGCTCCACCCTTATAAATCTTGTTCACATATTTCGCTTATTAAGAGTTGCCGTTAAAAGTGCCGGGCCTTAAAGTCTTCAAATGGGACGTGCAATGGCATGCCCGACTGGGGACTCTCTGAGAGTTGGTGCCGTGGGACCTAAAGTCAAAATCAATTTGACCACGACATCCCTAGGAGCCCACTTGCAAAGAAAATGAGTGAGGAGAAGAGGAGTAGCAGGCACAACTTGCGACTGAGATTGAGTCCCGTTGGGACCCAAACTCAAAATCAGACAACAATAAATATAAATGTTGATATTAGTGGATAAAATTACGCACAGGTTTCAAGGATGACAAAAAAATACAATTAGGTCCCTTCAAATGACAAAATTACACAGAAGTCCCTAGAGATTCTGTGTAATTATTTTATATTAGTAAAAGTCTTTATTGCCCATTCAACATAAAAAAGGAAGGAAACAAACAAAGCAACGAAACGAGCGGGAGATAGCTGTCGGGAAAAAGGGAAAAACGCTGAAATCAAGTAAGCAATATAAGTCGATCAAATCTCCAACGTAGAAGGCAAGTAAGTGACATTTTCATGTCCTAGGCAAAGCTTAGATTGTTCAGCTGTCATCTTTTCTATATTCGTTGAATAATTTATTTTTTCGTTGTATGTTCTTTGCATTCGAGAGAGTGAAGGCTTAGTAAAGGGTTTAAGTTTGAGCTCATTAGTAGACTATGTTTGGTACCTAGGTAAGTAATGCTAAGATTTTGCTAAAGATATCATCTTTACCATTGAAGTTGGGGTTTCATGTTATTGGGTAGGGTTAATAACATTGTGCTCTATTTTTTGGGAAGGTAATAGAGGGACTGCTCTGTTTTCATTGGTTTCTGGTTGATGTGATGATGGAACGTTCAGTAAAAAGTTCTGATAGAATTCAATAAAGTTGTTGTTAATACATGCATTTATTGTTGTAAATGGTGGCTTTTTCAGTTGTTAATACAATCTTGTTGTTGTAGATTGTCCTGAAATATGGCAGGTACTTGTAGGAAAAATCTATTCTGTTTCTTTCATTTTGGGGGGGGGGGGAGTTTTTAAATGGTGGGGGAGATGAAAGTCAATATGTTGGAGGTTTGGTAAGAACAAAATTTATAAAGGAAGGCACAACCTATAACGAATTGCGAAGAATCATATCATATCTGATTGGAAAATAAAGCAATGACATTTGTGTGAAATTCAAAGTTAGCTTTGATCCATCAACATATGTAGATCTTGTAGACGATGAATGGGTGGATCATTTAATAAGTTTAATGAAGAATTTGGGCCTTTAGACCTCAGAATTGAAATATAGAAGTTTAATGTAGATCAACATAAAGTTTAATGTAGATCATTTAATTTTCCGTTGTAAATATAGAATTTCTTGTTGTAAATAGCCCTCGGACCTCGAAAATGAAAAAATACAAGCTTTTAAAATGTTGTTAAAATAGGATTTTCCGTTGTAAATATAAAATTTCTTGTTGTAAATAGCCTTTGGACCTTAGAAATGAAAAAATGCAGGTTTTAAAATATTGTTGTTAAAATAGGATTTTCCGTTGTAAATATAGAATTTCTTGTTGTAAATAGCCTCTAGACCTCATAATTGAAAAAATGCAGGTTTTAAAATGTTGTGGTTAAAATAGTATTTTCCTGTTGTAAATATAGAATTTCTTGTTGTAAATAGCCTTTGGACCTCAAAAATGAAACGATGCAGGTTTTAAAATGTTGTTGTTAAAATAGTATTTTCCGGTTGTAAATATAGAATTTCTTGTTGTAAATAGCCTTTGGACCTTAGAATTGAAAAAATGCAGGTTTTAAAATGTTGTTGTTAAAATAGTATTTTCCTGTTGTAAATATAGAATTTCTTGTTGTAAATAGCCTCTGGACCTCGAAATGAAAAATGCAGGTTTTAAAATGTTGTTGTTAAAATAGGATTTTCAAAACCAAGTCATTAAAACTCAAATTTGGCGATGAGCCAAACCTAACGATCTGTCAAACATTAAACCAGAGAAGCTTGAATCGTGCATTGGGATCTGAGGGAGAGAGATGAAACTAAGTTTTCTTAAGATTGCGTGTCCTGTGGAGTTTTTTGGATTTGAGTCCGTTGAATTGGTGTTGGGATTTGAGGGAGAGAGAAAGCCTGTACACACAATGGCCTGAGCAATAGCTGGAGAAGGAGGATCAGTCGACTTGAAGGATGGTGATGAGTGATCGATAGAGGAAAGGGAGGGAAGTAAAGTAAATTAAAAAAGTTAGGCATTTTTATTTCTTTTAATAATGTGGGACCCACTGCAAAAGTAACGTCTGTCAAGCCAATCTGACAGTGATGGTATTTTTGCCCCAATTTTGAAAGTTCATGTGTAGTTTTGCACCAAAAAAAGCATTTGGTGTTGGGTACTCCTCAGGGTAAAACACATGTGTATTTTTGCACTTTTAACCCATTAATATTAATGGGTTAAGATGCAGATTTGCCAACGAACTATTACCCAAGGAGCATCTGGAAACAAAAACAATTGAGGGTACCAAAATTACCAATAAATAATTAAAAAGTGAAAAAGTACCAATAGCTATTAAAAAAATAACTATCGGTGTGGAGACGCTGGAGAAAAGAGTGGTTAAGCCTTCTTGTTGGATACGGCAAACATCAATAGAGATGGGACCCATGCGAGCAGGCATCGTGGCAACGGCGGCTGCTGCTTGTGGCATCGGAGGGATGGAACCGGGGGTGTAAGGCGCGTCTTTGGTCGAAAAAGCGTGGACCGGCCTTTGGATTTGGTTTCGGTGCATGATTCTCGCCCCTGAAGCTGCATACGGAACTTGATGAGTTCAAGAGGGTGAGTGGAACACCCAGCAACAATGGAAGCTTTGGAGACGTCGACGTCGCCGACACTGTGACAGTCAATGGAAGACGAAGACACCAAGAATGTGCAGGGTAGCAGTGATGGGGTAATAGTTTGTTGGCCAATTTGCACGTTAATTGTGTTTTTTTTTTTCACTTTTTAATTGTTGATTGGTAATTTTGGTACCCTCAATTGTTTTTGTGCTAGATGCTCCTCGAATAATAGTTTGTTGGCAAATCTTCACCTTAACCCATCATTAATTTGTAACTCTTTACGGTACTTATGATAATTTGTAACAATTTATGATATTTATGATTTTCAGGATTACTCATTAAAACAACTATTGGGGATTAGGATAACTTGATAAAATGACTATTGGAAATTAGGATTACCTTCGATCACTCAAAGCTTCAACGTTGTTGATGCCCTCTAACGTTGATCCACACGACTATCTCCTGATTGCGATGAGAACTCTTTCGACTATCTCCTGATTTCAATGAGAACTCTTTCTCTTGAAACCTCTCACTCCTTGGATGCTTGCTAGGTGAAGGCAAGGTAGAGGTTTGGTTTCCTTGGGTTTTTCTCTTTTAAAAAGGTAGTGGTTTCTTGGAATTAGGTTAAAGATAGGATGAACAAGATTGAAACCATGCCTTTCTTGGATGGCGCCTTTCTCTTTAAACCTTTGATAATGATCAAAATTTAGGGAGCATGAGGAATACTTAATTTCGACCAACAACCCCTTAAAATAGGCTTGGTGGGCTGAAAATTCCAAGTCCAATTGCCTTACGATTTTCGACCTATGCACTAAGAAAAAGGTGTTTTGGTAATAGGCCCACTACTTGTTAACCAAGTCATATTAAATTCACATCTTGATTGATTGATTTAATCTAATATGATAAATCATATTCATATCTTGATTGATTAATTGAATTTAAGATGATGAATCACATTCATAGCTTGATTAATTGATTGATTGAACCAATCATTTAAGATGATGAATCATATCCATATCTTGATTGATTGGTTGAATAATAATTTAATATGATGGATCACATTCATCTCTTAAACTAAAATTCAAAATTATTTTTAATTCAATCTTTGTTTATTATTTCTTCTATCTTCATCCAATCTTTATTGGACCTTTATATATATATATATATATATATATAATTCAGAATTATGTTTTATAATCTAACCTTTTGAATTTAAATTTAAATTTCAAACTTAAATTCAAAATTCGAATTTCAAATTCAACTTGGCCAAGACCTCGTTGGGTCTTCCAACACATTTGGGCCCTTTTGTGGAGAAACTGATCTCCCATTAGGGACACCATATATGACACCCTTTTCTCCTTACTGGGCTTGGAGTCCCACTCCAACTCAATTATACATTTACTCTTGATAAAGCCCAATAACAATTATTAATCCAAGTTTGTTAATTTTAAGCAATCAGGAATAAACTTTGTGTGGGACCCATTAGGCCCAATTAGTCACTAACATAAATAAACTTGGACCAATTAAAACTCCTTTAACGAGCCCAAATTATCTAATGATGACATAAGACACTAGTAATGCTCTGCGCCCCGAGAACTAATTGAGTTGATCAAGTGATCTACCTTTCAAATTTGGATACCATGCAGACATCTTCCCTTACAATATTATTCACATTTAGTCGAGAGCAAAGATAGAGTATCATCTCTCTTGATTGACTAAATGTAGGTAATTTACAGAACTATAGATATTTTTATATTAGCTCTATAACGGATCATGACTCTTCATGATCACTTGTTGTGCGCAAAGACTCCCGAGTTAATTAGAAGCTATTCAAGCTCTACCGGTTTTGTGAATCACTAATCCCTTGTAGAGGATTGTGGGTCCTCTCGGCATGTCCATCTATACTCATGTATTTGAGTTATATCTAAGAGTTTGTTGTTCTCCCATTTTTCTGACGGATAGAGTTGTACAGTCAAAGTATAACCTTATGACATAGTGTTCGATGACATCCTTAAGTCCAGGATGATCTGCACTATCAAACGATGAGAAACTTTACATATCCAACAATACTTTCTACAATGAATCTTTGTAGAGTCTCTCGGTGGGTCTGTTCGGTGCTATATGATCTCCAACAGATCTACCTACAACATCAGCTAAGGCATCACCATGCCTGCATTCCATGAGGTCCCTAACTTGTATCTTTATACAAGTAGATGATGTCGTACTAGTCTTATTGAGATTATCAATACCCTTTCTTGATGATTTAAGACTAGTAACAAGTTTTAGGCAATAGATATGCAGTGTTCTCGAGTGCTCATGATCATGATCTTTATCATTGATCCTCGAGACTAACACGTGTTCTATTCCTATGGCTTTTATCTTCAAACACATATTTACTTTAAAACAAAGGCTAGACATAAATATGATAAAGATAAAATGTGCTCATGTAGTAATAATGAAATACTACAATGTAGAAAAGGTGCTCATATGTCTTTACAGATTGTCTCTAGAACACCTAAATACTAACAATCTCCCACTTGGCCTAGAGCCAATCAGGTCGACGTGTTATACTTAAAGACTCATAATGACTATCATGCTTTCTCTGAGAAACTCCCTTAGTCAGAGAATCAGCCAAGTTATCATCGGTGGGAATATAGTCCATCTTTATATGTTGTCTTTCAACAATATCTCGGATGAGGTGATACTTGGGGAGTACATTCTTGGATCTTTGATAAGACCTAGCTTCCTTACCCTAAGCTACAGCTCCGGTGTTATCGCAAAACAAAGGTATTGGGTCAACAATGCTGGGAACCACTTCAAGTTCATTAATGAACTTCTTGATCCATACTGCCTCCTTAGCTACTTCTAAAGCTGCTATGTATTCTGCCTTGGTAACAGAGTTTGCCGTAGTCTCTTGCTTAGAACTTTTCCAACAAATTGCTCCACCATTTAGGGTATAGACGACGCTTGACTGGGATTTACAATCATCGTTATCATTTTGGAAATTGGCATTAGTAAACCCTTTCAATTTTAACCAAGGGCCGAAGAGCCTCAAGCTTCTTAGAAGGAGAGGAACCAACAGATGTAACACCCGCCTTAAAAATACCCTTTAATTGCGTACGCGGTGTTGGAAATTATGCCCTAGGGGCAAGTCATTGTTCTCCATTAAGTTATCACTACATACGCATGTTTATGGTGATAACTATATCCCTGGATATATCTTATAGATTATCCTAAATGTCTCGATCGGTCATCTACGCGGAGCGAAGATGAGTTAAGACGATATGACTTTGATAAGGTATGGAGATACGAATCAAAGTCATGGGCACTTGTAAGAGTACAAGGTCTTTGGGCCACCCACTATGAGAAAGTTTGCATGGGATCTAGTCATAAGCTTATCTCATGTATAACCGCGTCACGACGCCCATGACTGAGATCATCATGGATTCCTACATGATGAGTCATTGACCTTTGACCTAGTCAAAAGTCACCTTTGATAGGAGTGATGATAAAGGCTAGGATCGGGATCGGTGGTTTTCATGCGGAGGGATGTGAATGGTCAAGATGGAATTTGTCCCTCACATTTGTAGAGAGATATCTTGGGCCTCGATGAGTGAGTCTAAGAAATGTACGGCCCGTCTTGTGATGGAAAGGAGTTTCCATTTCACTTATTAGACTAACTCGAGAATCGAGAAAGTAATGGTCAAGAAAGGAAGTTGACATTCCCCATGCCAATCTCATATGGGCTGCAGGGTCGCACACAAGAATAATCCAACACGGGTAAAAGTGTCGGGTTCATTGAATCTCGATTAATCGAGATTAATGAATACGAGTTTAATGCAGGGTAAATATATATATATATATATATATTTAAATTCGAAAAAAATAATATAATGGTATTATTTTAATTGAGATTAAAATATTATTATTATATTATTTGTTTTATGTTTAATTTATTTGATAAATTAAATATCTAAAACAAACCGAGATATTGTATCTCATTTAATTTTCGAATAAAGATATTATTGTCTATTTAATTTAAATTGAGATATTAGTATCTCTGATTTAAATAAATAGATAGATATCATTTCTGATTTAATTTATTGAGATAAATTAAATCGAAGGCTTTTTAAATTTGGATTAAATAAATAGGTTGGATTAAATCTATCGATAGATTTAATTAACTATTTTTTAATCTAGATTTGAATTCGAAATTTCAGATCCTGGTTTTTAATTCGATTAAATAAATATTATTATATTAGATCTATCGGATAGATTTAATTAATATATATTTAATCCAGATCTAAAGTTTGAATTCGAGAAAGTTGATACGATTAATTTTGTATTAAATACGTCGAACGGGTTTTAGAAACCTACGGGACTTTCGTCGAGCGTATTCTCGAAAAGCGCGAGAAACCCTAGAGTGGCGAGAGAGAGACGCACAAGAGGGCGCTAGACGCTTACTGTCGTAGCCGTGTAAGAGGATTGTTCGTGTGGATACCGAGTAGAGGAAGAGGATTCTAAGAGTCGTCTTCGCGATCGAAAAGGTAGCCCACTTTGTTCAACGAAGAAGAAACCACGAATGAGTTCTTAAAAGGTAATATCCGGATTCCCTAGCCTTGATTTAAACGCGCCTGAGTGATCCTCGGGACGGGATTCGTAGAAATTTTAATCCGCTGCGTTGTACGGATCCCAACACGCGGAAGCGTTCTTTTTAAAAAAATAATATGTGATGTTACTATTCACGTAAACATACTATTCACTATTCACGTATACGGTACTATTCACGTATACGGTTTACAATTAAAAAGTAGTTATTCGATGGTGGTAAAATCTTCTTCCATCTTGTCCTACTCGTCCATGTCCACCTTCTTCGTTCTTGAGTTTTTACCCGAGCTGCAAATTAGTTAATTTCAAAAATAATCTGGGATTCAAATGAATCCCATTAGTAACGTCAATCATCGCTCACATAAAATGCATACACAAAACATGCAAGTCAACCATCATTTATACATACAATTCATTCAACACATTCGACATTCAAAACATTCATACATTTTATATATAAATACTACGGTAAATACATGCATATAAAGGCACACATAGTATGTGAGAAAAGCATTACTACCTTGTGATCTTTTCAATTCCTGATTTGGTTCTTAATCCTTTGATCATCCCGGGTAAAAACTGAATCCTATATTTACATATTCATGGACGGTAAGTTATTACTTATCCAAAACCTCTATTTTTCTTATTTCCGAATAAACTCTGTAAACTGGCAGAATTTTCAATTAACTTTGAAAATTCATATTTAATTGTACGAAACTCCAAATAACATGCTTCCAAAAATCACGTGTTCCTTAACATGTCTAGTTTTGAGGAAACATATATTCTACTGTCAAATATATGCACACTGTTCCCAGAATTTTCGTCCATCTTAACTGTTCTAGAAAAACGTTCAGATTCATGGTCTAGATTCAAAAATACATATCTGGAGTTCTAGGTGTTCAAATCAGATGGTTCGAAACCCTATGAACTCCTTGTTAAGTATAGTTTCTAGGAAAATTGGTTTCAAAATTTAATCATATTCCAATAATTCCCAGATTTCAAAAACGTAAGCACTGTTCATAAGACGTTTCAGAAAATGTTCCAGATTTCATACTTAACTTTAAAAATTCATATTTCCCTGATTACAAATCCAAATGAGGCTTGTGACATATCAAATTAAAGTTTGATAAGTCTACTTTCATTCTGGAAAATTTCATAGAAAAAATCAAATTTTTACTATTTCAAAAGTGAATCCGAAAATCTCTGTTCCATTCTGGAAACTGACGTTTTCTAGTTTTCAACTTCCAACTTTGAAAATTCATAATTAATTCTATAGAACTCCGATTGAGGCGTTTCAAATTTCTATTCGAAGTTATATAAGTATAGTTTAAGAGAAAAATACTCATCAAACCAATAAATAACTGTATAATTCCCAGAAATTCGAAAAAGAACGTTGCTTGATTCTAAAAACAGGATTTTTCCAGATTTTCTGACTAAACTTAGAAAAATCATAACTGGAGTTCTAGATGTTGGATTAATACGTTCTAGTACTCATCTTAAAGCTTAGGGAGTGTACTTTATTCTTACCAAGTTTGGCAGTCAGATGAAGTCATTTGACCGATCAAAATATTGCATGAACACGACTAACTTCCCAGAATTCTCCAGAATTCAGCTTACATGCAAGTTTCAAACATTCTACTTTCTTTTCTTCGATAATCTCATTCTCTCGGCTCTCACTTTCTTCTGTGTTTTGCATTCACAGCTCCCTCTCTCCTTCTATTCTCACTCTCTCTCTCTTTCTCTTTTCGGTGACAGAACAAAATAAAGAATGGAAGGAGTCTAATACATTTTCTCCCGTGAATGAATAAGAGTGAGTGAATGATTATTTGAGGGAATAGTAGGCGTGCATGTGAGTGGGAGAGGGGCCATACGTGCTGACTTTGTGGGCTGAAAATGGAGAGTGTGGTGTCTTCTTTTGTTAATAGTGGAAAACTTTAATAATAATTAAAGATGAGCAAGAGGATGAGAGCATATCCGTGAATGAATAAGGAGAAATGTGAGAGATGCATTGAATAATTGAAATAATGGAAGTGGAAGGAGTGGCCGAATGAGAATGAAGGCGTGGGGCATACATGTTGGCCAATTTTTCAATGAGTGGGGTGTGTATGTGTCACCTTATAATAACTAAGGAAATAAAGTATGCATGTGAATAAATAGAAGAGGAATGCATACGTGTGTTGGCTGAATTGATCCGGTTGAAAATGAATAGAAGTGGTTATTGATTAATTATATAATAAGACTAAAGGGGTGTAGTTGTCATGCACACATTCTATGGTCCACTATCAAATCCACAATATGAACCCTTCCCGTGACTAATTTTAAATATAGCAAAGATAGAGTGTTAGCTTAATTATATCTTGTTAACCACTACCGATAAAATTATACCAAACTGGACCCCTTTACTCATTATTAATTACAAGCATAAATATATTGGGATTAAATCCTTAATACCATATAAGGATATTTCTTTTATTAATTACTTCTATAAAACATAAAATATTTACTCTAAAATATTTTCTAAACCAATATTTATTCTCATACTATTTTTCCTTGAATTTATTATTCTCTCGAATATTCCAAGGAAAATAGGCCTTAAATTCCAATAATTTCTTCTATAATTATTTTAGGCCAAATTTCATAATAAATTCCCATATGACTTATCAATTTAAATCTTGTCACATCATAAACCGGGCTTAGTCATCTTCCTAATATAGACTAATTCTCAAGTCTTTAGGCTAAAATTTGGGATATTACAATGGAACTCGAGGCACCTGGGTTGAGCCCGACTACCCGAGGGTTGAGGGGCTGATTGAGAAGGCATAGATTGACGTTGTAGTCATTCAGCATTAGATTTCGATCGTTCTTCTTCATAAGGATCCATTTAGGGTCCTTTCCTTTGCCTTCCTAAAAGACAAGGACGATGTATGTTCTTAGAGTCATAGGTATTGTATGTTAATTTATAACAATCCCTTTGGCTCGTGGTTGAGGTTGAGACGATTGAACTTTTGGCCCATATGGTGTGGTTCGGGTTTTCTTAGTTGGTAGTTGAGGAGGAGAATTTGGTGGTGAGTCTGGCCGGGTTTGAGAGCCTAAACCAACTTTGATATTTTTGGTGTGAGCCATTGAAAACGAGACGCTCATGAAAAAGGGAATGAAGATTTGGAGAGAAAATTGAAGTGTAGGTTTTGAAGGAAGGAGGCAAGAGGTCGACTAGGAAAATCTGAGCGAAAGGGAATTTAAGGAGGGAATGATGGTGGGTAATTGTCAAGAAGTCGAAAAGGAAGAGTCTGTTGGAGAGAATCAAATGGAAACATCCAAATGGTGACGGAGTTTGATTGGGGATTTCGAAAGAGTTGAGAGGAAATGAGATGAAGGAAGAGAGACGAAGTGATAAAATGAGACGTTATGATTGTTCAAATATAAGCAAGTGAAACGCTCGTGCTCAAGTAACAGGGGCGTGCTCGAGTATGATGGTCATACTCGAGCAATCACTAACTTGCTCGAGCATGATCACAAAAGATAGAAAGTAAAGAGTTACCTTACTTCAAGTTTGTTCTGTGAATACTTGAACCCTTTGTAGAGAAATTTGATCTATATTAGTTGATTTCTTCTTCCAAATTGATCATTCATCAAGTTGACTGAAGGTTTGCTTGAGCGCGTCTGAAAGTTTGCTAGAGTAAAATCGTTTTGAGCTTTTGTTTTAGGAATAACCCAAATCCATATGTGAGTAAGCCAAGTCCCATGCTCGAGTAAGCCAGGTGATTCAAGAGCACTTAATAACCAATCCTCGACATTGCTCGAGTAGGGTTTAGCTATGCTCGAGTATGTTACTTGAGTAACCCATTAATATCCTCGAGCATAATTGAAATCTACAGATGTTCCAAGGCAATCTCGACGATATTGCTTGAGCATGTTACCATATACTTGAGTATCATTTTTCTCTATTTTACCCTATTTCATAACTTAATATTAGAGCTTCCTCCTAAACAAATTTCTAGAGACTCTGATGCTTAAATTAGTATTGTTTTGTCAAATTAAACTTAAACTACTATTATGAAAGAGATTGCTTACAATTCATTGGGATTTACCATACCTAATTCTTTTCTGATATAAAGGATTTGATCTTTGGCCAACGGTGAGTGGGAATGGACAACACTTTAACATCTTTCTTCTGAACACGATCTTTGATAAAGTGATGCCTCACGTCAATATGCTTGGTCCTTGAGTGTTGAACAAGATTCTTCGCCAAGCTTATTGTGCTGGTGTTGTCTCAAAGGATTGGAATTTCTTTGAGATGAATTCCTAAGTCTTGAAGTTGTTGCTTAAGCCATAGCACTTGAGCACAACAACTTGAAGCAGTTACATACTCAGCTTCAGTGGATGATAACAAGATAGTGTTTTGCTTCTTACTGAACTAGGACACAAGAGAACCACCGAGAAACTCACATTGTCCACTTGTTCTTTTTTGTCTATTTTTAACCAAAGATAGAGAGCCTTTTTGAGACGATAAACATGACCAGGATAGGAAATGTCTTCAAAACCAAAAGTTGTTCAATGTAGAGTTCTTCCTGAATGAAACCATTTAGGAAGGCACTTTTGACATCCATTTGATAGAATTTGAATCCTTTGATACATGCAAAGGCTAAGAGTACTCATATTGCTTCTAATCTTGCCACTAGAGCATACGTTTCCTCATAATCAATACATTCTTCTTGATTATAGCCTTTGGCCACCAACCTTACCTTGTTTCTGATAATGATTGTGGATTTATCACATTTGTTCTTGAATACCCATTTAGTACCAATGACCGGATGGTCCTTAGGCGTGGATACCAAATCACAAACTTGATTTCTTTCAAATTGATTTAATTCCTCTTGCATTGCTATAATCCAATCATTGTGCGAAAGAGCTTCATCAATGTTAGAGGGTTTAATCTCAAAAATGAAGGCAAAGAAGCTAACTTCATTATGGACTTTACTCCTAGTTTTTACTCCCTCATTGACGTCTCCGATAACTTGATCTATTGGATGCTCTTATTATATCTCCATGCTCTAGGTTAGCCCTGATTATCTTGATTTTGATCAACAGGATCAAGATCATTCTCAGTTTCAATTTCCAATGGAGAAAGAGATTTTGAGTTGATTTGGGAATCCATAAGATGAATCAATTCAGGTTCATCATTTAAAGGTTTAGCAGACGAATGAAATTCAGAACACAACATGCATATACTCTTCAACAACACAATTGTGTTTGTTATATACTTTATAAGTTTTACTTCTATTAGAATAGCTAATGAATATACCTTCATCGACTTAGGATTGAATGTACTTAAGTTTTCCTTATCATTGTTGTGGATGAAACATTTGCATCCAAATATATGTAAGTGAGAAAGATTAGGCTTCCTTTCTTTGTACGGCTTATAGGGAATCTTGTCAAGATTCTTATGGATATAGGCTCTATTTGAAATGTAGCATGCGGTGCTCATAAATGTACGCAGAATACTTGCGATATGTTTTTCTCATTAAGCATAGCCCTTACCATCTTAGTGAGGACTCTATTCTTTTTATCCATTACTCCATTTTGTTGAGAAGTCCTTGGAGCTGAGAAGTTGTGATTGATTCCATTGGCATCATAGTATTCTTCGAAGGCTTGAGTTTAAAATTCTCCTTTGTGGTCTGTCCTTATTCCTGAAATGTACATACATTTCTCATTTTTCACTTTCTTGGCAAAAACAATAAACTGATCAAAAGTTACATCTTTTGATGAAACAAAGATTGTCCATGAAAATTTAGCGAAGTCATTGACTATGACCAAGGTATACAAATTCCCACCAAGGCTTTTAACCCTCGCTGGTTCAACTAAGTCCATATGGAGAAGTTGAAGTGGTTGGTCA
The DNA here is from genome assembly GCA_019022655.1 of Acacia acuminata. Lineage (NCBI taxonomy): Eukaryota > Viridiplantae > Streptophyta > Magnoliopsida > Fabales > Fabaceae > Acacia > Acacia acuminata. The sequence goes on from JAFJYI010000166.1 coordinate 1,589,779, forward strand.
GTCATGATTTCATTCTTTGATTTAAAAGAGGATTTAGTTTGTTTACCCTTTTGACAAATATCACAGATCAAATCATTTTTAAATGTAAGTTTGGGTAAACTAAGAACTAATTCCTTTTTGAGAAACTTGTCAGTTGGTGCATATTGACATGAGCTAATTGTTTATGTCATAGCCAACTTTCATTTGTGTTGCTAACAAAACATTTTTCAGAATTATTACAAGGCATCTTTATGGTATAGCGAGTTACTTTCTCTTGATTCCTTGAAAAGAATGTTTAGTCGATCTTTATTTATCGGTGATCCTTTTTGTTGATAATGAGACATTCTTGAATAAAAAATGATTCATTGATTTTATGCGTACTTCAACTAAACTAAGGAGGTTGTGGTAGAGCCCTTCCACATAATATATGTCTTTGATTTGAGGTTCATCATTTTCACCAATTTTGCCAAAGCTAGCTATCTTTCAGTGGTTTCCTCAAAATGTCACTTTGTTGCCATCCTTTGGTCTCATTGCAACAAATTTGGATTGATCTTCTGTCATGTGTCTAAAGCATCCACTATTAATATACCACTTCTTTGGATTTTGATGCTCGTAGACATACCTGCAATTTCATTGGTAATCAAGTCTTAGGTACCTATCGTTTCTTGAGTCCATTTTTGTTAATTCGCATTGTAGAAGGAACATATGATCCTTTAGGTACTCATTTATAAGTACCTACTGGTCTGTTTTTTCTTTCCTTCTTATGAAAGCACGAAGATGTACTATACCCCTTTCGGTTGCAATAGTTACAATGAGCAAATGGATCAAAAGAGTGAACTGATTTTTGAAAGTAGTTCAAATATGATTTCTCACCTCTCTTCTTTCTACCTTTCCTCTTATCTAGTTCAGGAGTATAGCCTATGCCTGACTTATCATTTGTAAGCCTTTGAGTTTTCAAAATAACACTAAGCATTTCGCTTCCTATGGTGAATTTTTCAAGAGTTTGTTGAGATTAGAATTTGTTTTCTCCAAATTACAACATTTTTCACAAACCAGAGAAGTGTCTTGAACTTGTTGCTTAAGACTTAATTCTTTTCTTTGAAATTATGAGCTCTTCCGCAGTCTTTCTAAACTTAGAATGTAACTCATTATATTCAGATAGAAGTTCATCATAAGTTGGTTTAGAATCATATACCTCTTTGCTTTCACGTTTTTCTTGCCTACAAGACATATGTTAACAACTTCTTCATCCTCGTTTTCTTCGTTAGAGGAATTATCTCCCCAAATGGCAGATACAAATGCTTTCTTCTTGAAGTTGTTGTACCTTTCCTTTTCCTTATCCTTGCCCTTCGGTTGTAGACATTCAGATTTGATATGTCCAGGTTTCTCCAATTTATAGCGAGATGATTTGATCCTTGTCCTTGAATTCACGTCTGCGGTTTTAACCTTCTTTTTGAAATCTCGGAAGCCTTGATCCTTTTTGTAGAACCTTTTGAACCTTCGGACAAACATGCCAAGTTCATCATTTTCTTCATCTTTCTCTTTTGCCTCTTTGTCTTTTACAGCATTGAAAGCAACACCCTTGCTTTTATTGTTCATCTCATCTAGACCCTTTTTGAACTTTAGTTTTCCTTTATATTCGATAGACTTGAATAGAGAAGCCATCGACCTCATCGATTCTCCATGAGTTTCTTCAAGGTGTGACTTTAGCCTCTCATTCATCGTGAGGACGTTTAAAATTTTCCTCACCCGAGAGTTTTGATCATACGTCTTGCTCAAGGCTGATAACTGATTAATTAGATAGGTGAAATGTTGTTCAAATTCTGTAATAGATTTCCCAGCCTTCATATGAAGTAAATCATATTGAGTCATAAGAGTGTTTATCCTATTCTTCTTTATGCCAGTGGTTCCTTCGTGATTTGTCTCCAATGCTTTCCATATTTCCTTGGTAGTTGATAAGTTACATATAGAGAAATATCCCTTCGCTTAGTACACTTTGAATCATCAGGATAGCTTTACTGTTGAGTGTTATTTGCCTCCTATCGTTCTCATCAAATTTTGATTTAAGCTTTGCCAGATGAACTCCTTCTTTTAATTTCGTTGGAAGATAGTCTCCTTTGTCGATCACTTGCCATATACCATATTCGGTGGCTAAAACGAAGACTCTAAACTTTGCTTTCAGAATGAGTAGTGTTCACATTGAAGCACGGTGGTCGATTGATGGATGCACCGTCGGGCGGGAATTCCTTCCATGGATCCTTCTCGGGATGTTAAGCTTGTAAAGAGAAGACCTTGTTGTGATACCAAATGTTAGTTACCGCGAGAACAATAATAAGTAGTAATAAAATGTTATGGAATGTTAATTAAAGAGTTTGAATTCATGAAGGCGAAGAAGACGAAGTTTTGAAAGAATTGTAAGAACATTGCTCGAGTACAAACTTGGTCTACTCAAGTACTATACTCAAGTGATACATAGTTATACTCGAGTAACTTTCAAATTCTTTCACATGGAGAGTTCAACAAGCAAGCTTGCTCGAGTAACTTACTCGAGTAATGCTTCAACGTGAAAACCAAAGGATTAGTTATCAAAACATATATGCTCAAGCACAATATCCTTGCTTGAGTACCTTGCTTGAAGTCGATCCTTGCTCAAGTAATGACTGAAAGGGTAAAAGTTGGTTTATCAAAACATACATGCTCGAGCAGGAATTTCACCTTACTCGAGTAGGACAGAGTCATACTCGAGTAACAAAGAGAAATAAGCAAGCCACGGTGATCAAGGCACATATGCTCGAGCACAAGAGTTCCTTGCTTGAGTAAGACATATCTATGCTCAAGTAAAAATGATCAAGGAAGCTTGCTCAAGTAATCACTTACTTGCTCGAGCAAGCTCCTGCTCGAGTAAGTTTATATCTGCTCGAGTACACTTCTTCACATCTTGATTTCCTTGAATTAAAACCTTTTTCCTTTTTACAAGTTTGTTATCATCAAAACAAATCTCGTAACTAACACCCATGACATCACTCACAATCTTCGGATCATCGGTTGGGATAGGGCGGGTGCATCGGCAATGATCATCACTTCAATTGACACTCTGACATGATCATCTAGAATTTGTTAGTGGTGTATAGTTGATCCCAAGTTGTGGGCAGTCTCACATGCAACTAATTGTCTCTCAGGATCCTCCAAAAAAGTGTTACAAGGTTCAGGACCCTCTGACTATCCAATAATGCAGCAACTCCCTTTAGTGTTGTGCTATATAGGTGTAGGTGAATGTGTTATAGGAACACTGGTCTCTTTACGTGAGCTTTCAATCATCATCTCCATTTCCTCTTTCATCTTGCTTAGCCGGGCTTCAAACATTGCTTATGTCTCGCCTCACCGAGTGGACAACAAATGATCCATCTCCTCGCGGATAACCACACTTGAGGAATGGCGTTTGGATGATCCAGTATTGCCTTAGGCCTACGCCTCCTCTAATTCCCTTGACATGCCCCGCATGATCAGTTTTTCCCATAGCAATAGTCGAATATCATTCCCTCCTGTTTGACAAAAATGATCCATCTCGCTTCGTTTTTTAAGTTCATCCTATAAGATATAGATAACGAGAAACTTAGTAATGAAACTTGTATAGTAACTAAAAAATAACAGTAACAATACTTACAATTTTTTCATTAACTATATGAGTTTGTTCACTCGTATAAGACCCGTTGTAACACCTCAAATTCAACACCTAAAAACTTGGTCAAAATATTTGAAATACCTCCAACAGAGATAATCAATATCCAAATCATTGAATTACATGACCATTTCAAATATAATTCATGATACATAATCAAAATAAATTTCCAAAAAATATTTCAGAGTTTAATACAAAACGGAAGTCTTAGGTTCATGACAAATAAAAATAACATAACATAAACTATAGGAGTACAAAAGAGTTGTCAAGCTCACTCCATAGGTGTCTTCCCTTGCTCTCTACTAGGGTATTCACCTGGAAAATATTAATATGGGATGAAATTCCACGTCTCGGTAACCACGAAAGTTTCTACCGTACACAAACAAATTACATATGACAAAAAGCGGGGGCTGATTTCAAATATATTTGTATATACCATAATTTCTCATACAAAAATTATTTTGCAGAAGTAATTATCATTATGTCGAGTTGTGAACTATACAAATATATAATGCAATATGCAGCCTCCCTTATATCACCATCCTCACTTGTACCGCTGACTGGAGCCATAGGCTAACACATAGTCGAACAGAAACTCATTCATTTGACCGAATGGTTCCAAGCTCACCAAAACTTAAGATACACTCGGTTAAAGGTATAGAGCTTAAGTGGCGGACTATGGCTCCCCTCCTTAAAAATAACAACTAAGGAGGTATCACATGTCCCACAACTTCAATGCAATCCAGGCTAGAGGATAACATGGAAGATGGGGCCCTGAAAAGTACCATCCACTGTGCATCGAGTGGTGGTATAAACAAATCTTATCATTCAAGCTCCTCCTTACTCCAACCCATCACACTTACATCGTCGCATGATAATTATATAGATAAAATAAAGTATATTAAATCAAGCTTCCATTTAAAATATCATCACAAGGTAAACCAAACATCTCATAAAACTCATCGGTCCAATTTGTCATTTTTTTTTTCAAATTCGAAGGACTAAAATGTCATTTTGAAATTTGGGACTAAACTGTCATTTCGTAAATTCGGGGCAAAACCGTAATTTTTGCTGGGCACAAAATTTTAATTTTCATGGGCACAAAACTATAATTTTTTCTTGGTACACAACTGTAATTTTCTTGGTACAAAACTGTAATTTTCTTGGGTACGAAACTGTAATTTTCTGGGTACAAAACTGTAATTTTCAGCTTTTATTAAAATAATATTATAATACATATACACATAATTCAGTCTATAAAAATAATATAATTTACAATCGTACACAATTCACAAGTATATGGAAGAATATTTAGAGTTACATTATTCGCTAATTCCCAAATAATCAACAAAAAGCTACTACAAAGCTCCCAAATAAGGGATAAGGGTCTTAAATATCATGGAAGTTTTCGCTCAGGAGCACTGGTAAGACGAAAGTTTTTTTTGGACCAAAAATGCCACAAGAAGTATCAATTTTGCCCAGGAAGTATCATTTTTGCCACGGAAGTTTTCACTAAGGAGCAATTTTGCCCGGAAGTTTTCAAAACGTAACAATTTTTCCCTTTGTCCCCAAATATTAAATTTGAATATTAAATTAGTCGAAGACCACACAAGTCATGCCTTGAAAAGGTCAAACTTGGAGTCGAGAGAAGGAGATCCTTCAGATGTTGAACTCAAGGCGGTCAGAATTTGTGAAGCCGAACTGGTCGAAGGGACTGAAAGGTCTGTCACAAAACGCAAATGAAACGCAAAACGAGAAATGAATTGTTCCAAAAATTGGTTCAGTAAAACAAATCAATAGTGATAATATTTACGTTTGTATAGATTGCTCATTTGCTTAGATAATAAGTGATGCTTCCTTTGGGTTTTGTGACAGTCGACCTTTCAGTCCCTTTGACCAGTTCGGCTTCACAAATTTTGGCCGCTTTGAGCTCAACATCTCAAGGATCTCCTTCTTTGGCTCCAAGTTTGACCTTTTCAAGGCATAACATGTGTGGTCTTTGACTAATTTAATAGTCAAATTTAATATTTGGGGACAGAAGGGCAAAATTGCTACGTTTTATAAACTTCCGGGGCAAAATTGCTCCTTAGTGAAAACTTGCGGGGCAAAATTGCTCCTCAATGAAAACTTCCGTGGCATTTTTGGTCCAAAAAAAACTTCCGTCTTACCAGTGCTTCTGAGCGAAAACTTCCATGGCATTTAAGACGCTTATCCCCCAAAAAAATTACCACCTTACTCTCCCTCTCTCTTCTCTTTCTTTCACACTCTCGTCTTCTTACGATGAAAGAGTGTGTGTGTTTACATGTTGGGGTGGGGGTATTTATAGGAAAAATCCCCCACCGTTTTTACATTAGGCGGGAGTGACGCCCTCGCTGATTGTGGCACCACTCACCCATTTTTCAAAAGGGTGGGTGCCACTTCTCGTTTCGTCAATGAGTTAGGCACCCCTCCCCCATTTCTAAAGTAGTGGGCTCACCCACTACTTTTTTTTCCTTTCATTTCTTCCTTCCGTCACTCTCTTTTTCTCTATTTTTTTCTCACTTTTTTTCTTTCTCCTATATTAAATAATATTTGTGTATATAAAAATTTAAATTCTAACCTTAGAAGATTTACTCATACTAACTACCTAATAAATCAATTATCATAAATTAATTTATCATATAATATTGTAGTTTCAAATAAAAATTCAAGATGTTACACGCTACTCTTTTGGCGAGCATACAACCACAACTCTTTGCGACGTATTGGAGATGGTGGACCACATATCGCAGAAGGATTGGATTGAGTTTTTTCTTCCAATCTCTTTCACTTGGCCGCCATCAAATCTTTTTCATCCTTTTCATAACCGCCATGAGACATTGTATGAGGGCAATCATTCTTTTTACTAATCTCTTGTGCTTTTTTTTTCCTGTGAACAAGATTTCCAAACAAATACTAATTATGAATTCCAGACCATCTCACTAACAGAAATAAGATAACTTCTGCTTGATATGAATCACAAACACTAGTCAAATTCATTTTATCAAGTTTCAGGACTTGCATAGAACAATAGCAAACTTTTACTGTATTACTCCATTTACAGTCATATTCACATAAGAACTAAGACATGCTCTGATGTTGGACAAAGGATGGAAATGACATTCTATAATTGCATGAAGCTAGAAATAATAAGTAGAAAGATTTTATTTTTCTTTCATTCACACATCAAACCATCTCACTAATAGGATAACAGTCCACACATTGATACATATCTGCACAGGTTCTGACTTACCGTCATTATGCAGCACTCCAGGCTCTAGACCTTGCTATTTGGGCCATTCATGGGTTACTCAGCCCATTCTATTCTAGCCTTTCAGCTCTTCTGGCTTTTCCAAGTCATTGCCCACGATCTTTCAGGCTTCTCACTTCTTCGGAACACTGTCTGATATCTAAGGTCTAGCAACCGTGGGCTTCTGCCAGCCTATGGACACTTAGCCTAGCTAAGTGTATATTCATACACAATTACATAGCACTAGAGCTTCCTAGAGTAATATAATGGATCATATAAATCCTTTTTCTCTAGGAAACCAAGATCTTACTAGGTTCCTTTTCTTTGATTTCACTATCTCATCTGGGTCATACTATATGGACTTTCAATATTAGTCCATCTTCAGGCTTAATCACAAATTCAAATTCCTTCTCAAGGTAATCCCCTAATATCTCCTAGAAATACCTCAGGTAATTCATTTAACCGCATGTATACTTTCTAGTGCAACTTCAATTCCTGACTGCACTGAGATGAATGCTATGTACCCTTGATGACCCTTTTCAAACATTTCTCAGCTTTAGCCACTAAGAGAAAATTAATGTTTACATCAGCATTAACATGTTCCTGCGGATTCAGATATACAATCTTCCTACCGCCGCAGTCTAACATCACATTATTCACCATTAACCAATTCAATGCCAATATCACATCAATACCGTGGAGGGACAAACAAATTAAATCCACTACAGATTTATGGTCATTAATACTCACAACACAATTTAGACAAACATCAACTATACCGATTTAACACCAAGCGGTGTTACACAACCAGGTCATAAATAGTTTATGGGTACTTAATCTTAACCATTAATCACAATCATATGCAATAAAAAGAATAACTAGCACCTGAATCAAATAATACTTATAATGTATTGTCAAGAAGCAGATTAGTACCTTGAATAATCTTTGGAGACTTTTGGACCTCCTCATGAGTCATAGTAAAGATTCTGCCCTATTTCTGAGTCTCTTTTCAACTATCTCGCTATGGGCAATATCGGCTATAATGGCCCAACTTTAATGACAAGATAAAGCAAGTCATCCATCCATTGCAAGTTCTACCAAGGTGTGATTTACCACCCCGAAAACAGTTCGTGACACTAGGGGTCTTTGGTAAGCCCTTTTGCCCAATCTGAGAGGGTCTTTTGTTATTCCCTCGGGGTTTAAACCCTTGCCCCTTCCTTTTCTGTGAGAAATTTTCTCAGTTAGACTTGTTATAGGTCATGTTTCCCTTAATTGTACGCAACTCATTGAGATTACTTTCTACAATTCTACATTCTTCCACCGTTTGATTAAGTTCTTGGAACTGCCGGGAAATTAGCTTCTCTTTAATCTCATGCCTCAATCCTCGGACGAGCTTTTCAACACTCTAGCTCTCATCATCTAGGTATGTCAAGTAAGTGGAATAACGAGATAACTGGATGAAACAAGCAAGATATTCATCAAAGCTTTCGTCGCACAGTTCTGTTGTATAGCCAGAAATTCTGACTCTTTGGCGATTCTAAATGGGGAAAATATTTCTCATTAAACTTCCTGAAATATTTCCCAAGTTACTGGGATATTTTTGGCCCGCAGAGTTATTTCGGTGTTTTCCACCACCTATCAATATCCCCTTCCAGCTTATAGATGGCCACCGTGTCTTTTTGTCGGTCGGCCCACTCAAGAACTTGGAATATCTTATCTAATCTCATCATCCAATCCACGACTACTTGTGGGTCAAATTTCCCATGAAATACTGGTGGTTGATGTTTGCAAAACTTGGCTACCTAGTACTAAGTCGTTTCCTCCACCCGGTTATTCTGTTGCTCTTGCTGTTAAGTTCCAGATTAGGAGGATCTCTCACCTTGTTCCCCCTTATCAGTTGCTGCTCATCTCTCCTTATTTTGTTTCGCTCTCAACTCATGTACTTCCACCCAAAGTTCATTTATTAATCTCAATATCCGCGCACAAGGTTTTGTTCTAGCAGATTCTATTTTGGTGGTTTCTGTTAAGGCATCTATTCTTGCCTGGGAGGTCTACCTCTACCTCTGCCACTACCTCTGCCTCTACCTCTGGTTTGAGCCATCTTTAATTATCACTATAAAATGGCAAAAAAAAGGTAGATATCAACACAAGGGCATTTTGGTCATTTCACTTATCTACAATACCCAGATATATTAAAACATCATATACTCACAGGTGCAGCAGTTACAAACAGTTATTCAACTATATAATTGCATGTCACGCTCAGAATACTACATTTCACTATTTTTGCAAAAACTTCCAGGGAGGTCACCCATTATACCATTTCCCTAGCCCAAACATGATTAACCAAATTACACTGTAACAAAATATGGGTACTAACTAAATACTGTTGTCCTTTGTTGGTTATGATTAGTTTTGATGATATCTTATATAGATGTCATTCATAAGAGCAAAGTTTAAATAATGAAGAATGATCAAGAATGGAGATTGAAGAAAGAAGAACTTGTTAAATATTATGATAATATCAATATTCAAGTCTCTGTGATTGATAATTGAATATTTCATACACTACTTTTTGTCTCTTGATTTATAATTTAGGACTCTTTAGCTAATAAATAATGGCTTTTATACTTATTTGGGCCTTGGGCCTTTTATTATATTTTAGCCATTATTTAATAATAAATTCCAGTTTTATATTGCTTCACCATTTTTACCATAACTCTTGAACCAGACATCGGATTTGCCTCATTTTTGTCTCATATTTCAGATGATTCAGAGAGCTACAATTGTTATGAAGACATGAAGAGCAAATTCGGACAAGAGGGCAGTTGATTTTGGAGCCGAAGTCATATGTATTTTTGGGCTCGAATTTTGTAATTAAAGCCCATTTTATTTTATTTTCGTTCGGGCCGACTTGTGGATTGGAGCCCCATTTCGTTTTGCCATTTTAGGTTAAGTGAGGCAGCAGCCACAAACACATTCTCATTCACGTTTTTAGATAGTTTTGAATCAAATACGAAGTTTTATTTTCTCTCAACTGTTCTTCCTCTCGTTCATCGTGTTCTTCGTGTTCATGATGAACTTCGTCATTCGTTCGATTTTCGTTCGCATAATCATGACTAGCTAAGCTACCGTGATTGACCCATGGATTGAGGATTCCACTATCCAGAGGACTCGTTCTTAACGGTAACAAATTCGTTTGTTTTGTAATTTCGGATTCGATTTACTTTCGGATTGGGTGTTAGATTTAACGCCCAGATCGACATTTCCCAAGGACGTAGTTCAACTAGGTTAAAGTATCATTGTACGATCGTACGAGAGATATGCCACGATTCGAATAAATTCTGGATGATTGTTCAAGTTGAGGGAATTTCGGGCAAATGCAGAGATTTCGGTTTGCCCAGTCGATCACGAGTTCGGTTATAATGCTGTTTTCCCAGGAAGGAAGTGGTGGAATTCGAAATCCTGGGTTAATCTTCGTTTTATCTGTTTAATCTGTGTTTACTTCGTTCGTTATGTTATTTCATTTTTATTCTCTTTGAATCAAAACCCCCAATTTTTTCTTGTTTTTATTTTCGTTCGAATTGAACCGATCGAGTCGTTGGGAAACGACCCGAGTGTTACATTATATCGCAAATCCTTTTCTAATCTGGTTATTTTGGGAGATTACGGCAAATCTCTGTCAAAATATGGCGCCGCCGGGGAATTTGCATCGGTTTGATTAGTACAAGAGTGTAAATAGCTTCGTTTTTTCGGTAGTTTAGGTGGTTCGGGTCGATTTGGGACGTAAATTTTTTCGACCCAGATCACTCAAACCAGGTCTTATTCACAAGGAATTGGGAATTCTAAGAAAGAATCACTCCCAAGTAGGGAGTGAGGTATACCCTATTTTCCCCAAATTCCAACGTTTAGACAACTTTTTTATTTGTTTTAAGTTTTGATTTTTTGATTTCTACTAGTCGGTTTTTTCGGAGTATCTCTCGAATGGGCTGAAATTTGGTACAGTGATAGAAAATGGCCTATCTCACATGACACATCAAAAATCTTTGATTTTCCATGTGCTAAGCTCCGTTTTGCCAAATTCCATCGTTTAGACCACTTTTTCAATTTTTGAAGTTTTTTTATTCCATTTTTGGGTTCCCCAACGGTCTAGGAGTTGCCCCGTCCAAGTCCCAAAAATTTTAAAAATCATTTGATAGTGTTTCTGGACTTGTTTAGGTCAATTTCTACCATAGTTTCTTTGTTTTTGTGTTTGCTTTTGTGTGTCTTAGTGTTTTTCTACTTTTTACTACTTTTAGTGGCATTTTCGTAATTCTGATTGGCTGGTGGCATTTTCGTAATTCTGATTTTCTGCGAATTCGCCTTGTGTTTATGTTCCGCATGAGTACTAGGAGCACTATAAATCCAAGACTTGTTGCCATTTGATCCGAAATAGAAAGAACCATTCTCACCGCTAGAAGAGTTGTTAGGTTAAGTCGTGGGATTAATGCGAATTGGACATTGAACTTGAGTCCGATAGTGGCAGTTCGATTGTGTCCATACCGTTGATCTCTCCGATTGTGTTTCGATAGTACTTCCGATAGTCTTGTTGTTTTCACCGATTCTAGTAGCAATTTTCCTAACTCGTAAATTATGGCGGAAGAACGGGAAAATCGTCCTACTTTAAAGGAATTGAATGAACTCGATGTTAATTATCAACCTTTGTGCATTCAATATCCCGCCCCTTGTCGCTAACTTTGAGCTTAAATCTGGTCTAATACACTTGCCGCCTAAGTTTCATGGTCTTTCGGGTGAGTGTGCCATTAAGCATTTGAAGGAATTCCATCTAGTGTGCAGCAAAGACAATGAAACCACATGCAATTGATGAAGATCAAATCAAGTGAGAGCTTTTCCTTTCTCATTGGAAGGTGGAGCCAAAAGCGGTTGTTGTACCTTCACCTTCATCTATTGGGAGTTGGTGAGGTTCGAGGTTATTTATGGAGAAATATTTCCCTTCTTCAAGAGCGATCTGCGATCAAGAAGGAAATTGCCAACATTAAGCAAGTCAACGATGGGAGACTTTGTATGAGTCTTGGGAGAGGTTCAAAAGGTTGTGCAAGCCGTCCACACCACCGATCTCGAGAAAGACTTGATTACCCATTTCTATGATGGTCCGCTCCCGGTAGACAAAGGTTTAGTGGATGCTTCTAGTGGTGGGGCTCTACGTAACAAGACACCCGAAGATGCCCGAGACTTGATATCCGAGATGGCGCCAACTCTCGCAATTTGGCACCAGGGCCAATAGTACTCCCGTTTACCATGTTCAAACACCTCCAGTCAAAGACGATTCTCGAGATTAGAGAATAGACTTGATGATCTAACCTCTCCGCGGTGAGGTAGCGGCAAAATGACACGTAAGACAATCTTCTCCTCCCGGATTGGCTACTCATGTGGGTTACTGTTTCCGACCCTTACCATTCTATCGACTCTTGCCCTACCTTGCATGATCCTACTTATCAAGACCAATCAGTAGCTTCAGTGGGAGCTTTTCCAGGAAAGCCACAATACCAGCAGAATAATGCCTTCTCCAACACCTACAATCCTGGTTGGAGAAATCACCCCAATTTCCGTTGGAACCAGAATCAGAACCAGAGTAACCAATATCAGCAAAATTCTGGGAATTACCAACAGAGACAGTATAGACCACAGAATTTCCAACAAACAATCGCACCTCCTTTGCCTTTGCTAGCACCACCTCCTCGACCTGACCATATGTGCACCTCCATGTGCAACACAACAACGAGGCTAGTAGTAGTGGTAGTGGTGGTTCCTCCCTTGAGGATATGATGAAGCAATTTGTCACGGCCAATATGCGGTTCCAACAAAGAACGACACTTCCATTCGAGTTTGCAAACACAGATTGGGCGGTTGGCAACCTCATTGAACCAGCTTCAACCTCGGGATCCAACACTCTTCCTTCACAAACAATTCCTAATCCTAAGGGGAATGTGAGTGCTATCTCCCTTCGTTCGGCAAGCAATTGGAGGAACCTAAACCCTGCGAGATGTGACTTCCACATCGAAAGAGAGTCGAAAATGTGAAGATTGACTCTAAAAATAAAAAGGCAGTGCAGCAAGGTGAAGAGGAAGACATCCCCATTCCTCTTCCTTTCCTCGAAGAGCGTTCAATCCAAGAAGTTGGCAGAAAAAGCACAAGAGAAGGATATACTTGAGACATTCAGAAGAGTAGAGATCAACATTCCTCTCTTAGATGCAGTCAAACAAATTCCTAAGTATGCCAAGTTTCTGAAGGAGTTGTGCACTAATAAGAGGCGATCAAGGGGAGTGAACGAGTGAGTTTGAACGAGAATGTATCGGACTCATCCATTTCTACGATGCCTCGCAAGTGCAAGGATCCGGGACGTTTTCTATCCCTTGCTATTTTGGTAACTATAGATTTGATGATTGCATGCTAGATTTAGGTGCTTCTATTAATGTCATGCTCGCATCTATTTATAAATCTCTTGGTCTTGGTCCTTTACGTCCCCTCGGTGTTGTTGTTCGGCTAGCTAATAGGAGTAATGTTCATCCTTTCGGTTTAGTTGAGGATGTATTAGTCAAGGTTAATGAACTGATATTTCTCGCTGATTTTTACATCTTAGATATGGAGGATGAGTCTCCCGGTAGTAGATCACCTATCATTCTAGGGAGGCCTTTCATGAAAAAAAACAGCTAGGACTAAGATAGATGTGCATTCGTACTCTTTCCATGGAGTTTGGTGATATATCTCGTGAATTTCAATATTTTTGATGCCATGAGACATCCTAGGGAAGAACATTCGTTTTCTCGCATTGATGTGATTGATGATCTTTGTGGATGATGTTATTCTTGATTGGTGTCTTGATTATCGATTTTGCATCGAGAGTGATTCTCCCATTTGTGCATGTCTTTGATAATGAATGGTGCTCTGTTTGCACCGATTTGCTTAATGCTGCATTATTTGGTGATTTCGACTTGCTTGATGATTCTACATTACATGTGGATTCGATATTGATTCGAGTTTGAGCTTCACCCCGATCCTAATGTGCATCCCGATTTTGATTTTGATGAGCTTAACTCGGTTTTGATGAGCTTGATTCGATGTTAACATTGAGCCGTGTATAGACACGGTCCTTGTTTCTTTGAATGTGGTTTCAGGCATTTCCGGTGTGATGACATCGAGTTGTTGCAACAACCACCCAAGCTTCTTCCCTCCATCGAGCAACCACCCAAGCTTGAGTTGAAATCCCTTCCGATCACCCGAAGTATGCATTTACGGGAGGTGGATGAACAGTTTAGTCATTGTGGCAAATAATCTTCTTACGACCAAGAAGAGAAGCTACTAAGCTTATTGAGGCGAACAAGAAAGCCATTGGGTGGACATTAGGCGACATCGTTGGCATTAGCCCTTCTATGTGTATGCATCGAATTCTGTTGGAAGAGGACTCTAAGCCGGTGAGGCAACCCCAGAGACGCCTTAATCCTCTTATCCTTGATGTGGTGAAGAAAGAGGTCACTAAGCTTCTGCAAGCTGGTATCATCTATCCCATTTCGATAGCCGGTGGGTTAGCCGGTCCAAGTGGTTCCTAAGAAATCCGAGTCACCTTGTGGTAGCCAATCGAAGAATGAGCTCATTCCTACTCGAGTTCAGAATAGTTGGAGAGTTTGCATTGACTATAGGAGACTCAACCAAGCCACTCGCAAGGATCATTACCCTCTACCTTTCATTGATCGATGTTAGAGCGATTGGTGGAAAGTCCCATTCTTGCTTCTTGGATGGCTACTCCGGATACTTCCGAGATCCATATTGCTCCGAGGATCAAGAGAAGACGACCTTCACATGCCCCTTTGGAACATATGCCTACCGAAGGATGCCTTTTGGCCTTTGCAATGCACGGCACCTTTCAACGTTGTATGGTAAGCATTTTCTCGAGTTTCTAGAGAGGACGCATGGAGGTTTTTATGGATGATTTCATTGTATATGGGTCTGATTTTGATGCATGCTTGGCTAATTTGTCTAGAGTTTTGCATAGGTGTATTGAGTCTAATCTTGTCTTGAATTATGAGAAGTGTCACTTTATGGTTGAGTCGGGTATAGTCTTGGGACACATAGTGTCTAGGAAAGGGATTGAGGTAGATCCCGCTAAGATAGATGTAATTCTTGCTTTGCCTTACCCCGCATACGTGCGGGAAGTTCGCTCTTTTCTTGGTCATGCAGGTTTCTATCGGCGTTTCATTCGGGATTTCGGCAAGCGCTAGACCCTTGTCCAACCTTCTCGCATAAGGACAACGACTTTATATTTGATGATGCTTGCAAGGCGGCCTTCGATCATTTGAAGCGTTGCGACTACGCTTTGAGTGATCCAAGCCCCGATTGGTGCCTCCCCTTTGAGTTGATGTGTGATGCTTCCAACTATGCGGTTGGTGCTATCTTGGCACGAGTTGATAGAGCATCTCATGTGATTGCATATGCCTCCAAGACTTTGGATCCGCTCGATCTAATTACACCACTGCGAGAAAGAGTTGTTGGCTATTGTATTTGCCTTTGATAAGTTTAGGTCATATCGCTAGCAAGTAGAGTAATTGTTTTCTCCGACCATGCCGCTTTGAAGTTTCTTTTGAAAAAGACCGATGCTAAGCCACGACTCATCCGGTGGATGTTATTGCTCCAAGAGTTCGATGTTGAGATTCGAGACGAAGTGGAGCACAAACGGGTAGTGACTACTTGAGTCGCATCACTCATTCTCCTCTCACCCTCTTCTATTCGGGATGATTTCCACGATGAGCGGCCTTCAGTACCGCAAGGTAAGCTTCCATGGTATGCTGATCTAGTTAACTACTTGGTAGCTGGTGTTTTGCCTATAGATTCCACTAGGGCCCAAACCCTTAAATTAAAGAGTGAGTCTAAATATTATGTTTGGGATGACCCTTATCTCGTGGAAATTTTGTAGTGACCAAGTAGTTAGGAGATGTGTGCCCGATCATGAGTTTCACTCTATATTGCATTTTGCTCATGCTTCTGCCTGTGGTGGTCACTTTGGACCCCAAAGAACTGCTAGGAAAGTGTTAGACAGTGGATTATTTTGGCCTTCCTTGTTTCATGATTCCCATCTCTTTTGTAAGTCATGTGATAACTGTCAGAGAGCAGGGAGTATTTCCCATAGGCATGAAATGCCCCAGAACCCTATATTGTTTTGTGAGATCTTTGATGTTTGGGGTATTGATTTTATGGGTCCATTTCTGCTTCATATGGTTATACTTACATATTGCTGGCTGTTGATTATGTCTCGAAATGGGTTGAGGCGAAAGCCACTCGGACTAATGATTCTTACGTGGTGGTGGATTTTGTTAGGTCTAACATTTTTGCGGGTTTGGCATTCCTAGAGCTATTATCGGTGACCAAGGCTCCCATTTTTGCAACCGAAGCATGGGTGCCTTGTTACGCAAGTATGGAGTGCTTCACAAGGTCTCCACAAGATACCATCCTCAAACCAACGGTCAATTTGAAGTCTCAAATAGAGAGATTAAGCAAATCCTTCAAGACCGTTAACTCTACCCGGAAAGATTGGAGTAAGCGATTAGAGGATGCTTTGTGGGCATATCGCACCGCCTACAAGACTCCGATTGGGATGTCTCCTTATCGGCTTGTCTTTGGTAAGGCATGTCATCTTCCGGTTGAGTTGGAGCATCAAGCCTATTGGGCCATTAAACGGTGTAACATGGATTTGGCCAAGTCGGGATGGAGCGGAAGCTACAATTGCAAGAGTTGGATGAGCTTAGATTGGATGCCTATGAAAGCTCGCGGTTATACAAGGAAAAGACTAAGGCATTCCATGATAAGCATATTCGAGGAAAGAATTTTACGTGGGCCGGAAAGTTCTTCCGTTTAACTCCCGTTTGAAGTTTATGCCTGGTAAGCTTCGATCTAAATGGGATGGCCCTTTTGAGATCACTAACATTTTTCCATTTGGTGCTTTGTTGAGCTATGTGATCCACCCACGGGACTAACCTTTAAGGTTAATGGGCATCGCCTCAAGCCATTTCATGAGGGATCCCACAGCGGCTGAGGAAGCGAGAGATTCTCCTCATTGATGCCACTTATCCTCCATAAACCCCTTGGGGAGTATTCTTCTTTCTTTCTCCCTCTTTCTTCTATTTGTTTTCCTTTTTCTACTTTGCTTTTTGAAATAAATACAGTCTTTCTTTCTATGATTGCTCCATATTATGAACTTGGACATTTTGGTTTTAATGGATCATTTGTTTGGTCTGTCATTCTTGACTCTTCGATTACATGTCTTGGTAGTTGATTTGATGTTGTTGATTGCCTAAGTTGGTATTGACCTTGTGAGGTTTTGGGCTGCATGAATGGAATTCATCTTTTGCCATTCTTTCTTTCATGTGTGCATCTGCTCATGATTTGTGTTCTCTAGAACTTGCTCCTTTTCTTTTGAAACTACATTTTTCATTTAAGTGCATAAGTATGATGGAAGCTTGTTTTCTTTCTTTTATTTTCCTCACTTTGGCCAAATAGCCTTTCCCCTTGCATTATGATTCCTTTGCTAGCCCTTTGTGCCTTTTTGACTCATTCTTTTCAAAGCTACATTACAAGCCTAAGCGAAACACCATTTTATTCTCGCACCTTGAAAATTTATTGAGCATTGGTTTCACCTTGGTTTTGTGTTTAAGTGTGGGGGTTGCTCGGGAGTGCAACAATTTAAGTATGGGGGGGGATGTTTGCTTTTGTCATTGTGATTATGTATATAGTATAGTTCCATTTTTTTTTTCTCAAAAAAAAAAAAAGAAAAAGAAAGAAAGAAAGAAAGAAAAGCAAAAGAAAAAGAAAGAAAGAAAGAAAGAAAAGCAAAAAAAAAAAAAGAAAAAAAAGAAAAAAAAGAGAAGAAATATAGAAAGAAAATACATAGAAAGAAAGGAGATATACAAGTAAAATAAAAATTTTCTTACATAGAGAATGATTGTGTTAATTAGTGCTCTTTTTAATTTCCTTGGTGCTTAACCTCTCATTCCATACTATTACCTACCTTCACCCTAACCCCATTACAACCTTTCATAACAAGCTCTCTTGATTTGTGCATGCATGTGTTATGAGTAGTGGAGACGTAGAAATTGAGCAAGCTTATGGTAGAGCAAATTTCTTGAGTAGAATTTGAGCGATACACTTATTTACCTTAAACACTTGAGAGATTGATTGATTGATTGATTGAGCGCATCATTTGAGAGACCATCTTATGTGATTAGCATCATTAATTGAGATTACCATGAATTGTAATTTGAGATGAAGGGATTGTGGTCTTGATTGATTGATCTTTTGGAGCTTTGTGTCCCTTGTTCAATTTTTGCATTGTTAGCAATTGTTAGAAAAGAAGAGTTTCTCCTTTAAGTCTTTTTCTTTGAATTTTGCTCGGGAGTGCAAAAACATAAGTGTGGGGGAATTTGATAATTGAATATTTCATACACTACTTTTTGTCTCTTGATTTATAATTTAGGACTCTTTAGCTAATAAATAATGGCTTTTATACTTATTTGGGCCTTGGGCCTTTTATTATATTTTAGCCATTATTTAATAATAAATTCCAGTTTTACATTGCTTCACCATTTTTACCATAACTCTTGAACCAGACATCGGATTTGCCTCATTTTTGTCTCATATTTCAGATGATTCAGAGAGCTACAATTGTTATGAAGACATGAAGAGCAAATTCGGACAAGAGGGCGGTTGATTTTGGAGCCAAAGTCATATGTATTTTTGGGCTCAAATTTTGTAATTAAAGCCCATTTTATTTTATTTTCGTTCGGGCACGACTTGTGGATTGGAGCCCCATTTCGTTTTGCCATTTTAGGTTAAGTGAGGCAGCAGCCACAAACACATTCTCATTCACGTTTTTAGATAGTTTTGAATCAAATACGAAGTTTTATTTTCTCTCAATTGTTCTTCCTCTGTTCATCGTGTTCTTCGTGTTCATGATGAACTTCGTCATTTCGTTCGATTTTCGTTCGCATAATCATGACTAGCTAAGCTACTGTGATTGACCCATGGATTGAGGATTCCACTATCCGAGAGGACTCGTTCTTAACGGTAACAAATTCGTTTGTTTTGTAATTTCGGATTCGATTTACTTTCGGATTGGGTGTTAGATTTAACGCCCAGATCGACATTTCCCAAGGACGTAGTTCGAACTAGGTTAAAGTATCATTGTACGATCGTACGGAGATACGCCACGATTCGAATAAATTCTGGATGATTGTTCAGTTGAGGGAATTTCGGGCAAATGCGAGATTTCGGTTTGCCCAGTCGATCACGAGTTCGGTTATAATCTGTTTTCGTCGAGGAAGGGAAGTGGTGGAATTCGAAATCCTGGGTTAATCTTCTCGTTTATCTGTTTAATCTGTGTTTACTTCGTTGTTATGTTATTTCATTTTTATTCTCTTTGAATCAAAACCCCCAATTTTTTACTGTTTTATTTTGTTCGAATTGAACCGATGCGAAGTCGTTGGGAAACGACCCAGGTTACATTATACTGCAAATCCTTTTCTAATCTGGTTATTTTGGGAGATTACGGCAAATCTCTGTCAGTGATCAAATAGAAGTTGGAACGGCTCAATTCGGAGTTAAAATAGGCTACAATTGCATTCCAGAAGTCATGCTCGAGCACAACAATGTTATACTCGAGCACGGTACATTTCCAGCTCCTATTCTCACATAAATAGTGTCATGCTTGAGCACAACAAATTCCATGCTCGAGAAACAACATTTTTCAGCAGTTCCAGCTCTTATTCTCGCACAAAAATGGTCATGCTCGAGCAAGAGACTTGTGCTTGCTCGAGCAACAACGAGTTTCGAGATACTGTTCAGCTCGTTTCAAGCGACCTCGGTAATTCGATGATATCTATCAAACCAGAAGTCCAATTGAGGTGAAACCAACCTTGTATGAAACTAGACTCCCAATGCGTCATTTTGATGAAAATTAAAGCCCAAAGGAGTTCAGATGAGAGAGCTATGATTTTTGGAAGTTGCAACAAAAATCAACGTCACACTCTAGACCCAGCTTCGGTATTTTGAGCATATCTCATAAACAACAAATCCAAATGAGATGAAACCAGTGCCATTTGAAACTAGACTCACATACCTTTTCAAAAACATCAAGAACATGAAAAAAAAATCAATTGAAGGATATAGGATGTTTTGGAGTTGACAGTCAGTTCAAGATGCTATAAAAAATGCTGATCAAGAACAACCTCCATTCATCTGATGATAACGGACGATCTACAAAGAGTTTGGAGTTGATTCTTCTTACATTGGAAAGAATACTTGAAAAGCTTTCTGAGCATGGGTGGTTTGCCAAATTTGGAGTCATATCGAGGGCACTACGCTCATTGGAAATTGACTCTTTTACTGCCAAATGCTATTGTGTTTTGAAAATCAATGGAGTTTGATATTTGCACAAAGATCATGGTAGGCAGCAGCTTGACACTCCAAGGCATCATACTCAAGCAGACTTCATGGTACCCAAGCATAATCCCACATTTATCCAGCCATGCTCGAGCAGAGTATTTGTGATGCCCGAGCATCATCGGGCTCAGAACGAAGATGCAAATTAGAGAGTCATGCTCGAGCAGAGCATTTGGCATGCCCGAGCATCATCGAGCTTAAGCGAAGATTTGCAATATTGAAGAGTCATGCCCGAGCAAAGTGAAAGGCATGCTCGAGTAGCATCTTTCAATTCTCTATTCTAAGCCTTTGGATGACTCATGCCAAAGTCATGCTCGAGCAGAAGAAAATGTTTGCTCGAGCAACGTTGTAAAGCCTTCATCCTCTCGCCTTTGCCTGACCCTTGCCGGAGCATGCCTTATGGCTTGCTCGAGCATTGGCGATCTGATGCCCAAGCATGAAGTCTTTCATGCTTGAGCATCAGCGATAGATACCACCATTCAAAAGACGTAAGGAGAAGCTTGCCCGAGCAAGCTTAGGTTCTTGCTCGAGCAATAGGAGATCTCTGTGCTTTACAATGTATTTTTCAAACTAATGCCCGAGCACACCCTTATAACTTGCTCGAGCACTGGAGACATTAATGATCCTTTTGAAGTCTTCAGAGATACTTGCACGAGCATGCCTCTGAAAGTTGCTCGAGTATTAGCGATGGTATTTGATTTTTCAACAAAAGCTTGCCCGAGCAGACTTGGTTACTTGCTCGAGCACCAGGTGATCTGTTCTTTAAAAAAAAATATTCTCTCACATCTTATGCCCGAGCACATTATTTAGATAAGGGTCTTAAATGCCATGGAAGTTTTCACTCAGGAACACTGGTAAGACGGAAGTTTTTTTTGGACAAAAAATGCCACGGAAGTTTTCGCTGAGGAGCAATTTTGCCCCGGAAGTTTTCACTACGGAGCAATTTTGCCCTTCTGTCCCCAAATATTAAATTTGACTATTAAATCAGTCAAAGACCACACATGTTATGCCTTGAAAAGGTCAAACTTAGAGCCGAGAGAAGGAGATCCTTGAGATGTTGAGCTCAAGGCGCCCGGAAATTTGTGACGCCGAAGCGGAAAAAGGGACTGAAAGGTCGTCACAAAACTCAAAGGAAGCATCATTTATGATCTAAGCAAATGATCAGTCTATATAAACGTAAATATTATCACTATTGATTTGTTTTCTCGAACCAATTTTTGGAACAATTCATTTCTCGTTTTGCGTTTCATTTGCGTTTTATAACGAGACCTTTCGGTCCCTTTGACCGGTTCGGCTTCACAAATTCCGCGCCTTGATTTCAATATCTGAAGGATCTCCTTCTCTAACTCCAAGTTTGACCTTTTCAAGGCATGACATGTGTGGTCTTTGACTGATTTAATAGTCAAATTTAATATTTGGGGACATAAGGGAAAAATTGCTACATTTTGTAAACTTCCGAGGCAAAATTGCTCCTTAGTGTAAACTTCCGGGGCAAAATTGCTCCTCAGCAAAAATTTCCGTGGCAAAAGTGATACTTCCGGGGCAAAATTGCTACGTCTTGTGAACTTCCGTGGCATTTTTGGTCCAAAAAAAAACTTCCGTCTTACCAGTGCTCCTGAGCGAAAACTTCCATGGCATTTAAGACCCTTATCCCCATTATTTATCCATGCTCAAGCAAGTCACCTCTGGTCTTGAAATCTCCGACTTCGTAAATCTTAAATCATTCTATGTGATTTCATTCCTTCATATTGCTGCTGATTAACAATTGTTGATTGCATTTAACCAGTTTATTAATGAGTTTTAGATGCATTTATCATGGATTAACCGCAAATTCACATAAAGCAAATTATGTGTCAGAAGCATTAAATGCAGTTGCCGAAATCGGTGATAATCTCCGTAACCAATACTCTGATCAATGTAAAGTCTTTCTCTGATATTCCGACTACACATTAAATGCTATTTCACAATGGGCAAAACAAAAGGAATGAAGAGAATGTCATCGCGCAAATCCACCTAGAATATTCAAACAAAGCAAAAGTCCTAACGAAGCTTCATCTGTCTAACGAATACATTCAAGACTCTCAACGGCTACTTCCAACTAATCTCCAATGGTCAAATGCTCGCAACGGTTGAAACACAATAACTTAATAAATTGCGAAGTCTTCAAACCGGAAGATGTGACGATTGATGAATGAATCAACGAAGCCAACGAAATGATTTTACTACTTCACCGTCGATAGTTCATACACTCTGTTTCTCAATGTTTATACACTAGAGAGTGAAATGATTTGATTGTACTTCAGTGTTTATTCATCTGCTCTTCTAGAGAGATCATTTCTGATTATTAAATCATTATAAGAATCTCAAGTCATGGGACTTGGAGATTGGGTTATCAGTTTACAACTTATAAGGGGGAGTGTATCTTAGTGAGAGGATAACTTCGAGTACAAAGTGTGTAACTGATTGAAAGGTGTATCTCGGTGAGAGATTCGGCTTCACAAGTGCCTGGGTGAACTTGTGCGTTTGTATAGGCTTCTCTTATGCTCGGTTAAACAAGAGGATAGTGAATTGAAAATCTCAAGTGGAGCTCGGGGACTGGACGTAGGTCAAGGATTGGGCCGAACCAATATAAATCACAGTTTGCATATTCTCTTCCCTTATCTCTTATATTTCCAGTATATGTTTATTTGAATATCTAACTGTCGATTTAGAAGACGTGAAAAGATTTTCAAAGTTTCAAGTTTTTAATCTTCACCCAATTCACCCCCTCTTGGGTTCAGCCGGTTCCTCATCCTTTGCCTAAGAAAGTTGCACCATACTATACCGACTCCAAAATATAGGTTACAATCTTTTATACAGTCATTTAATGTCATTCATACTCAGTATACACATATCGGTCCATATAGTCCTCAATATGGTGAATAAAGATACAAAACTCATTGTTGGAACCCTCCTCTATTATCTGGTTCTTCTTCCTATTCCAGAAGGATGTGTTCGGGAAGAAGTTCATGATAGTACGAATCCAAAGGTGGTCCGGGAGATGCAGATCCAATTCCTGTCAATGCCAGTACAAAGCCTTTGTGATCCCCAAGTACTGCTGGTACTATGCTATGGGAGTATGCATCATCCGCATAGCATGCTCATGATGTTCTTGATGATCTCGCACAATTCCCAATACAAAATTTGCTCCAGATTTGGTATCTGAGAGTTCTATCGGTTGTTTATTGTCTCCCACCGATGAAATTTTGGATAGGGTAGTAGGTCCGAAGCTGTATATGGGTGGTGGCCGTCTAACTCTCTTCCTCAGAGTGATCATTATTCTGGCACCGCCTAGAGTGTGAAGATGAATTATTCGTTCTTCTTTAGACCTGTACCGACTAAGATGGTTTACTTATGGAGGCGATTCACTCCTATACCTCGACAACTAATCTCCCGAGAAATCATTTCCGTCATTATAGAACCAAGATCGTATCGTTATATTATTCGTTATTGCCTAAAACCACTGCTCTGATACCAAAAATGTCATGCCCCTTATAATTACGATATTTATCAAAATAATACAATAAATTTTAGTGAGCAACACAGATATAAAATAGTACATTGATAATTAAAACATTCTTGATAATGTACAGAAATACATATATATTTCTTAATACAGTGATCCATTACATTAGTGCCAAAATATACAGTCTCAAAAGAAAAATAGCTTAGTAAAACAAAAATTATATATTTCTGACTAATATTCAAATGGCAGCCTCAGTAGTCTACACCCGCTGCCTTTCCATTGGATCACCTTGTCCACCATTATGACCATGTTCGGATCCTAAGCTCTTGGAAACGCTCGGGATTCAACTTGAATCCGGGAGTAACAATTAATCTCACGAGACAAAGTATACATGGTATATGAAAGTTAATCAAGATAAACAGTCCAAACAACATAAGGCATTCAAAACACATAATGCAGATTATATACGTTATACCAAAGATATACGTATCATATAATCATAACGCTAAGTAAAAACAAGTTGAATTGTACTGAAGTCCTCCTGTGAGTCAGAGTTCTTGATCGGAAGTGCCCGACTCACTTGAATGCAGCTAGGTTAGCCACTTAAGGACTACCGGCCTAATAGGTCCTACACCTAGTTTTTAACCACCAAAAGGTATTCCATGGTCAGCCCTTCCGCTCAAACGAGTCACAAGTGGTGCTAGTCCCACAGAGATGGGACAATCCCATATATGATTCAAATAGACATATAAGCTATCCAGAGTATGTGATATTAGAGCTACTATCTAATTGCTTTATCCGAGTCGATTGCAAAACTTTGCTTGGCTCGGACGACTACAAGTTCCTATAAGAACACATTATGAACAATGATCAATACTCAATCTCACTCTTGACATTCCAAATACCATCTAGTGCAATGTAACTAATATGGAACTATTAGACCTAAACCATGATCATCAAGTTCCTTGGCTTGCAACATTTTTGCACATTTGAACACTTTTCCAGAATTTATACCGACAATTTGAAAAACCATATCTCCTAATACAAGTGTCCAAATGAGGTGTTTTCAAATCCTATGGACTCCTTATTTAGCCTAGTTTCAATGAAAAATGATTTTAGCATCTAAGAACATGCATACTATTCCCAGTTCAATAAAATAGTGACCTTTGTCCAGATTTCATTCCAGAATTTTAGGTCGTCTTCAAAAATTCCTAAATTAGTTTACACAAATCCAAATTCAACAAATGACCGATCAAATTAAAGCTCATTATGTCTACTTTAATCCTAAAAAATTGCATTGCAATTGGACCTCATTTAAAGTCCCAAAAATTGATTGCAAAATGACTATCAATACTGGAATTTCAAAACAGTTTTTGGGTTTTAGTACAATTCAATCTTGAAGCTTCCAAAATTCCTACCAAACCTCTATCCTACACAATTTCAAGTTTTGAACATAATGGAACCTTTAAAATGGAGAAATTCCAATTCCCCTAGTTTGCCTTGCATCTGGCCAAACCTTGGTTCATTGTGGCCGTCACTATTTCACAATTCTCGCTTCACAAACACCCTAATTTCGGTTCCTAACCACATTTTATCTTGTTATTTAGACCATATACATATATATGTTAAACTACATTGGAAAATCAGACAGAGCCTCCCCCTAGGGTTTTAATTAGCCAACTTCATAGAAAACTAGAGAAATCACCAGTAAACTCCAGTACACAACTAGTAGGCTTAGAATTGCTTACCTTAATTGTTGTTCGGTAGATTTCAAAAGATTTATCTCTTCCTTGGCTTATCAAATGTAATAAAATCATATAAATTGTTCATGAAAAAAGACATATAAATTGATATTGATGATTGAAGCTTCCTTTTATGGTCCCCGTGACACGTATTGTCAGACAAACCCTAAACTAAAACATGAGGAAGTATTCATTATACTCCTACACGACTAGTGTCTGTTTGGGATAACAATGGTAGATAAGCTTTTACAAACGGAAGATAAGATAAAAGTCAGATTGTACGTGTGATTTATATTTGGGATAATGGTAATATAAAAGACTTTTTTCTAAATGGACTCTTGTTTGAAATAGCATTTGAAAAGTCATTTGAAATGTAAAATGAATAAAAATGACATAAATCTTATTGAATACCACACCACACACGCACACACATATATTAGTTGTATATATTGTGATAATCGAAGATAAAAAATTAAATTTAAATTTGATATAAAAAAAATATTATTAAAATACTTTAAAATACTTAATTAAATATATTCGAATAGATAAATTAGAATGCATAAAAATGTATATTTAATAGTACATTTTTTATTGGGTTACCTATTCCTAAATTTTTTCTCTATAAGCTAAAAAAAATTCACTTCAAAAGCTAAAAAAGTGACTTGTATCGAAGCCACATTTTTACAATAAATCCATCAATTCTTGAAGTTATCCAAACGGTCCATATTAGCTTTTTTGTTTTTCTTTCTTCCGTTGGGCATATTTTATTGTTTGATGGGCTTTTTGCCTTAGCTACAACCTCACCAAACCTTGCCAAACAGGTCATCTCATAAGTTATTTGAACATTGCAATGATCTGACCATTTCGAGCTCAATCTAGACGATAAAATAATTCAAAGATATCCTAAGCTAACATACCCGTGATCCTTTATTCGCCCCCTACATTTTCTCGAAACTTAATATATTACCGGGAATTTACGTCGATCCAGGCTTGACCAAAGCACAAGTTGAACTAAATGTCCTTTAAAGAGAGATTTGGAGATGAAGAAACTGAGTTTCTCAGATGCATAAGTAAGCGAGGAAAAGATTGCTTACCTGGAGAGAATTAGGAATCGCTGAACACTATATTCTTCGCTTACGGGGCGGGAAGGAAGCGATCAATTTGCTAAGCTCCAATTTTTCTGTTTATTACTCATCTCTCTCTAACTTTTTCTCTTTTCGGTCTCAACACTTTACGTTAGTAGCAATTTTGGGCCATCGAAGACTTTTATGAGAAAAGAAGATAAATAAAGGTAAAAAAAATTAATTGAATTCAAATGCAATATGAAGTATAATTTTTTTCAAAAAAAAAAAAGTTATTGCTTTTTTTATACAACTTTTTAAAGTACTTTAAATTTAAAGAAATTATGACAAGTAAAATGTTGGTGAAACTCTTAAAATAATGAAGTGTTCTCAGTGATTTTTTCCCCCAAAAAGGTAAAGATAATAGACAGGTTCTATTTTATTATTTTGACCTAACAATAAGTTAATGTAGAAAATCATAATCGATAGAAGTGAAAAATATTATCTCCCCCAAATGGAAATAGTTAGAAATGAGATTATGAGAAAATAAGTTAAAAAATACATGCTTGGAAATTTTATTGATCATGAGGGCATAATATGTTTTCAAACATAATAAAAAACATCGGTGTAAAAAAAATATGGGTAAAACTTTTTTTTTTTTTTTTTTTGATAAACGAAGCGACCTTACAAAAAAACACTAAGTTATATCCTTCTCGAGCCGCCGACGAAGCTCCATATCGCAGATGAAAGGATGTGCGGTCAGGGCATCGCCGATAAGCTTTTTTCGCTAGATGATCCGCGATCATTCGCCCCGCGCTCAATATGTGCCACTCCCACCGACGGTCCCTTGGCGGACGGTGTATTTCGCAATGAGATTACGATCCTCATGTAAATCATTAAGCTTACTCTGTATCAGCTCTACGGCCTCAGCAGCGTCAGATTCCAAGATGATCTGCCTATATCCCATATCCCATGCTAGTTTAAGGCCTGTAGACATCCCCAAAGCTCGGCGGATAAGCTATCCCCTTCCATCCCTTTGAAAAGAAATCCCTGCAGAAAGTTGTTGTGCTCATCTCGGAAAACGCCTCCATTAGCTAATACAGCGCATGAATGGGAGAAAGCCCCATCTGTGTTTAATTTTACCCATCCTGGTGGTGGAGGTGTCCACTTTGCTCCACGAACGCTAGCAAGATGCTGCCCTTGGAGTGTTGCACCAAGACGCACCTGGGCAGCTTGTATGCTTTCTCTTAAGGCAGTAACGTTGTTTTGAATGCTGTTACTTGAGACCAGTTTCCCTTCAAAAACAAAGATATTACAGCGCCTCCAAACCCACCAGCAGAGGATGACAAAGGTCTGGCTCTAGTCCTCCGCTTGCTTACTCTTCCCTCGGCAACTAATGTTCCAGCGGAACCATTCTTCAAAGGTCAGGTTAAAGAATTTCTGCCAATGACGTTATGGCACAGTGAGCTTCCAAAGGTTGAGTGTCCGTGGGCAATCCCTGAGAAGGTGCAAGAGCGTCTCTTGATCTAGTCCACAAACTGGGCATGATGCATCGGTGCATAGCCCCCTTTTATATCGTGACATATTAGTGAGCAATCGTTTATGGACAACTAGCCAAGTAAAAACTTTGCATCTTTCCGGTACCTTCAATTTCCAGATTTTACCCCACAAGGGATCCGGATAGGGCTCTGCATTGTCCAGAAGTGAAACATAAGCAGATTTAACAGAGAAAGTCCCACTTTTGTTCCATTTCCAGCGCAATCTCTCATCTGACAAGATATCTATGCCATCCTGCACTTTGTTCCACGTATGTTTGATGCCACTCCATAAGTTAGATCCCGGTTTGTTCATGTCAATCCTTGGGAGTTTATCATTACCACAATTATACTTACTCCAGATCACATTCACCCAAAGATCATTCCTTCTGGGAGATAATCCCCAGCCTATCTTCATAAGATACGCACGATTTTGGAGATGAGCATGGCGTAGGCCCAAGCCACCTTTCACTTTGGGCTTGCATATAGCATCCCATGTGACTAGCGGTATTTTTTGGTGATCCTCCGTGCCACCCCATAAAAACCTCTGATTGCACTGGTCCAAGGATTCACATGTACTAACTGGTAGAAGAGAAGTCTGCATAACATACCCTGGGATTGCGGTAGTAACTGCTGAAACGAGAGTAGCTCTCCCTGCTGAGGATAGGGATTTTGCTTTCCACGTTGAGAGTCTCGTCTTCACTTTGTCTACAACAAAACAGTAGGACTCCTTAGTGACCCTTTCATGGTGCAAGGGGACACCAAGGTACTTTCCCAAATCATTTGTGATGGAGAAGCCTAGTGTGGCACACAACTCACTCCGCCGAATATGGTTGACATTCTTGGAAAAGAAGACTCTCATTTTCTACTTATTAACCTTCAAGCCAGAACTATCACAGAAATTCTTGATACAGTCATTAATTGTAGACACCTGCTCCATTGATGCTTCTGCAAAGAGGATAATATCATCTGCAAAAAATAAGTGGGAGAGAGGGGGACCATTCTTATTAAGGCGGATCGGCTTCCAAGAGCCCTCATGAATAGCTGCTTGAATAAGATGAGCCAGTTTCTCCATGCAGATGACGAATAAATATGGTGATAAATGATCCCCTTTGCCGCACACCCCTGGTTGCGTAAATTCCTCGATTTATCTCCATTCCATAGAAGTTGCATCGGGTGAGGAAACACTGTTTGGGTAATGACTTCACGAATAGACGTAGGGATTTGGAGTTCCTGCAAACAATTTCGTAAAAATTGCCAATTGACCCTATCATATGCTTTTTCTAAATCAATCTTAATAGCCATGAACCCCTTCTTCTTCGTCATGCTCTGCATGGTATGAATAACCTCTTGAGCCACAATTATGTTATCGCTACTATGCCTCCTTGGGACAAAGCTGCATTGATTTGGAGCTATCACCTGGGAAAGGAATGACTTGAGCCTGTTAACAATAATCTTCATGACAACTTTGTAGATGACGTTACAAAGACTGATTGGTCTCAGGTCCCCCATAGTTTCCGGAGGATCCTTCTTTGGGATGAGGACAATCAGAGTGCCATTAACTTCCCATATAGCCTGTGGGTTAGCAAATAAATATCTCACATAATTCACTACAGACGTACCTACCGTGCTCCATTGATTTTGATAGAACAGGGCATTAAACCCATCAGGGCCAGGAGCTTTAAGTGCACCCATACTAAATATAGCTTCCTTAATTTCAATCTCTGTAACTTTTCTATTACTCCACCTTAGCAGGTCCTCATTGACACATGGCTATGAGACAGGGCAGCTGAGTCCTGGCCGAGCCAAGTCATCCTCTGTTAATAGATGAGAGAAGAAGGACCGGGCCATACCTTTGATTTTAGCAACATCATACGTCCATGTGCCTTCCTCATCCTTGATAGCCTCAATTTTCTTTGTTTTCCTTCGACGGTTGGCACGTGCATGAAAGTAACGGGTGTTCCGATCGCCATACACAGACCATTCTATTCTAGCTTTCTGTGCCCAAATCAGAGATTCTTGCAACAAGACATCCTCCAGTTCTTTCCAAAGTGATAGTTGCAGGTCGGCATATTTATCTATCTTGCCAAACCTAGCAATAGCCCGATTGAGTCCGTCAAGCCTCCGAAGTAACTTTTTCTTCCTTGCTTCAATATGTTTAAACACTTCTTTATTCCACTTAGAGCAGCCCTGAGAAAATTGATTAATATTTTGAATCCAAGAGGTGTTATGACTCCAAGACCGTTGAACAAATTCATCAAAATTCTCATGCAGGACCCAGGCCGCAATAAAACGAAAGGGTCTATTAGGCTTGTTCTTAACCGGCTCAGTATTTAACCGGAGAAGGAGCGGCCTATGATCCAATTTAAAGAAAGGCAAATGGGTGACAGAGGCATTAGGGAACATAGTAACCCACTTCTCATTTGCAAGTATCCGATCAAGACGTGCCTCAGAGTTCCCTCTCTCCCACGTGAACTCCGGACCAGCAAAACCTACATCAATCATGCCTTGCATCTCCACCCAACGGCTTAAGTCCCGGTCATAAGCAATTCGAAAAGGGGCGATTGACCTCCTTTCACTATGAAGCAGTGTGCCATTCAGGTCCCCAACTAGCCACGAGCCATGCATCCGAGACAAGGGTGCTAGTCTTGATAAATTCTCCCAAAGTATCCCGGACTCCTTGGTTAGGACTGGCATATACCACTGTAAATTTCCAATTACAACCAATAGCATTAGTAATCTGAAAATGTAGGAACTGGTGATGACGTTCCAACAAAGAGACAGTTGTAATACTATCGTCCCACAAACACCAAATATCTCCACTATACCCCACACAATCCATTAATTCCATGTTTGAGAAACCTAGTCTTTGAGCTCTAGCCTGAGCCATCTCCTGTGTACATCTAGTTTCCATGATAGCAATAAAATTTAATTGATAATGATTTTTTAAGTCACGTATTAGGGCAGGGAAGCTTTGTGCTCCGGTACCACGTGAGTTCCATAACATGAAATTCATGGGGAAACAGTAGACGGGTGTTGGGGTATTTCTGCCTCCCCTCGGACTTATCCTGTTCAATCATTTGTTCATCCATTTTTTCCTGGTTCGAAGCCAAGGTGGCTTGACTTTGTGCAAAACTTGCAGGCGCTGCCACACATGATGAAGACGCAATTGATGAGGGAGCAGGAGTTACTTCCACGTGATTGTCATGCGTCACATCAAGAGATTGGGGATTTTGCATTAAATCCGGCCCTTTTGTGGCAATTAATTGAATAGGATTTGAACCTTGAAGAATCTTAAAGGAATTAACGTGAGTGAGCTGAATATCCTGGCCCACCTGCGAGATTTCAGGCCCATCACGTGTAGGCATTTTGATTTCCTTCCCTTTTAGTTTGCCCTTGCTCACATTTTTCCTTTTGCTGCCTACTTGAATCCACTCACCTCGTTGTGGGCCCTTTTCCTTGGTCAAATCCCCTTTATTAGCCTTCTTTCCCAACAAAATTTCCTTATTCTCTTGCAATATTTCCTTTTTCATAGCCACGTGATTATACTCTTGTTTATTCTCAGATTTGCGCCAGTCAACTGTACTCTTTAAATGCCCATTTATGCCCTGCTTCATATCGCCTTTAATGGAGCCCCCGAAATCTCGCCTTAAGATCTGTAATTTCCCAAATGGAGACGCGCCGGGAGATGAGTCGCCGGTAACAATGGGGGTAGCGCCGCCGTCAGGTTTTTCATCCTTCTTCGATGTTCCGCTGCTACTATTCTCATTAGTTCCATCCTTATTTCCACCATTCTTGGACTGTACTTCATCTTCATTCTTATCCTGGGTCGTTGGGCATTTATCCTTCTTGTGTCCATACTTCCCACACGTGAAGCATACTTGGTGAAGACCCTCATAGACTATTGGACGTTCCTCCCCAAATACCTTGTAGGACGGTAGTAATGGTTTCTGCAGGTCAATCTCAACGCAAATCCGGGCAAAGCCTCCTTTATCATAGATAGACGTGGATCAATCTACTTTAATCATTCTTCCAATCATATTTCCGATTCTCCGCAGGGATTCAACATTGTAAAACTTGAATGGTACGTCAGGTAGGCGAACCCAGGCAGCAATGTGACACTGAAGGTCAGCCTTCCAAGGGTTAAAATTCGGAAGCCATCTTTGGACAATGAGATAGTGATCATCAATCATCCAAGGGCCTTCCTGAAATGCGTAGTCCCTATCCTCCTTTCTTGAGAACGAAACAATATAGTAGCCATTACTCAATGGGATTAGCTTGAGCGGATCCTTGGGGCGCCACATGCGGTTGATACGATCACGGATGATGTATGTAAGGAAATTCGCACCCATTATTTTGAGGATGAGTGAGTTCATCCAGGGAAGGCACCAAGCAGCATATTCCTCAGCTGAGAATTTTAATACCCCAGGTCTACCCTCCTCCAGTCCTTCTTCTTGAACAGCATCCTCCTCAGTCTCCTGCCTAACATCCCTGATCTCCGTCTCATTCATGCGATTAAAAAAATCCTTCCAACCACGAACGATGTCATCCTGTTCAGAGTGTTCCATTAGAAATGCAGCACACCTTGGAGACAATAGTTTGTCCCAATACGATAGGCGTTGCGAACCATTCGCCCGTTTTGCATTAGGACCCGCTGGGTGATCTTCACCAATCCGCTTATCAGCAATCTTCTGCCCAAACGTAAAGCCTGAGCCACTCTTGTCTTTGTCGTTTGCTCCATCTCCATCACCGTCCCCTTCAACAGTTCCCTCCTTCCCGCCGGTTGCGGTTCGCCGAGTAGCATTTGCTCTTTTCTCACTTGCTATCTTCTCACTCATTTCAACAGTAATATGGGTAAAACTTTAAAAAGGTACTTTTAACCAACGGGGGTTTGGTCTAACGGAAAGGGCTAGTTCTTCATAGCGTAATGAATCAAGGTTTGAATCTATACTGGGAAATGTGTCTACATTTAGTACTTTGAACATAATTACCTCGAATAAGAGGACATCTATGTCAAAAAAAAAAAAAAGTTGCTTTTACTTTTAGCCAAATTTCCCACTGGTTTTAGTTTCTTTAATACTTTTCTTAATGGTTAAGATGAAGTAATGAAATAGTATATATCCATTCCAAGCTATTGGGGGAATTCAATATAAAATTTGTAGATAAATTAAAATGTAATAAAATCATACAAATTGTTCGTGAAAAAAGACATATAAATTAATTTTTTTTTTTTTTTTTGCTCGATTACATATAAATTAATATTGATGATTGAAGCTTCCCTTTATGGTCCCTGTGACAAGTATTGTCAGACAAACCGTGAACCTTTTTTTTTTTTTTTTTTTTTTGGCCTATAGACAAACCGTGAACTTAAACAAGAGGAAGCATTCATTATATTCCTACATGAATACATCTCAGAAGCTCTTTGAACATTGCAAGGTGAAGTTGATGGCCCAAGAGAACCGACTAGCTCAAAAACCTGCAATCAATTGACAATTTGAATGGGAAAAACCTTGATTGGATAGCAAATTTTTTCAACTAAAATTATTACATCTGAAAGTAGGCTTTCTGATACTTAAGGAAACACAATGTCTCCAACATTGCTCAAATTGTGCATACGTAGTCCTTCACAACGTGACGAACTAAAATTTGAATCTCTATTGGGGAAAATATCTACATTTAGTACCCGACAATGCTTCAAACAAAATTGCCTCCAATAGAAGGATATCTATGCCTAATAAATAAATAAAAGTTCTTTTACTTTTAGCCAATTTCCCTAATGATTTTAGTTTCTTTAATGCTTTTCTTAATGGTTAAGATGAAGCAATGAAATAGTATATATCCCTTCCAAGCTATTGGGGGAATTCAATATAAAATTTGGAGATAAATTAAAATTTAATAAAACCATACAAATTGTTCATGAAAAAAGACAAATTAATATTGATGATTGAAGCTTCCCTTTATGGTCCTTGTGACAAGTATTGTCAGACAAACCCTGAACTGAAACAAGAGGAAGCATTCATTATGTTCCTACAAGAATACATCTCAGAAAATCCAAGAGAACCAACTAGATCAAAAACTTGCAATCAATTAGCAATTTGAATGGGAAAAACCTTGATTGGATAACAAATTTTTCAACTAAAATTATTACATCTAAAAGTAGGCTTTCTGATACTTATGTAAACACAGCTTTTCCAACATGGCTCAAATTGTGCATACGTAGACCAGAACCCAGTTGCCTCTCTGTTTCAATCCAGCTCTTACCAGGCATCTTCTTAACCCCTCTATCTTCCATTAACTTTCTGATCTCCACGGCATCATTCCATCGGCCTACTGCTCTATAAATATTACCCAGAAGAACATAACTTAGATGGTGATCAGGTGCCAGCTCGATCATCTTCTTCGCGATTCTCTCTGCAGTGATAGAGTCTGAACATTTGGTGCATGCTCCAAGAAGAACTGCCCAAAGTGATGAATCATATCTACAGTCTGCATTTTCTAGCAAGTTTTCAGCCTCTTCTATTAGCTCAGCACGGCCAAAAAGATCGATCATGCAAGTATAATGCTCAGTGCCATGTTTAATCCCATAGTCTTTTGTCATTGAGGCAAAATACTTTCTCCCTTCATCAACCAAACCTGCATGACTACAGGCAAAAAGAACGGCAATAAAAGTTATGTAGTCAGGTTTCATGCTCTCTTTGATCATCTTCTCAGATAACTCGAGTGCTTCTCTCCCTCTTCCATTCTGAGCAAGTCCACCAATCATGGAGTTCCATGTTATCATATTTCTAACTGGCATAGTAAGAACAATCTCTTTGCAAAATGAATGCAGCCACATTTTGCATATAAATCAACTAAGGTCGACTCTACTATAACATCTCTCCACCCACCCCTTCTCACGTACTGGCAATGAACCTCTTTTCCCTGTCTCACAGCTGCCTGTGACGAACACGCTCGAAGAATAGTCCCAAAACTGTAAAGGTCCACCTCTTTCATTTCCCTAACAAGATTAATCACAGTTTCACATTCTCCATTTTGACAGTATACACCAAGCATAGCAGACCAGGAAATTGCATTCTTATTGCTCAAGATGAACTAAATGTCTTTTTGAAGAAAGATTCGGAGATCAAGAAACTGAGTTTCCCAGATGCATAAGTTAGCCAGGGAAAAGATTGCTTACCTCGAGAGAATTAGGAATCGCTGAACACTATATTCTTCGCTTACAGGGCAGGAAGGAAGCGATCAACTGCGAAGCGAACCACGATCAAGAGAAGAATCCCAAGGTTCCAATTTTTTGTTTATTACTCATCTCTCTCTTAACTTTTTCTCTCTTCGGTCCCAACACAAATTTACGCCAGTAACAATTTTCGGCCATCGAAGACTTTTATGAGAAAAGAAGATAAATAAAGGTAAAAAATTAATTGAATTCAAATGCAATATTTCAGTTGTATGAAGTATAACTTTTTTAAAAAAAAAGTTATTTGGGCGTCATATTCTTAATCACTTTAATCTCTTTTTAAAGTACTTTAAATTTAACGAAATTATGACAAATAAAATGTTGGTGAAACTCTTAAAATAATGAAGTGTTCACAGTGATTTTTCCCCCAAAAAGGTAAAGATAATTGACAGGTTCTATTTTGTTATTTTGACCTAACAATAAGTTAATGTCTAAAATCGTAATCGACAGAAGTGAAAAATATTATCTCCCCCGAATGGCAAAAAAAGTTAGAAATGAGATTTTGAGACATAGTATGTTTTCAACCAGAAATAGAAATGTCTAAGTGTATCTCAACAGCGGAAGTAGCCTTTGTGATAATGACACGGATATGGAGGATTGAATAGAGGATATTATTCATAATACAGGAGAAGAGATTTTTGAGCAATCACATGTATATGGTAATATATGTAGTGATGTAGAGAAGATATGTTGTACCCTGGTTGTAAAAAAATCAATTGTTAAACGCAGTATTGAAATTGGTAAGGTTAAAGCATAGCATGGATGGAGTGACAAGAGTTTCTCAAAAATGCTTGATGCTTTTAAGGACATGCTTGTAGATGACAATGTGTTGCCACATCAATACTATGATACTAAGAAAATACTTTGTCTACTGGGGATGGAGTACAAAAAATATTCATACTTGCCCGAATAATTGCATATTATATGAAAAGAATTTGAAAAGAAGTAGAAGTGTCTGATATGTGAAACCCCAAGGTACAATCAAATAAGAGCTTGCAAAAGTGTTGTAGTATCTTTCAATCATACCTACGTTCAAACGCTTGTTTGCTAATGAAAATGATGTAAAAAATTTAAGCTGGCATGTAGATAAGAGGATTTCTAATGGAAAGCTTCGACATCTGGTTGATTCTTCTTAATGGAAGGAAATGATCAATTATTTCCTAACTTCGGTATAGAACCTAAAAACCTTAGGCTTGGCCTTAGCACAGATGGAATGAATCCTTATGGTAGCCTTAGCAGTATCCATAGTTCATGGCCTGTTCTCCTAATTATTTACAACTTATCTCATCTGTTACGCATGAAACGAAAGTATATTATGTTGTCTATATTAATTTCGGGACCAAAACAACCCGGAAATGACATTGATGTTTACTTATAGCCCTTGATCGAAAATTTGAAAGAGTTGTAGGACGAAGGTGTCGGTGTTTTTGAATCAAACAAGAAGGAGGTTTTTAAAATGTGAGTCATGATCTTTTGTACTACAAATGACTTCCTAGCATATGTAAACTTTTCAGGATATAGTGTAATATCCTAATTTATTTTTAAGATTTAATTAAAAAACAATAATAACAATAACAAAAAAAAAAAGATTATTATTATAATATAATACAATATAATATTGTATTATATTATAATATAATATAAGGTGGGCAGGGTGCTCACTGATTTATTGTTTGAGATGAGTGGAATGGTTTATCCACTCCTAGAGGGAGTGGTTTACCCACTCCCAACCATTCCAATCATTTCCCAACCCTTTATTTAAACACATATCCATACTGAAACACTCACAGACACATGGTCATAGAGAGGCAGGAGGTGAGAGGAGAGTGTGAGGAAGAAAAAGAGGAAAAAAGAGAAGATGTGGAGGCTATTTTAAGGTATATTATTTATTTTATAAGATTATTTAGGTAGCCAAACTAATTTCTTTTCAACAAACTTCTTTCATGAAAGTCATTCTATATATTTTTCTCTTTCTAATGAGGGTAATATTGTGTTAGTTAGTGAAAATGTTGGGATTATGATTTTAGGAGAGTTTTAAGTTTTGAAAATAGATGACTACATATATGTAGAAGATGATTAATAGTAAATTTTAATCGGTTTAAATTTGTTGGTAGAATTTTAAATTTAATTTTTATATTAAAAAAAGTTTAGGATTTGTCCAAGATGTTTTTACAGATTAAATGTTGAATAAATAATTTATCTTGGTTAATAGAGATATTATTGAAATTTTAATTAGTTTAGTTTTCGAAATTTGAAGGACTAATCAGTCATTTTTGAAATTCGTCGGCCTAAATTGTCATTTTGGAAATTCGTAGTCCTAAACTGTCATTTTTAAATTTATATGCCTAAAGCTGTCATTTTGAAATTTGTAGGACAAAACTGTCATTTTTAAAATTTGAAGGATTAAACGATCGTTTTTAAAATTTAAACCCCAAACTGTCATTTTTCAATTTTTATTATAAAAATATATTATTATTATTATTATTAAAATTTGTATATTGTGAATTATATGAAATTATAAATTATAATCTTGATTACGTAGAGTTCTAAAGGGTTATTAATTGTTAGTAAATTGATTGTGATAGATTGATTTTTGGCATGTGTTTGAGTTCTTGGATTAAGAGTAGTGTGATAATCATCACTTTTGAGAGATAACTACTTTCCACTTGTTATGTGTATTGGTATGTTGTTTCTAAGTATTTTGTGAAATGATTATGAATATTTTAATAGAAATTGTCTTGTGGGACCTTATGATTTGAATTACGAAATATATTCATATGTTTATATATGTATAAGAATTGAGAATCGATATATCATCGTATGTATATGAGAATGATTTAAAAAAACACGATATGAACATGAAATATCCTGTAAAATTCTCGTCAAGCTATTTATTGTGATAATTATGATAATGGTTGAATTGGGAAGAAATTGAGTAGTTTATTTCATCACGTGATGTAGCCTCTATTGGTGCGGGATGATTGTCTTTCTATTATTCCACTAGTTCAATAAAAAAGCACGCCCTCCTATTTCAATAAAGGCTTGCGACACCCTACTAGTTCAATGAGGGGAAAAGACCCACGATTTGGGGCATACACTCTAGAGATTTTGGTCGGTCCTTATTGTAACGTCCTCCATTTTTACTTAACATAATGACTAATTAAGGGTCGATCAATAACTAAGTAATGCTTCATCATTTATCAAAATATACAAATTAAATCAGAGTACGCAAAATGAGTCCTAACGTGGCAATATACAATCATCCAACGTATACCAAAAGACGGAAGCACTACTGTCAAAAGAAGTAGCTTAAGCTTCCGAAATCTTCCCTGATGGACCCGTACGGGAACTATCACCTGGAAAAATGTGGTAACCATCAATCCACCTCATTACGAATACTAATATGTGCTAGTGAGGTGCCATGTGGAACAATTTATATAACAAAGTATTTTAAAAAAATAATATATATAATTTGCCAATATCCACATCACAAAATTTCATATCAGAATTATGTATCACAGTTTTCATTAACACAATTCCCAAGATACCTCCCACCAATCCAACTGAACCGCCTTATTTCCTCCGACTAGACC
Organism: Acacia acuminata; assembly: GCA_019022655.1. Taxonomy (NCBI): domain Eukaryota; kingdom Viridiplantae; phylum Streptophyta; class Magnoliopsida; order Fabales; family Fabaceae; genus Acacia; species Acacia acuminata. The sequence continues at coordinate 1,628,860 of JAFJYI010000166.1, forward strand.
CATGGGCTAAGTTACATCCACATTCGGGTACTCGAAAGCTCACTCGTCATGTGATGAGGACCGCCAAAATCCTCGAGCACATGTCCCTGACCATGGGTCTTTCTCCCTTATTGAACTAGCGGGGTGTCGTACGCCCTCATTGAACTAGTGGGTCAGTCCCTCATTGAACAGGTGGGACAATATAAAGCCAACCATCATGCATTAATGGAGGCCTCACCACGTGGTGGAATATATTACTTTATTTCCTCCCAATTCAACCCTTCCCATGATTATCATAATAAATATCATAATATCAAAACTCTCAATTCTTATACATAAATAAATAAATATGTATAAATCATAATTTAAAACATAAGGTTCCGCAAGGCAATTTATATTAAAAATATTCATAGTGATTTCACAAAATACTCACAAACAACATATCAATACACATAACAAGTGGAAAGTGGTTACCTCTCGCCATAGCTAACAATTATCACATTGCTCCTAATCCGATAGCTCAAACACACTCCAAAAATCATTCTACCACAACCAATTCACTAACCATTAATAACTTTTTCAAACTCCACATAATTAAAATTGTAATTTATAATTTCATAAAAATATACAAAATTTAATAATGAATATTATTAAAATAAAAACTGAAAATAACAATCCTTCAAATTTCAAAACTAAAATGATTAAAATTTCAATAATATCTTTATTAACCCAGAGGCTATTCCAATACGTCATCAATACTTTAAGTTAGAAGTTTAATAAATACCAATTATCCTACAAATTATGCTTTATTACATTACATATAATGTTTCTAAAAATTCAAAAAATGTATATATGTACCTTGACTCTTTACATAGGACTTTTCCAGAATTTTTCTGATTAAACTTTGAAAATTCGTAATTAATTTTATAAAAATCTAAATGAAGTGTTTCCAAAAGCTACGTGTTCCTTAGCATGTCTACTTTCACATAAAAATAATATCAATAGCCATAAAATATTATATTATTCCCAGATTTTTAAAATGCAAACATTATCCAGAAAACTTTCCAAAATTGTGACTCAACTTCCAAAAATCATATCTCAAGTTACAAACCTCCGTTCAAGGGGATCCAAAGCTATTTTTAAAGATTAATATGAGTACTATCAACACACAAAATTTCATGAAATAAATCAAAGGTTTCATATTCCAAAACCATGCCAGAAGATGATCACTATTCCTGGAACATAAAATTCGTCCAGATTTTCGGTTAAACTTCGGAAAATCATATCTCCCTTTCTACACGTCCGATTTAGGTGTTCTTTGGATTTTTGGAAATTTTGATATGCCTACTATTTACTGTAAAAATCTCAAGGAAAAACTCAAATTTTTTCCATTTCAAAAACGAGCCCGAAATTTACTGTTCACGTCTGAAACTGACATTTTCCAGTTTTCAGTGTCTAACTTTGAAAAATCATAACTCTCAGTATACACTTCCGTTTTGGCTGGGTTTTAGCTCGTTTTAAAGGTTAATATGTCTACTATTTACTGTAAAAATTTCAAAGAAAAATTCAAATGTTTGCCATTCCAAAACCAAGCCCGAAATTTATTGTTCACCGGATATGCAGAAAGCATTCCAGATTTTGGCTGAACTTTGGAAAATCACATCTCTTAATCTACACATCCGTTTTGGCTGGGTTTTGGCTTATTTTAAATTTTAAGATGTCTACTATCTTCCATAAAAAAATTCATGCAAAAACTCAAACGTTTTCCTTAGAAACATACCAGCACAAGATGCTCTGTTCACAGCCCAAAAAACAGAGCAGCATCACGTTTTGCATCCTAACTATCCCTTGTAGCTGATTAAAACCATGAAAATAGGAAACATAAGGCTTAAGGAACTTACCTAGGTTGATTCCTCAAGCTTGCACAATGAGTTCCTTCGTTTTCTCTGCCTTGCTCTTGTTACAACTCTCATCTCTCCCTCTCTACGTTTTTCTGTTTCTGTTTCTTTCTTTCTTTGCTAGTGACCAATCTACTGATATAAAGAGGAGTGGAGAAGGTGGTGTGGAGCTCAAGAAGCATGGGCTGTGCAGTTGCTGACGCATGGGAGCATGGCATCGTTGATCTCTTAATGATTTAGTGTTCTCTGCGTTTTCGTGTTGGCAGAAGAGATAATCTTTATTTGCAGAGATATCCTTCCGAATGTGTTGGGCTGAACAAAATTAAGATGGAGTGGGCTGGTTTCATTGTATATTAAAGTCAAATGGGATGGGCTGGTTCTGCTTTACTAGTCTCATGTGTTGTAGCTAACCAGGGGATTATGATGGTGATATGTTTCACACAATAGTCATGGTTTGGACTTTAAACCTTAACAATTCCGTGCTCTAAATTCTGATTAAATATATCCCTGTCTCATCAAATTGAGTTTTGACTTTGCCCAAATTTATTTTGTTGGCTCGGGATATTAAAACTACCATTTTACCCATTCTAAATTTTTAGCACTTGATTATCAATTAATTTCTAGAAAATGAATAAATAAATCCTTATTCCTATATAAGAATTTTCCAATAATTAATTCCATAATTATTTTGGGGAAAATTTCACAATTTAATTTCCCATAAAGTATTCAAATTTCAAATCTCAAAATTTGAGATGTTACTTATCGCATTATCGCATGACCAGTGAGCTTTTTGAATAACCATGGTAATATGGATAGTAACTTAACCACGGGTTTAGTCGTCGGGAATAAGGCGGTTCGGTTGGACTGATAGGAGGCATCTTGGGAATTGTTTAGGGATACCGTGAAATAGAATTTATGATACAAAATTCATGATATGAAATATATGATGTGGATATTAGTGAATTATATTTTTAATACCTTGTTATATAAATTGTTCTACTTGGCACCTCACGAGCACATATTAGTATTTGTAATGAGTTGCAATGATGGTTACCATTATTTTTCAGGTGATAGTTCTCGTACGGTCCATCAGGGAAGACTTCAAAAGCTTAAGTTACTTCTGCTGACAGTAGTGCTTCCATCTTTTGGTACATATTCCCTCTGGTCTTTATTACAAGGTACCAACTAGCAAGTACATTTGGTCCTTTTTATAAGGCACTTGCTTGTTTCCAAGAAGCATTAATTGTTTGTTTCCATGTATACCCATAATTATTAGGGGTAGTAGGTGAGAGTAATAATAATATAATATTAGAGTTTAGTACAACTAATGGGGGTAATATTGAAAATTACTTAAATTTTAGGACAACTTTATTGACTTTAACTGTTTTTATTGATTTGTGTGAATTGTTAGTTGATGTCTTATAATAAGGATCAGAGGGAGTATTGGATTATTGTATAGTGCCACATTATGGCTCATTTTTCATACTCTAGTGTATTTTGGATATTTGGATCAATGATGAAGCATTATTAAATTATTGATCAAACTCTTAAATAATTATTTATGTTAAGGAAATAGAGGATGTTACAAATAGGTATCAGAGCACATGATTCTGATAACACTCTTGCATACACTACATATAGTAGCAATATATAATATTCACGCATACTTTCCCTGTTTAGTATTTCTGTTGTGTTGTTTTATCACTCGCTTGTTATGGTGGGTTTCATCCTTAGGTGGGGAGAATGGCGAACACACGAAGGACTCAATTTGCCATTAACGAACCTCCAAATGCTCCTGAGCCACCGATGTCTCAAGAGAATGAGACGCTTTTACATTGATTTAAAAATACATTAATTGCTATCATGGATGCAAGGTTTTGACAGTTTAAGGAGAATTTTCGAAAGAAGATAAGAGAGGAAAGAGGTATCCCCACGCCAAAGAATCATGACATACTTGATCTTAGTATAGAGGTATCACAAAGACTTGAGCCAAGTGGCTCAACTGATTATGAAAAAACTGTGAAGAGTAATGGGGTGAAGGATCATCACAACTCAATCCTGAAGACCTAGCTATCAACAAGGTTTGGAAGAATGTCCATTGTCACAATCTTGAGAAGTTTTATGAAAAATTGGATCCACTAAAGGCTGAGGCTTGGATTGAGGGTTTGGAAACTATTTCTCAAGCAGTGGTTTGTAATGAGTATTAGAAAGCCAGGGTGGCCATTATACTACTGAGGGATCGTGCCCAAAGATGGTGGCAAAACACAGGTGGTTTGGATGACTCAAGAACAACTTGGAGAGAGTTCAGGACAAAGTTTTTCAATTATTACTTCCTCCAGCATTGAGACATGAGAAGAAGACAACATTTTGCCCTTACATTTCCTCAATTTTTGTATTAAATATTGTCTTTCTTTTTCCCTTTTCATTTTTGGACGAAATTTACATAATAAATTGGGCCAAAAATTGTGCTCCTCCTTTCTTCATTTTGGGCTACAAATAATATTAGGCCTTTACTAAGACAAAAGTTGAACTTTTGTGCCTCAACTTAGCCAAATTTTATGTAACCTCTACTTCTAATATTTTGTCATTTCAAGTGTACCAAAATTCACCATTTTATTCTATTTAATATAACAAATGTACAAAGAATTTTGGTGAATAAAATTTGGATATTACAGCACTAGTCATTCATCATATGCCATATGCAGGAGACTCCACCCAGTAAACTGTATAAAATACTACATAGCAAAATCAATTTTTTTTTTCCCGTTTTTTGTCTGCAGAAGTGAAGTTGAAAAAGGGAAAAAATAATTTCCACACTTTATAAAGTTATGTTCAAGTTAAAAAGAAAAAGGGAATGAAGTCTAAGTTAATATTATTGACTGTCCATTTGTAATACAACCAAAAAAAAAAATTAAAAATTAAAAATTAAAAACTGACTTGAAGACAACCAAACCATATATGAAGTCTAAAATTCTCAAATTTCAAAAAATTAATATATTAATACAAGAGACATTGTAGCAAATAAAATTTCATTTAACACAGTTTCAACAAGTGGCCCCTTCAATATTTTGCATCAACATGGCCTTGTGTTTTCCCAGAGACACAACAACCTCTGACATATCAGGTCTTGCCTGAGGTGCATCAGTGCAACAATTTAAGGCTAATTCAAAAACTGATGATATAGGGAGTAATATATTGCCAGCTTTTTGGCTGCTTGTGTGCAGCAAATTGTCATCTAGAATATCGATGATTGAATGTGGCGTTGATCTGCTGACAAATTCTTTCAAAGTTAGACCTTGAACAAACATTTCATCAGTTGGTTTCTTCCTTGTAAGCATTTCCATAAGCAAAATACCAAAACTGTAGACATGTCCTTTTATTGAAACAGCTCCTTTGGATCCATACTCTACATATAAATTTAAATGCTAAGTTAAATAGTTGAATAACTCAAAAACTATCTTCTAGTAAGTGCATGTACGTATATAAGCTTGTCCATTTGTTCACATGTGTGTGTGTATGAATATAAAAAACATAAATTAAATTAAATTTAATATGATTACTAGATTATCACCTGGTGCCATATAACCAATTGTAGCCAAAGTTCTGGTGTAAATTTCTGATTGGCTTTCACTTAACAATTTGGCAATTCCAAAGTCACTCAAACGGGCCACCATATTTTCATCTAATAAAACATTGCTCGGCTTTATATCACAATGGACCACTGATCTTGAAGAACCAAGATGAAGATACTCCAATGCTGATGCCGCATCAATCATTATGTCCAATCTTTGCACTACATCTAAACAATGGTTGTGGGAGTACAACCATCTATCAAGACTCCCATTTTCCATGAATTCCATTATTAGAGATTTAAAATCACCATTTGAGCAACTACTGATGACCTTAATGAGATTTCGATGATGCAAGGCACATATGACAACACATTCAATGTCAAAACTCCTCAATGCTTCTTCTAAGTTTGAGTTAAAAACTTTCACGGCAACTATCTTTCCATTTGAAAGAATTCCTTTGTAAACTGATCCAAAACTCCCCTTGCCAAGAAAATTACACTCATCAAATCTATTTGTTGCTTGCAGAAGATCATAATAGGATATCCTAATTGGTGCACCCAAATTTAAGAAGTCTTTGTTGTTCATCTCATGACTAGCATGACCCTTCTTAAATTTGAGAAACATTAGGCATGAAGCAACCAAAATGATTGCAAAAACGATGGGCAATAAGCATTTAATCACCAGTATCATTTTAGTTGACATGTGCTTGTTTCCTTTCTTGCATGGATGGACTTTTAGTTGGGGCTTCCCACAAAGATCTTCATTCATTATAAAAGATTCAGATGTAAAATTCTGAAAAGGCCCGCCATTTGGAATTTCTCCATACAATAAATTGTATGAAACATTGATTTGCTTCATATAGACAAGTAACTCTAAGGACTTTGGAATCACCCCAGACAATTGATTATGGGAAAGATCTAATAACTCAATACTTATCATGCCACTAAATGATTCAGGAATAGACCCTTGAAGTTTGTTATGAGACAAAGATAGATTTTGCAATGTTTGCAAGCCACCCATGGTTGTCGGGATGGTTCCTGAAATTTGATTTCTTGAAAAGTTCAATAGTATAATTGCTCTAAAGTTTGATACCTGAGGTGAAATTGTTCCACTCAATGCATTGGAGGATAAGTCTAAGGTCAAGATATCTTGGAGACTCCATAGAGAAGAGGGTATTTGAGAAATCAAGTTGTTAGAGCTGAGATCCAACACTCGCAAAGAAGTATTCCAAAGGCATTCTGGAATCATTCCTACAAACATGTTTTTGGCTAGATTCAACTCAAACAGTTTTTTTATTTGGCAAAGTTTATCTGTGATAGGCCCTTGGAATCTATTGAAACTGAGACTTAAATGTTGAAGTTCCTGCAATTTGTTAACTGTGCCAGGAATCAACCCATTCAAATCATTCCCATCAAAATATATTGACATCAAATTGGTTAAATTCCCAAGTTCATAGGGTATAACCCCGCTAAATTTATTGGAGTCTAAATCCAAGACAATGAGATTAGAAGCATTTGTTATGCATTTTGGAATTTGTCCCGTAAGTTCATTCTGTCCCAACCACAGTTCTTCTAGGTTGGAAAAGTCACAACCTAAACATGATGGGAAAAGACCAGATAGGGAATTAACTCCCATATATAGAAATTTCAATGTTGAAATATTGAATAAACTAGAAGGAATTGGTCCACTCAAATAGTTCATTGCCAAAGATATCTTTTCAAGTTTCCCAAGATTGCCTATGTCCTTGGGTATAAAACCTGCCAAAATGAAACATAATTAATATATGATAACATTTTTGTAATAGAATGAATTATAATAAGGAAAAGGTATATTTTAGTTTGCAGTATTTGTATGCATAAAATATTTAAGTGCATACTTTGTATATAGAACAAAAACAATACAAATTATGAAAAATTTCAAACTCATTTGATTCTATGCTCTTTTTTTATATTCTTAGCAATTTTATGGAGTAATTTTTTAGAACAAATTTTGAAAACAAAAATATTGAAAAAAAGTTTGAATAATTATTTTAAAAATATATCTAAAATGGTGAAGTAAATGGTGAAAGAGTAATTTTCTTCATTAGTATGATTGTCATTAAAGAAAATATAAAGTTACACGCCTCTTCTATAATGTTAGTTCAAAAAACAGCAAACTAGCAATGGAATTTCTGTCGTGGTCTCCTGGATCAGTTTAGTGACAGAATTTCATTGCTAATTATTTAGTCATGAGGAATTTGTCACAGAATTTTGAAATTCTATCGATAAGTTATTTATTTTTTTGTGGTAATTAGTAGAACCAAAGGTAACAAAACATTTAAAAAAATGTTGTTGATTTTTTAAAAAATAAATTTTATTTTTATTTGTTTTTCAAAATACATAACCGAAAACATATTTTTAAACATATTAATTTTTTTCCAGAACAAAAATATTTTTTAACATCCGGAATCAAATTAAATATGCCCTTCATTTTTTTCCATGCACAATTACATGTTTACTATTCTTTCAAATAAGCATTTGAGAATTGCATTTGGATGTTTATGATTATTCTTTCAATATTTTTTGAAGGGAAATATCTTACATATAAATAGGGGGAAAGACAAGGAAAGAAATTTGAAATTGCGAAATTCCAAATCAGGTATTTCCCAAAAAATGAGTTGTGAATTGCTTATCAAATTTTATCATTCCATTATATAAACTCTTGATAACGAATAACGAATCTGATTTAGAATTTTACAATTTCAAAGTTTTTTTTTTTTCTATCTTTTCCCCAGTAAATAGAGATAAAATTATGCATATACTATACATACAATAAGCGCACGAGAATAAGGACATACCTGAAAATGAGTTCTCGCCCATTTCTATAAATTTCAAGGATGTGCAATTACGTAGTGATGGAATGTTTCCCTCTAATTGATTATGAACAAAACAGATGAATTCAAGCAAAGGGAGTTGCTGACAAATCTCTTCAGACCAATTGCCATATATATAGTTGAAGGCAATGCCTACACGTCTCAGAGAAGGCATGTTGAGAAGAAAAGGACTAATTTCACCTGTATGATAAAAACACAATTCATGAATTTGTTTTCTATTGCTCGTTTAATATTACAAAAAAATTGAGATAAGTTAGATTCGGAAGCTCATTATAGTGAAAATAAGCCTCAAAATTCAATAAATGCTTATGGATAGGCTTGAAGACTATTCCTCTTATCCTACTTGTAAGTCACTTCATATGGAATACATGTTTCATCGAAATCAATAAAAAAAAAACTTTAACCTTGTTATTTAACTCTACCATAATTTTACTCCTATTTGATATATATTATACCAATAGAACAAATTATCTACACCATAATAAATGAAGGACAAAATTGTACATTCATATAAAAAAATTTAATAATTTGACTTATAAATAAGTCCAACAAAAATATTACTCCCTCCGTCCCTATATATAAGGATCCTTTTTTTTTTTAATGGGCTTATGCCTTTTCATAAGATGCTTTTTGAGTTTGTCTCAATAATAAAAGCAATTTTATCTATTTTGCTCTCAATTACTCTATTATCATTTATTCCACATACATTCTTTTTTATCTTTTCTCTTTATTATTCTCTCTCTCTCTCTTACATAGAGGCGGAATTGGCGGGGCTAGGGGTGGTCCCATAAAATTACAAAATTGAACCCATAGATTTAGGAAATTATATTTTAGCCTCATAAAATTTTAATATTTTCACTTTAGTTCCTATTAAAAGTTTCATGGAGGAACTAAAATGAAAATATTAAAATATTTATAGAGCTAAAATGTAATATCATGAACACCGGGTTTTATTCTATAATTTCACCCCCTAATTTCAAATTCTAGCTTCACCCCTACTCTTACTCATTCATACATAGTGACATTTTTAAAAAACAAATTATATTTCTTATATATTTATTATTTTTAATTAATATTAACTGTTTTTTAAAATCTTATAACTTAGTTGAAGGGGCCGAGGGAGTATCTCTATGCCTTATAAATAAAAATGAGTGCTACCAATTGCCATCACATCACATCAACATCAGTGTTTTGTCTAGATCGATAAATATCTAGTCCGTTGGACAAGTATATTGATATTGGATCGAATAACTCTCTCTTGGATACCTATGAATTAGATACATATAAGTATAGCAAATCTTTTGTGCATGAATAGGAACTAATAGGCGTTAGCCAAAGGGAATGTGTGTACGCTTGACAAATGATGTGTGAGAATAGTAATCGAGAGAGAATAATCATATCTCTAGGGTTTACCTTTTATTTATAGAGTTTACCTGAACAGTTAGGGTTTGGAATTATGGACCTTTGTGCCTCCAAACCCAAGTGTTATGCTGCCATATCTATGTCACTTAGATTGCCCCTTATTTGGTCATATATTAAATGGGCCTCATATATGAGTCCATAACAATTGCCCCTCAGTTTGGTAGTCTAAGGTCTCTGGCTGCCGGGGTGTGTTTATTATTTAACTCAGATCTCATATCTGAGACGTTGCAACTTACTTGATTACTCGATTTCCATCTAACTTTTATCCGAGCTTCGCCGAACTTCGGATTCATTTGTGCTCTAATTGTGAATTGGCCCTAGACATTTAATTCGAGTTAATTCGCTTTGACACTACCTATTCCCTTTCATAATTGTTTGGATCTCTTTTGCATCAAATATCCAGATTTCCGGGTTTATCCATTTCGGCAACAAGTTTCCCCCGATCCGGATTACCATGAAAAGGAACAAACTCAATTTACTTGTCCTTCATTTCCGGGTTATTGATAAATATATGCTCAGGGAACTGGGATAGTGTTTGAGAATTCATATAGACCAAAGAGAGCTACCGTTTCCGCTTCTTGTATCATTATGATAACTTTACAGCTATCCACTTTTGACTGTCATAATGTAAAACAACCACCTTTTATTGTTTTCGGCCTTTACAAGCATTTAATGCACACATCATTTACTTAAGTCATCATTGTTTTTGGTGTGAATTCAAACCCATGTTTTTATTGAGTATGGGACGCATTTATGACGAGGACAGCCTAAAACATTATTTAGGCCTACTGTCCTTGACAGAGAAAACAAACCAATATAATACTAATAAATGCAATATTTGCTTTAACCGACACATGACTTGTATATTCTTATTGATTTGAGAGATGAATGCAGGTTTGCCTTTGTTTAATGTACCAGTCTAATAATATTTTTTTTAAAAAAAAAAATAAGCCTATTAAGTCTAAAATTTAGCATATCGACTTTTTCAGCACAAATTTAATTAAATATATAAGTGAAAGTTTTTAAAAACAGCATCGATATCAACCCAAGTACTTAATATAAAACGTACCTGTAAAGGAGTTGTAAGTTAGACGTAACTCTTCGAGCAAAGTCCAATTGCCAAGTGATACTGGGAGGGTACCATTTAAATTGTTTCTCCACAAATCTAAATATCTCAACGAAGAAATGTTGAAGAGAGATGACGGAATTTTTCCTGTCATAAATTTAAAGCGAGCTAATAACTACAAGTCTTTGACATTTAGTTTATCATTGATATTAAAATTGATCAGGCTGTTTTTGAAAGATAAAAAAATGGGATAAAATTGTAGAACAAAACAATAAATCTTGTAGAAATCATCTTTATATATATATATATATATATATATATATTGATAAGTAAAAGTTAATGCAGGTAGACACCAGTACCCTATCAGAGTTTGGGCATGTCTACAGGCTTAAAGAGTACTTACAAATCATTCACTAATAAGACCCTCACATCGATTAATGGATATCGAACCTCTTACCTTTTAGGGTGCAGGCCGACGCCTTAACCAACTGTACCACCCCTCGGTAGAAATCATACTAATTGATTTATCTTCTAAGATTTATGTAATGAATGGGTTTAACACTAAGGAAAAACTTGGACCATGAGAATGAACTATTGGGCCAGATGCTTATTTGGATGGGCTTAAGAGATGTAATTAAGTGTATATAGGGGGAGGTGTAGAGAGTTAGGTCAACCAAAATTCAAATCCCTGTTAGGAGAAGAGTCTACATTTAGTATCTAACAGTGTCTCGAATACCATTATCTTCAATAGGAGGATACATGTGCTGGGGAGTGAATGTCGTTGTGTGTAGTCTATGTGGATTCTTTCCCTCTCTCCATTTTTTCAGAGAGTCCCTTCCATTTCTTCAGAGAGTCCCTTACCGCTCTTATGTGTGTTCATTTTTCATTTTCATTAGTGTGTTTCTCGTAGAATACGTTGATCCACAATGTTGATAGTTCAGGAGAATATTATTATTATTATTATTATTAAGAATTAACAAATAATTACTCCATCCCCTCCCTCTGGTCCTTAATATAAGAGCTACATAATTAATTTATATATAGTAAGAAAATTAGTTAGTTAGTCATTTATAACAATATGTATTGATTTCCCTCAAATACCATTTTTAATCATGTGTATTGCAATTATCTCTTGATGGAAACCCCTTATCATATATACAATGAATGGAGATACTTTTAAGAAAAAGTGTAAATTTGGAAGGTAAAATGGATGAAAGTCTTACATTTAAGACCAAAGTAATAAACCCTCTTAATCTTATATTTAGGATCATGGAATGGTACACCATAATGGTGGTGCGCGCATGCATGTTCGCCTCTATTTTGAATGTATTTTGATCTTAAATATAATACTTCAATCCACTTTTTATATTAAATTATAACTTTTTTCCCCAAATTATCCGTTCTATTTGCTCATATTAAAGGATATTTCCACAAAATGGGATAGTTTTATGCAAATGATTAAGGGAGATATTTTAGGGAAACTAACTCACGTTTTCTATTTTTGACTAAACTGATTTTTTTTTTTTTTTTTTTTTTAAGTATCCATAAATTAGTTATTTACTTTTTATTTTCAAAACTGTACATGGAGTATTAAAAAATAAGAAGGGTATTGTTATTTATTTTGGTTAATAGATATTTACTTTCAGATTAAACTATCTATAACGCACAATTAATTGACAATTAAATTACAAGCTTTCCTTTGACAGGAAAGCATCATGATCCCAGTTGAAATAGTAATTTGTATTACAAATTAATGACCTAGAAACAAGAAAATAAAGTTGAAATCAACACATAATTAAACACAAAACAAATAACATATCAAGGGTATATAATTAGAACTCGCACCTTCCAAGTTGTTGTCGTCGAGATATAACAACCGAAGATTGGTTAAATTTCCAATGTCTTTTGGTATATATCCTCTGTGGAATCTGTTTTGACCTAAGCTTAAAATTTTCAGTTCTTTGCATTGATGCCATGTAGATGGCATTTCACCAAACAAATCGTTTTCATTCACAGAAAAAGTTTCAAGTTTTGGGAGCCCAAAACATATATTGCTTGGGAGACCACCGTATAAATGATTCATGTGGAGTGTCAATTTTTGCAGCTCTGAATTATTGAATAATGAAGATGGTATAGAACCTGAGAGCGAATTATTTCCAAGATATAAAATCTTCAGCCGTGAAAGATCACCAATTTCATTTGGAATGGTTCCTTGAAATATTGAAAACAGGAAGAACATTAGTAACAATTTTTCACGTCATAAGTTCATACAATGCACTTAAACAATAATGTTCTTAATTACTAATTTTGAGAAATTATAGTTATAGTATACATTAAATGTTGAAATAAAACTATAACTATTTTCAAATATCCAGTACAATGACAAAATTATAATTCCTATGGCGTAGTGTTTTATTGGATATGCGATTCATTGAGAAAGATGGATGTTTCGTCTGTCTTTTCTTTTTTCTTTCTGGAAAAAAAAAATTAGGAAGATGACATCCAAAATGCAGGAATAGACAAAACATTGGAAACCAAAAGGAGGAACATCAAAATAAGCCCAACAAATATTAGATAATACAAATGTTGCATGACATACCTGACAAAGTGTTCCGACGCAAATTCAATATTTCAAGTGAAGATAAGTTGGAAATTGTCTGAGGAATAATTCCAGAAAGCCTGTTACCACCAAAATTTAAAATCTTCAGAAGCTTAAGTTTTCCTACTTCAAGTGGAATGGTCCCTTCAATGGAATTATTACTCCAATCTAAGATCTCCAATTTTGACAGATTGGTCAGAGATGGTGGAATAAAGCCATCAAGACTATTATTGCAAAGGTTCAATTGGGCTAGCGTAGATAAACCTCCCATCCATGTTGGAACTTGTCCATGAAAGTCATTATAACTCAAGTTAAGTTGCTTCAATCTACGTAATTGCGCCAACTCTTTCGGTATTTTACCATGAAAATTATTGCCACTCAGATCAAGTTCAACAAGGAATGAGAGATTTCCTAGTTGTGGAGACATGATGCCTTTAAGACCCATGTCACTAAGATTCAAGGAATATACCCTTCCATGGCGAGTATTGCATCCAATACCAACCCAACTGCATGGAGAAGAAGAAAAAGACCAGTTAGCCAAGAAATTGTATGGATCAGCCACAATAGATGATTTAAAAGCAAGAAGTGCAGATTTGTCAATAATGGTGGAATCCATCTCCGTCCAGGATAGGGAGGCCAAGAAGTGGTGAAGGAAGAGAATGAAAACAAAGGAAGCGAGTTTTCCCATGTTTAGCATAACTTTCCTAGCAAGTATGGAGCACCCTAGAATACACATTTATAGTTCATTGAAGTAGCAATTTTTAAATTGGAGCAATTAGAAAAAAATATAATAAAACCTCACTTATTGAACTATAATAGGGATAATAAGATTTATTTCTTTTAGAAGTACCCCTTGGTCCTATTTAAAAGGAATAGAAAAAAAAAATTGGTTCTATTTATAAATTGCATTATTAAATTTTTCACATTAATATGCAATTCCGGCCTTCATTTATTATTTTGTAGATCTGATGGGTAGAGTGTATATTAAATAATAATAAAGTTGGGAAGTCATCAAGTTTTAAAAAAAAAAAATTAATAAAATTTAATTTATTAATTGTAAAAAAATTAAATTACAATTAGTTTATAAATATATAGCATCAGTAACTTCTACTAAAAAAAGGGGGAAATTATGTTATTTAAAAAAGAACAGGTGGAAATTATAAACGACTCAAAAAGAGATAAGATATGATGACACAAGTTTCAACAAGAAAATAAGAAAATTGCCAAGGTTTAAGGGCAGTGGCTAGCGTCCACTGCCCTTATGGTCCATTGCTGTTCTATTCGGTTTATATGTCGGCGTATAAGCACCACACATTCGTAATGGTCCATTTTAAAAAAAAAAAAAAAAAAAAAAAAATCAGGCAAAAAAGGATGGAAAAAGGACCATTGCGTGTGTGTGTGGCGCTTATACATCAAGGTTGGAGAGCCGTATTGGTTGGCTAAGAGGAATAGCTTCCTCCATCATATCTTTGAATAATGTTGGGGGAAGAGAGAGAGAGAGAGTAAAGAAAAGAAGAAAATTGACTGTTGGAAAATTTCTCACATCTGGAGGCCACGTCTTTATCATCGCAGCGTTATCTCATTTGTGGCCAAGCGTTGTAGGCCATAGTGTAACCTCCCAACACAAGAGTTAGTGACAAGGAGGCCACACATATCAAAAATCTTTTGGTCATATATTGGATGTATTGGGTTTGTTTGGGTTAGCGGTAGGAATGAGAAAATAGATTATCTCAGAATCCTTCCCTTCTTATCTCTCAGTATCTTTTAATCTAGACCATCCAAAAATGAATCTGACGTTCAGAGAGAAACTTTTAAAATTTTTATATTTACTACATGCGGTAGTTTTTTATTGCATGTAGTTTTTTGACATTAATGATTCGAATGCTTAGATCAATTTTTTGGATGGCTCAGATGAAAAGATCTTGAGGGAAGCACTTCTGAGAGAATCCGAATCTGTAGGAGCGGTGGTTTAAAAATTATCTTACTTTTATAAAAACTCGATAGAAAAAAAAGTTAGGTTGTAAGTATTATATCTATTGCTCCATTCAGTGATGAAGCTAGGGATTTTTGTTTGTATCTGCATAATTAGTGGGAGGATTAGGAGGCAGTGCCCCTGAATATTTTTTTTTTTTAAGAAAAATTTTAAATGCATTAAAAAACAAAAGAATATAAACAAAAAAAGAAAAAAAGAAAATTTCAACTTAACATAGAAAAAATAATAATCAAGAGTCAATTAAGCTATTATAATAGAACGATTACAAAAGCATTCTTCAATTATTCATTCCTTGAAAATATTGCATTATGTCTTCATCATCAATCTTATCAAACATATCACGTTCAACATAAGTTAGCATGCATGAGTTAAACCAATCATCATTTATCCGATTGCACAACTTATTCTTAACAAAAGTCATTGCAGAAAAAATCTACTGAATATTAGCAATTGCTACCGGTAGAACGAGTGCCAACTTTATCAACAAATAGACTAATAGATAAACAATATCCTTTCTCTTCTCAACTATCTTCAAAACAAAGTCAGAAATTATTTTCAAATTGACAAAATCAGAATTAGTTCTTACATCAACAATAAAATTACCAAGACTTGAAAGAAAAAAAGGAATATATGCAAGCTCATCAAACTCCAAAGGATAGAATTTAGCAAACTCAATTTACTCATAGTGATACTCTATCAATAATAATTAAGATGGAGAGGGAGTAAAAAAGTTAAGAAAAATGACTAGTGTTTTAAAAACATATGTCATTATAACTCAATTAACTCTATATTGTATGTGTTTCGATTAGTTATAAACTGTTTTTCCAACGTGATTTACGATATACTATAAGTGTATGTGAAATGAGTTTTGAAATCGGGACATATTTTTCCCACACTAACAAGGAAACAGGCTCATTAAGGATCGAATGGAGCATATTTTATTACTACCTCCAGTCTTAATTATAAGAGCTAATTGACTTTTTTGGAGAGACTAAGGAAGCTAAATAAGTTACTTAATCATTTCGTATGTTAAATATTCTTAGATTATATATTAGTTTATTAGTCCAACTAATAAGTTTGAAGAAAAAAAAAAAAATAAAAAAGCTTTAAAATCATTTAATTAGTTTTTCTTAATCTCTAAAAAAGTCAATTACTCTTATAATTGGAATGGGAGGAGTAAAAATCTTTGAGCATGTTTGTTTTGTTAGAGAGATGTGAGGTATGAATTGATATGGTGATTATTGAGGGTGTTATTGTTTGAAGAGAAAAATAAAAAATGAAAAAGAAGGAAGTAGTAAGAAAAGTTGTGGTGGAGGAAAGGACGCATAGGAGGAAGAGGAAAAGGACGAGCCTTGGTCACTATCGGGCAATAAAACGCGTGGGGGCAAAGGCTATTGCGTATGTCGTTTAGCCTTCCACTGATTGTGGCCCCTTTCAAAAGTATTCACTCTAATTTTTATCATAAGGCATTAGTTAATAAGTGTATTTGGTCTTTTTTATAAGGAATTTATTTACTACCAAGAAGCATTAATTATTTTTTTCATATATACCCCTATTTAATAAGGATAGTGGGTGAGAGTTATAATTAATATAATACTATTAGAGTTTAGTATAATTAATTAGGTAAAATTATCACAATTTTATTTATTATATGAAACTGGATTTATAAATAAGACCAAATTTTTAGTTAAAATAAACTAATAAATAAGATCAATAACCTTTAAATATTGTAACCATAGTTAACAATTTGTCCTATAACCGTCAAATAATGCGACACTATTTTATGGTTGTCCCAAATAAGCGTCAAGTATTGGTGCATTTTTTTTTTTAAAAAAAACATTACATTGTACGGAAAAGGGGACGTTCACAATTAGTATACATATTGTAAAACAAATACATATTGATGAGTGGTTCTGAGAATGGAAGATGCACCCGTCTATGCACGAGCATCCACTAAAGTCCATATTTGCAATTGAGTAGCATGAGGGTTTCAAGGTGAGTCTAAAAAATTAGGGTTAAGTAGTAATTTTGTCCCGGAAGTATCACAGCGGAAGCAATTTTTCCCGAAAGTTTTTTTGGAGCAATGTTACCCCGAGAAGTTTTTTTTTTGAGCAATTTTGTCCATCGGTCAACGTTGATCGTTAACGGATGGACAAAATTGCTCAAAAAAAACTTATGGGTAACATTGCTCTAAAAAAAAAAAAATTCAGGACAAAATTGTTACTTAACTCAAAAAAATGTTTAAAATGTTATTTATGCTATCATATATTTTTAATTTTTATTTATATAATATCTAGGGGTGGAAACAGACCAAGCCAGCCCAGGCTTCACCCTTAATGGGCAAGGCCTGTTCAGCAACAAAGCGGCCTAAACCTGGCCTTTGTGATGTTGAAATCTTTACCCTCTTCATCAACATCCAATGAGGTAGTTGTACTCATTGGTGTGTCAGCTCCATTGCAATTGTCCATTCCAAACTTCTTTAGCAGGTCATTGAGATACTTTGTTTGGTAGATGAAGATTCCATCTTTCCTTTGCTTGATTTGTAGCCCAAGAAAGTAATTGAGCTCTCCCATCATGGACATCTCAAATTCTCCCTGCATAGTCTTTGCAAATTCTTCACACAAAACATCATTAGTGGCACCAAAGATTATGTCATCAACATAAATTTGCACAATCAAAATTTCATTTAACTTATTTCTTTTAATGAACAGTGTTGTGTCAGCTTTGCCTCTGATAAATCCTTGATCAAGAAGAAATTGACTTAATCTCTCATACCAAGCTCTAGGTGCTTGCTTGAGACCATACAAAGCCTTTTTAAGATGGTACACATGATCAGGATGTTGCTCATTTTCAAAACCAGGAGGTTGCTCAACATAAACCTCCTCTTGTATAAAACCATTTAAAAATGCACTTTTAACATCCATTTGGAATAGTTTGAAACCTTTAACACATGCAAAGGCTAGAAGAACTCTTATAGCTTCCAATCTTGCTCTTTGGAGCATAAGTTTCTTCATAGTCTATACCTTCCTCTTGGTTGTATCCTTTTGCAACCAATCTTGCCTTATTACGGACAATGATTGCAGACTCATCTCGTTTGTTCTTAAATACCTATTTTGTCCCAATAACCGGATGGTCCTTGGGTCTAGGCACCAAGTCCCAAACTTGATTTTGCCAAATTGATGTAACTCCTCTTGCATAGCTATCACCCAATCATTGTCCGAAAGGGCTTCATCTATTTTAGAGGGTTCTATATGGGAAATGAATGCGAGAAAATGTAACTTCATTTAAAGTGCTATTTCTAGTTCTTACTCCTTGATTTACATCACCTATAACTTGGTCTAAAGGGTGATTTCTTATAAATCTCCAAGCTCTAGGCTGAGACTGATCTGGATTTTCAATAGGATTTTGGGGATCAGCCTCAAAAACATTTTCTGAACTTTCGTAGAAGAAGGAGTAGTTTTTGAAAAGAATTGGTTTTTGAAAACTTTTTCCTCTTCCTCATCCAAAGGTTTATCGGACTTACTTTCACTAAACACAACATGAATAGATTCTTCAACCATTTGAGTTCGTATTGAAAACTCTATAGGCTCTACTTCTATTGGAGTATCCGAAATATACCTATATCAGCTTTAGCATCAAACTTACCCAAATTATCCTTACCATTATTATGCACATAGCACTTACAACCAAATACGTGTAGATGAGCAAGATTTGGTTTCCTTCCTTTGTACATCTCGTATGGTGTCTTGTTTAACTTCTTCCGGAGGTATGCACGATTTGATATATAACATGCAGTACCCATTGCATCAGCCCAGAAGACTTGAGAAGTCTGATTCTCATTTAACATTTGCTCGCCATCTCGTTAACACACGATTTTTCCTTTCAACAACTCCATTCATTTGTGGAGTTCTAGGCTAGAAGAAGTTGTGATCTATTCCATGAGCATCACAGAATTCTTCGAATGCATGATTCTCAAATTCTCCTCCATGATCGGTCCTTATACCTGAAATAGATACACCTTTCTCGTTCTGGACCTTTTTGGCAAACACAACAAATTGATCAAATGTTTCATCTTTTGATGATAAAAATATGGTCCAACAGAATCTTGAGAAATCATCTACAATAACCAAAGTATACAAATTACCACCAAGGCTCCTCACCCTTGCGGGACCAATGAGATCCATATGTAGTAATTGTAATGGTCTATTGGTTGAGATTTCATTTTTCGGTTTGAAAGACGATTTGGTTTGTTTTCCTTTTTGACATGCTTCACAAATCAAGTCATTTTTAAAATTAAGTTTAGGAACACCAATCACCAAATCCTTTTTGAGCAACTTGTCAAGTTGAGACATGTTGACATGAGCTAATCGCTTATGCCATGACCAACTTTCATTCAAATTGCTTACGAAACATGTTTCGAAATTTTAGCATTGCTAGAGAGGTTAAGAGTATAACAATTGTCATCTCTAGCGGCTCTAAATAAAGCTTTTGATTTCAAATTTTCTAAAGAGAGAGAATCCTTTTTCACAATCACACATTCCTCAGAATCAAAGATAACTAAGTTACCCTTATCGGTGCTTTGACTCACACTGAGGAGATTGTGGCAAAGTCCTTCCACAAGATAGACATCTTTGATGAGTGGTCCTTCATTGTTCCCAATTTCACCAATTCCAGCAATCTTTCCAGATTGATCTCCTCCAAAGGTCACCTTGCCATCATCCTTAGGCTTGATTGAGACAAATTTGGATTGATCTCCGTGATCATGTGTCTAGAGCATCCACTGTCAATGTAACATTTGTTTGGCTTTGATGCTCTTAGACATACCTGCAATTCACAAAAGATCAAGTCTTAGGTACCCATCTTTTCTTGGGTCCTTTGGGGTTAGATTGCACCTTAGGAACATAAGTTCCTTTGGGTACCCATTGATAATTTCCGAAGGTTTAACCTTCCTTTCCTTTTTGTGAAAGCAAGAAGATGTGGTATGACCTTTCCTATTACAATAATTGCAATGAGCAAAAGGATTGAAGTATGAACCGATTTTGTAAAATAGTTCATCTAAGACTTTTCACCATGCTTCTTCCTTCCTTTCTTTTTATCAAAATCGGCTTATAACCAATTCGATCTGTCATTTATAAATCTTTGTTGTTTTAAAATGACATTGAGCATCTCACTTCCTCTAGTGAATTTCTCAAGTGCTTTTGTAAGATGTAAGTTCTTTTTCTCAAGATCAGGACAATTTTCACAGGCAAGATGTTCAGTGGAAGAAAGTTTTTCAACTTGAAATTCAAGAGTGATATTCCTGTTTTTCAACTTGAAATATTTTTCAGCAAGTTTTTCAAATTCAGATTGCACAGCCATATACTCAGTAAATAAATCATCATAAGGAGGTTTGCAATCATATACCTCTTCAAGGTTAGTACGTTGCTCTTCTTCTTCAAAGCAACTAGGCATATATTTGCTTTCTCTTCCTCATCCTCATCATCTTCATCGGATGAACTATCACCCGAGATCCGGAGACATAGGCTTTCTTCTTGTATTTGCTGAACTTCTTCTTTTATTTGTCTTTGTTGTTGGTGATGGCATTCGAGACTTGATGTGGCCAGGCTTTTGACATTCGTAGTAGCAGATGATTGGCTTCTTTGCCTCATAGTTGGAGCTGCCCTTGTATAGTTTCTTGTAACCTTGGTCCTTCTTGTAAAATTTCTTGAATCTTCGGACCAACATGCCTATTTCCTCATCTTTGTCTTTGTTCTCATCTTCATTATCTGATTCTTTTGCTTCTCGGCAATTTTGAGAGCAATTCCCTTATTTTTTTTGTGAACTTCGTCAAGTCCCTTTTTGAACTTGATCTTGGCCTCATACTCGAAAGACTACCGAAGATAATGACCACGGATGCCATTGATTCTCCTCTAGCTTCCTCAATGGAAGTGACCTTTGCTTCCCATTCTTTGTTGAGGATGTTCAGGATTTTTCTTACTTGAACTGGTTGATCATATTCTTTTCCCAAGGCAGCAAGTTGATTTATCAGATGAGTAAATGTCAACTGAAATTCGCCAATAGATTCACCGGGCTTCATGCGCATAAGATCATATTCGGTCATAAGAGTATTGACTCTGTTTTGCTTGACTCAGCTGTTCTTTCATGAGCTATCTCCGAGCATCCCACATGGCCTTAGCAGATGGTAAGGTGCAAATACGAAAGTATTCTTGTTGACTTAGAGCACTTTGGAGTAGTAACACGGCCTTCTTTGTTGAGTGTGACATTTCTTTGTCATTCTCATCATATTCTTCTTCTAGCTTAGGAACTCTAACTCCATCTTCAACGGTTGATGGTGCATAATCTCCTCTTTCAAATACTCTCCGAGAGACCATACTCTGTTGCCATGACGAAAACTTTGAACTTTGCTTTCCAGAAGGAGTAATGCTCTCCATTGAAACCGGGTGGCTTTGTTGATAGAAGCTCCATCAGGTAAGATACCTTCCATATTGATCCTTCTCGAGATGTTAAGCTCTTTTGAGAAGACCTAGCTCGATACCAAATGTAAGTGGAGCTATATACCCGAGAGGGGTGAATTGGGTATTTTAAAACTTTTCGATAAATGCTCTATTTTGAAACTATAAAACAGAGGTAAACAAAGTGAGGGAAGAAGAAGCTGGACACAAGGATTTATCTTGGTTCGGTCCTAACAACTTGACCTACATCCAGTCCCGGACTTTGGGATTTCCACTATATCAAGGATTACACACTCTATACTCAAGAGGTAGTTCTCTCACTAGAACTCACTCCCCCTTACAAGTTGTAATCAATGAACCCAACCACCAAGTCCCCTGACTTGTGGTTCTTTACAATAAATGATTCACAAGTAGAAAACTCTCACAAAGAGTAGATAATGTTAAACACTGAAGATTATGTATCACAAGATACTACACAGATGAAAACTGAAGAAATAAATGTGAGACTTGAATGATTTTCATTTTCAGCAGATGTGGTTGTTGGAAAGGCTTGAATGCAATTCTATTTATACTCAGAGATCATTAAATGACCGTTGCTTTCCAAATAGATCCGTTGGAGAAGTTCTCTAGTGTTAGGAGGTGGCTTAGGCACTTTCTCTCTCTAATATTCTCTTAAACCAGTGGCCAAATAATCGAGTTGACCTTCGCGAATTAATCCGTTGGAGATGCAGTTGCTTGTTGTAGAAAACATTCTTAAATGCTTTGCGACGTGTGCGAGTGGATTAGCCAAAGTTGTGCAACTTTCGATCGGTGCATTTAATGTTCTCAACCACTTTTGCTTTAACACTTCAAAATCATTCTCTAAACCATCCGAAACTCACTAATAAAGTCATTAAGCATAGCTAAGAATAGTAGAGAATAATCCTAGAAAGTATTAAGATTAAACAAGAATGATTTGAAAAATCGTGTAAATCAAATTTCAAAATCGGCGAAATCGAAACTCGAGTTTTGTTCTTGAAACTCGAGTTTTCAATGTGCACAAGACCAAACTCGAGTTTCATGATCCAAACTCGAGTTTGCTTTCTTCCGAGAGAGAAACATCGCGATTTATGCTTGAAACAGGTTTTCTGATGAAAAACGAAAAACTCGAGTTTTGACCAAAACTCGAGTTTTGGACTATTGATATGAAAATGTAGTTTTAGTCCAAAACATCGTTTTCATCCAAAACTGGAGGTTTTCAAATCAAGAAAATACCGATGCTCTCGGGTTGCCGAAACTCGAGTTTGGCTTTCCAAACTCGAGTTTTCACTTAAAACATGAAAACTCAAAAACGTGAACATATCAAAGCGGGCGGTTTTGCTTCAAAATGGCGGTTTTGCAATTTGAAAACTTGAGTGCTCTTCTCGGACCAAAACTCGAGTTTTGCTTCTAAAACTCGAGTTTTCATATATTTGTGAAAACTCTTGGAGAAATCCGTCGATAACAAAGCGCGGTTTTCAAACCAAACCGCGGTGTTCATATGTTGAAAAATCATCTCTTTGAGTAACATACCAAAACTTGAGTTTTGACCCCAAAACTCGAGTTTTGAACTATTTCACAAAATGTGAGAATTTCTTTGAATAGTTCAAAACTGGCAGTGCTCTTTGAAAACTGGGGGTTTTGAAACTTGGAAACTTCAAAGGCTCTCGGCCAAACTCGAGTTTTGTTTTTATCACAAAATCGGGTGCTCTCGTAATACACAAAACTCGAGTTTTCAAATGAAAACTCAAGTTTTGCTCAGTTATCGAAATAGAACATTTTTTTACGCAAGACCAAAACTCGAGTTTTGAAACCAAAACTCGAGTTTTGTCATGACAGTAAGTTTTCCAACTTACCAAGACAAAACTTTGAATTTGTTTACAATTGTCAATCATCATCAAAACACATATAGAACTAACACAATTTTGCCCTTCCGTTAAAGGTCAACTAACGGTTGACCATTAGAGTTGTTAACGGAAGGGCAACATTGCTCCAAAAAAACTTTCAGGGTAAAATTGCTCCTAGAGTTACTTTAGGGGCAAATTTGATACTTAACCCAAAAAACTATAGAAGTCTTCCAAGTTATCCTTACATAAAAAGGTGAAGATCATATTCAACAAATCTATCCCTCAGAGAGCTCTCATGCTCCATAAGGATTAAACTTAATAAGTAATAATATGAATAAGGTCTTCAAAATAACGTTATAGGGTTCTAAAAATCTCATAGAGAAACTGTGAGAAACCTTGACTAATCTAAGGTAACATGTGAACCGGTTATAGGCCCATTATGGGTCTAGAGGATAGATGTTAGTGTCATAGAAATAAGTGCCAAATAAAGCAATAAATAAACCTAAATAATAATGAAAATTTTCATAATTGTACAAAGGCGCCCCCCCCCCCCCCCCAAAAAAAAAATTCTTGCACTTTTTTTTACTCCTCTTTGGGATTTCGTTGCCGGTTTTGCTTTTTCTTTGGGTTGATTATTAGTGAGGAAACATTAATAAGGGTATATTAAAAAAATGATAAATATAAAAAATATATCTTATATTAAGATTAAATTCAATTCCCTTATTAAGTTTTACATTAAGAAAGGAGGTAGTAAAAAAAAAAAAAAAAAAAAACTTCAATAATGAGATATTGTACGTTCTCAAATTTTATCCTTAATCGCGCCTTCAAAAGTTCGAAACTCAATTATTTAAAGGTCTGTTTGTTACGCATAAAGCTTGAGGAGAAAAAGAAAAGGGAGGGGAGTTGGGTGAGAACTTAAACGGGATGAAGAGATCTTGTAAGAACCTAATTTGCCATGTAATTTGTAATCTACCCAATTAAAACAAAAGAGATGATTTGGCACCTTCTAAATATTAGTTGGTATATTCATAAAATTGAGAGATTTTAAAAGATTCAATTTTTCACTATTTGTGAAATACTCCTCCGGTTCTAATTATAGGATCAAATTTTGGAGTTGGTTTTGGTCCTAATTATAAGAGCAAGTTTTAACTTTTGTCAATTTTTTCCTATAATACCCCTATATATACTTTCTCAATTATAATTAAAAACAATAATAATTTAATAATACACCTATATATTTTATAAAGTAAATAATGTTTGCAACTCATTAATGTCATATACACCTAAATTATACTTTTTTATATAAAATAATTTTTTTAAGTAGCATTAATGCATTCTTTAATAATTATAATTTTGGGAAAATATAAATTTACCAGAATTACATCTCATTATTTTAAGATATTACAACCGGAGGAATTGAATTCAAAATGATGGCATTTCTTGGATAATTTTTCTAGTCTCCTAGGTAAACTAATTGCTTGTTGGAAGAATATTATTCGCAATCGCGGCCTGGACATTGTGCAATGAAATATAAACAATAATTAGCCGTACATTGGGTAAGGGTATTTTAGGAAAATATACATAGTTAACTAACTTCCTTAATTCCTCCAAATTCTGGTAAATAGCTCTTATAATTAGGACGGGAGGAGTATTAATTAAGGGATTCATTTTTTAAGAAAAATAAAAATATGAAATACATGAGTAGCCAACTAAAATTAATGTTAACTAAGTTATTGTATTTTAATTAGTCAGATCATAAATAATATGGCAAACCGGATTTATACAATAATTTCTTGTGTGGAGTTTGGTAGACATAGGAACAAAACATATGTTGAGAGAAAATAAGACATTTTGTAGGAAGAAAATGAAGTGATGATTGTGGGAAGAAAATGTAAAATACCCATAATACCCCTTAAATTGGAATTCTTTTACACAATAAAATTCAAAATTCATCAATAAATTTATTAATGAAATTTGAATTTTCTAAATAAATCCAAATTTGAGAATCAAATTATCTTTGCGTGCTCGCTGAAACAGGCAAAATTATATTTGCCCATGTTTTATGGTTGCTGAAATAGAGCAATTTGAAGAAACACTCACAACCTAAGCTTTTATTTTCTTTGTACTTATTTGTTGTTTTTTCAGTAAAAGAATCTATTTATCGGAGAAGGTTTGTTTTTTTTTTTTTTTTTTTCAGTAACAAAATCGTTGTTATCTAATGTTTTTTTAAGAAAATTCTCAAATGAGCTCTAGTAGTAGAATGTATATTAAAACGTGGTAAAACTAAAAGGTCACTAAATTTTAAGACAAAATTAATAAGTTTTAAAATTTTTCTTGATTCGAGTACAACATATTAGAAATGATTTATATATAAATAGAATTAAAAAATTATAAGTTACCTAATCAAAATTTATTATTTGCATGTGTACTTTTATCTCTACCATATTGTTCTAACACTTTTCAATTCATACTCATTTCTTCTTATTAAATAGAAATAAAATTAAAAATTTATTCCCTTTGCAGCGCTTCTCGAAAGATAAATCTTAACCAAATGAAAAAATTTAAATATTTATTAAATTTAAAAATAAAATTAGTGATATTTTTAAAAAAAATTTGTGTGAAATACGATAAATTATTTTGAAAACAGAGTTATAGAAATACTCCATATACATACAAATATATCACTGCTTCATTTCAATGTATAGAATGGCAGGCTTGACTTTTGTGTTCACGTGAAAGTGATAACTAATTTGACATAATTAGCTTAAATCAATAATATCATTAATCTTGAGCAATATGTATATATATATATATATATATATATCATTAAATGTTCAGGTGAGTCAAGAAATATCTCTGTTCCTTGGGATCTGTGTGTAATTCTCCCTAAATAATATAGCAAACCGGATTTATACAATAATTTCTTGTGTGGAGTTTAATTTGGTAGACATGGGAACAAAACATATGTTGAGAGAAAATAAGATATTTTGTAGGAAGAAAATGAAGTGATGGTGGTGGGAAGAAAATGTAAAATACCCATTATACCCCTTAAATTGGAATTCTTTTACACAATAAAATTCAAAATTCATCAGTAAATTTATTAATGAAATTTGAATTTTCTAAATAAATCCAAATTTGAGAATCAAATTATCTTTGTGTGCTCGCTGAAACAAGCAAAATTATGTTTGCCCATGTTTTATGGTTGCTGAAATAGAGCAATTTGAAGAAACACTCACAACCTAAGCTTTTATTTTCTTTGTACTTATTTGTTGTTTTTTTTAGTAAAAGAATCTATTTATTGGAGAAGTTTTTTTTTTTTTTTTTTTTTTTTTTTAATAACAAAATCGTTGTTATCTAATGTTTTTTAAGAAAATTCTCAAATGAGCTCTAGTATATAGTAAAGATGAAGCAGTGATCAAATTGAAGAAGAAGAAGAAGAAAGGGTAAAGAAAACGAGCAGCAACACTGAAAACAGAATGATTATGTGTCATTGGTGCTTCTAGCTACAATGCTTTCGTCAAGCTTCTTCTTCTTGGTGGTTACACTTACACTGTGAATGCCTCTGTTCGTGACCCAAGTGGGTTTTCACCTTCATATGCTTCCATTAATCATCTCTAATATAAATGGGGATCATATGCTTCCTATCAACTTTGTTTTTGAACAAATACTTAAGCATCTAACAACTTTAAATTATTACAGGTCCCGTTCTCTAATTAATTTTCTTACATGGGGATTTTTTTTTTTTTTTCTCAATTTTCTCTTGTTGTTGTTGTGTGGACTTTGTACCCTAGTAGTAGAATGGATATTAAAAAGTGGTAAAACTAAAAAGTTACTAAATTTTAAGACAAAATTAATAAGGTTTAAAATTTTTCTTGATTTGAGTACAACATATTAGAAATGATTTATAAATAGAATTAAAAAATTATAAGTTACCTAATCAAATTTATTATTTGCATGTGTACTTTTATCTCTACCATATTATTCTAACACTTTTCAATTCATACTCATTTCTTCTTATTAAATAGAAATAAAATTAAAAATTTATTCCCTTTGCAGCGCTCCTCGAAAGATAAATCTTAACCAAATGAAAAAATTTAAATATTTATTAAATTTAAAAATAAAATTAGTGATATTTTTTAAAAAATTTGTGTGAAATACGATAAATTACTTTGAAAACAGAGTTATAGAAATACTCCATATACATACAAATATATCACTGCTTCATTTTAATGTATACAATGGCAGGCTTGACTTTTGTGTTCACGTGAAAGTGATAACTAATTTGACATAATTAGCTTAAAAATCAATAATATCATTAATCTTGAGCAATATATATATATATATATATATATATATATATATATATATATATATATATATCATTAAATGTTCAGGTGAGTCAAGAAATTTAACTTGGTCCATGTCACACATGACATGACCCTCGGCATCACTCTAGATTTTTGTTATAAGTCTATTTTTATTAATTCTCATGTAAAAGGAAATCATAATTAAGTTATTGAATATATTTTAAATTGACATGAGTCTACAAATTTACTCTTCCTAAAATTTTTATATTTATTTTTCTATATTTACAAATCAATCTCTTATATTTCTCTTTTTTAATCCAATGAGAATGAAAAAAAGTTAAAATTGGAACAAATCCCTCCCCTCATTTGGTTTGAAATTTTGGAGGGGAAGGGACTCCAAATTTACCATTCTTAAAATTTTTATATTTATTTTTCTATATTTATAAATCATTCTCATATTTCTCTTTTTTATGCAATGAGAATTAAATAAAGGTCAAATTGAAAAATAAGTCTCTCCCCTCATTTGGTTTGAAATTTTGAAAGGGAGGAGATTCTGAAGTTTTCATCCCTTCCCCTCCAATTAGAGCTGGGAATCAGGGCCGGCCTTCCAGAGCCTGAGATAAGGAAAATATCTGTTTTTCAAAGCCCGACCCGATAGTACCAAGGCCAGGGCCGGCCCTACAGGGCCTGAAAATTACTATTCCATATTTTAATTATTTTTCTTCGGGTTTTTTCAAAAAAATATAATTAGTAAATTGCAACCATTAAAGTTCTAATCTATCAAATAAATATTATCAACATTAATATCTAAACAATACGAATCATCCAACAAACAAACACATTCATTAATTCGCAATAAAAAAACAAATCATTGTCCGACGGTGCGGAAGCTAGCGACTACCGACGGTGAGTAGCAACTGGAGTGACCGAGCGAGGGAGGAGGCTAATCTGATTGAGTGAGTGAGTGACTGAGCGGTGCCAGCGAGTGAGCTTGCGAATCTGAGATTCATATTTTTGAAGGAAACACAAGCAATAAAGACTAAAGAGACCGAGATGGCGAGAATAGATATGAAATTAAGGTTAACACTTATGACTTAATCGGTTAAGTGCCTCCTAGCCTCTTCCTCTTGGCACTCTTTGACTAATTAAAAAAAATGAAAATGCTACAGTAACAGGGCCTAACGGGCCGGCCCGATTAAGCCTGAGGCCCTACAGGGCCGGCCCTGCAGGGCCAATTTCAAATTTCAGACATATTTTTTAAGTCCGAGCCCTACAGGGCCAGGGCCTAAATGGGCTGGGCCCGGCTCTACCTCCAATACTTCTATTTTGGCTCCCTTCTGAATTGGGGGGTTTTGGAGTAGAGTTGAAATTTTGGACCACTTTACCCCTATAAATTATAGATATTTCAATAATGCCCATGATGAAAAATATAATGATAAAAAATATTATTTATTTTTAAAATATTTATTATAAAATAAAAATATATTATAATTGAAATTGAAATTATTAAAAATAATTTTATATAAAAAGTATACATTTATGAATAAAAAATATTGTAATTAAAATATACACTTATAAAAATTTAAATAAAAAATATTATTATAAGTAAAAATATTATTATTAAATTAATTTGAATACACATTAATTTATCATTGAAAATATTATTACGAAATAAAATTTAGAAAAAATGATATCTTTACAAATAAAATTTATTATTTTAAAAAATTCATTAATAAAAAATATTAAAATTATAAAATATGTTGATAAAATTTTAAATAAAAATGTTATTTTAATGAATAATATATTGCCTTTATAAAATTTAAAATAACATATTTTGTAAAAAATATATTATTTTTATATTAAAAATATATTTTTATGAAATTAATTTTTTTAGAATATATTATTATATTTGTTGGATATGATTAGTTTTGATAATATCCAATATAGATGTCATTATTAAGAGCAAAAAGGTGTTAGACCTGACTATCACCCAAGAGGGGGGTGAATTGGGTGTCCGTTAAAACTTTAGGAACTTTGAAAATCTTTTCGCAACTTACTGAAATCAATTCGTATGACAAAAATACTTTATAAGGAAATAGTCAGTCATTCAAACATATACGCTAAAAATATAAGAGTTTCGGGAAGAGAATATGCAAACTATGATTTATACTGATTCGGCCCAATCCACGATGACCTATGTCTAGTCCCCAGGCTCCTCCTGAGATTTCAATCCACTATCTCCCTCAAGCTTTAATCGGGTGCTTGAGAACCATTACAATCCCACAAGTTTAGCCGGGCAATTGTGCAGCCTTTACAAATCTCTTACAGAGATACTCCCCTTACCCATTGTAAGGATACAATCTTTGTAATGAATGATTACAAATAATCTTCTCTCTCGAAGTGATAAGATGAACACTGAAATGCATTACAAATAATCTCACTCTCTAATAAACTATATGATCACTGAGAAAACAGAGAGAAAATGAGATAAATGTCAGAAGGCATTTTGACTGAGAAGGAAATTCTGTCTTTGTTGATCGTTCGTTAATCGTCACTTCTTCCGGTTTGAAGACTTCGCATTTTATAGGTATTTGTGTTTCGACCGTTGCGAGTATTCGACCATTGAGCTATTCTTCCAGTTTAGAAATTGATCATTGGATGTTTGTTGAGAGTAGCCATTAGAGCTTTTGTTGCTTTTTGCCCGTTGAGCTCTAATCCAACTTTAATCATAGTTCGTCTGCCACGAGGATTTGTTTTGTTTGTTGGCTATGTTTCTGAGTTGCATTAAATGCTTCTGCCACGTCGGATTCCATTTCGCCTAATCTCAATTCAAACAAGTTCAATCAACTGAAACTCAATCAAAGAAGTGATTAAATATGATATAAATGAGTTTGGGTATGATTAACACAAAATAGTAAATGACCGAGTTGATTTTGAAGAGATGATTAGCGATACTAGAAAATAATAAAAATGATAAGAGCATATTCTCGAGAATTGCTTGATCATTCTCGAGAATTCCTTAACAGGAAGACTTTGCATATGCATCTCTTCGATAATGCTCGAGAGCAATTATATACATCCTCGAGAATGCTATGATCAGAGAACTACTTAAAAAAATTGAAATGACCATTCTCGAGAATCATGTTGTCATTCTCGAGAATTAGCAAAGTGCAACTACTTGAAAATAATGAGATCAGCGAACCTTTACCGTGCATTCTCGAGAATTAACTTACACATTCTCGAGAATTACTTACCCATTCTTGAGAATCATTTACCCATTCTCAAGAATTGCTCTGAAGGGATATGGATATTGAAAGTGAAACATCACGCACATACTAGAGAATCATGAACATATCAAAAGTGCATCTGTGATAGCAAATTTGTCAAACCACCCATGCTAGAAAGCTCTTCAAGTCTTCTTTCCATTTCAAGAAGAATCTGCTCCAAACTCGTTGTATTTCATCCGTTATCATCAAATGAATGGAGGTTGTTCTTGACCAACGTTTTTGCAGCATTCTGACGTGACTGTCATCTTCAAAATATCATATCTTCTTCATTTGATCTTTTTTTTTCATGATCTTGATGTTTTTAGAAAGGTATTTGAGTCTAGTTTAAAATGGCACTGTTTTCAGCTCATTTGGATTTTTCGTTTGTAAGATACACCCAAAATACCAAAGCTTGGTCTGCTGTGTGACGCTG
The DNA here is from genome assembly GCA_019022655.1 of Acacia acuminata. Taxonomy (NCBI): domain Eukaryota; kingdom Viridiplantae; phylum Streptophyta; class Magnoliopsida; order Fabales; family Fabaceae; genus Acacia; species Acacia acuminata. The sequence continues at coordinate 1,660,584 of JAFJYI010000166.1, forward strand.
ATTGATGTGGTAACTTCAAAAATTCATACTTATTTCATATGAACTCCTTTGGACTTGAATATTTGTCAAAACGATGCATTGGGAGTCTAGTTTCCAAAAAAATTGGTTTCGCCTCAATCCGATCTCTGGTTTAGGAGATATCATCAAATTACCAAACATCACCCGAATGAAACGTGAAACGGAGCTGAATAGAGTTGCTGAAACATGACCATTCTCGAGAATTACAATGCCATTCTCGAGAATTGATGTTTCATACTCGAGAATTGATGTTTCATACTCGAGAATGACTTGCAATTTTCACATGAACAATACCATTCTCGAGAATTACATCGTCATACTCGAGAATGACTTCAGAAATAACTCCGAATTAAACCGTTCCAACTTCTGTTTGATCACAGACACTTCTAGAATCAATCTAGGAACTTGAATAATGATATTCTCATTCCATTCAGCGAGTTCTTCTTTCTTCAATCTCTTTTCTTAATCATTTTAACTCCATTTAACTTGGACTTATCATTCTCTGTAAGTTTTACCTTCTTCAATATCTCCTCTTCTTCTTGAACTTAACATTTTCTCCAATTTCTTCTTTCTGAAATCTCTTATCTCCTTCTTGATCTATAATTCAACTTGAACTAATCTACATTAAATATAGTAGTTAGTCAATGTAGGAGATAAATATAATATGTAAACTTTTTGCTCTCAATAATGGCATCTATATAAGACATAATCAAAACTAATCATAACTAACAAAAGGTTTGCATAATATATTTATCTCCTACATTGACTAGCTACGATATTCAATGTAGATTAGTCCAAATTAAATTATAGAGAATGATCAAAAGAAGATATTGAAGAAAGAAGAACTTGACCGATATAATGAGAATATTATTATTCAAGTCTCTACAATCAAATGATAGTTGGAATGACGCACTTCTGAGGTAAAATAAGCAAGTTTATGATTCATGATGAATAGTAACTGAATTACTACAGAAACGCGCTATAGTGAAGTGCTACAGTGATGAATAGTGCGTGCTCGAGCATTATCTTCAGCTTACTCGAGCATGAACATTGTGATTTTGCTACAGTACTCGAGCATAATTTTAGCATACTCGAGCATGAAATTCTTGATTTTCTACCATACCTCCTTTATGCTCGAGCACAGATTTACTTACTCGAGTATCCACCAACTTGCTCAAGCATGATGCATGTTCCAGCCACTCTGTTTGTCCTTGTTCAGCGTTTCACTTGAATAAGGTCTGGTTATTCGATGATATCTCCCAAACTAGATATCTGATTGAGGTGAAACCAATTTCATATGAAATTATACTCTTAATGCATCATTTTGACACATAAATCAAGCCCAAAGGAGTTCATATGAAAGAGATATGAATTTCATAACTGCCCCATGAAATCACGCCACACAACAGACACAACTTTGGTATTTTGGGTTTATCTCATAAAATACACATCAAATTGAGCTGAAACCAATGGCATATGAAACTAGACTCAAATAACTTTCCAACAATATCAAGATCACGAAAAAAAAGGTCAATTAGAAGAGATGATTTTTTGAAGTTCATAAGCAGTTCAGGATGTTGCAAAAACGCTGGTCTAGAACATCTTCTATTAATCTGATTGAAATGCATTGCATAGAATGAGTTTGGAGCTGACTCTTTTTACATTGGAAAGAAGACTTAAAGAGATTTATGGCTATAGGTCATTTGGCAAATTTGGAGTTATATTAAAAATACTATGTTCACTGGAAATTAACCCTTGTGCTGTCAATAGTCTTACTTTCTGAAAGTTACTACATTCTAGAAGTTGAGCTCTGTATTGGAGATTACTTTCGGAAGTGAAGCATATACTCGAGCAGATATCAACTTACTCGAGAAAAAGCTTGCTCAAGCAAGTTAGTGACTACTCGAGCAAACTGTCTTACTCGAGAAAAGTCGTTTTATTTTCAATTCTCTAAGAGTCTTTAGGTTGTTACTCAAGCAAGGTTATGACATACTCAAGCAAGGAAATAACATGCTCAAAACACATATGTTTTTGATATCTAATACCTTGTCTTTCACAGTGGTTGCTTGAGCAAGTTGAAGTGTTACTCGAGTAAGTTACCCGAGCAAGAGTAATCGTGTTCTTGAGCATATGTATTTTGACATAACCGTTTGCTTTATAGGATATTGCTCGAGCACTGAAAAGCTATACTTGAGCATATTACTCAAGTAAACCATGGTCTTACTCAAGTAAAGGCATTCCAATTCTTACTACACTTCATCTTCTTCACCTTTGTAAATTCAAAATATTTGATTAACATTTAATTACATCTGATTATCACTCATTATTGTTCTTAATGCTTCTAAACATGTTTGTTAGTGAGTTTCAGATGATTAGCGAAAGGATTACGTGAAAATCCTCAAAAAGCAAGAATTGTGTTAGAACATTAAATGTGTAGCAGAAAAACAGAGAACACATGGAATACGATTTAGACCAGGTCAAATGATCATCTTCTGAGACACTCATTCCGGTGAAAGTGAAAGCAACTCATCCTTAGCTAATTACAGAGACCAAAGGGATGTGCGTGGAGATACGTTACAACGAAACACAAAATGACCAAACCTCGAACTCTACCAACAACTTCAACATGTCTCTAACGAAAATCTTTATCTCTCTAACAAAAAGTTTGAACACTTAGAATGGTCATTTAACAAAGTTAAATGGCAGACAAAACATAAAGAATATAGAGATGCTCCAGCTTCTACTTCCAATGATCATGTTGCAGGAGACACAACAGAAGAATCTACTCAATGGTCATATGACCTCCATCAACTATAAATAGAGACTCATTCAAGACAGAATAGATTAAGGAATGCATCGACGAAGAGAATGACAATAGCTTACAACTTCACCGTCGAAATGTCAACACTCTGAATCCAACGTTTATCTCATATGCTCTCTGTTTCTCAATGTTTATTTAGTTTACCCTAGAGAGTGAATTGATTTGTTATGTACTTCAGTATTCATCTTATACACTTCCAAGAGAGAAGATTGATTGTAATCCTTCATCATAAGATTGAATCCTTACGGTGTGGAAGGGGGAGCAGAGGTGGACCTTCGTTTATAACTTGGCCCCCAAAAATTTGGGATTTTTTTTTAAAAAAATTAAGTTAAAAAAGTTTGAATTAATAACTTGAATATAATGGTTTCAAATTTCCATTAGCATTAGCATTAGCATTATTTGTCTACTTTCCTTGAATTAATACATGTTTGAATGATTGTCTACCCTTAATACATTAAGATTGCACTTCGTAATCGAATGAGGGATGGATAGTTGAATGATTGTTTAGTGCCTTATATTGAAAAATATGTATTTGATATCATTGATAATAAGACAATTATGATATAATTCCAAAAATAAGGCCTAGAAAGATGACATTGTAATTATTTTTATTGTAATATATTTTTTTATAAAAATATATATACTTGAACTTATTGAATGCCCACCCTTCATTGTAATTTATATAGCTGCATTTCTAATAGTATTTAGCTTTGATTTTCTAAATGAAAAGTTTGTAAAATAATTTTCTCTCTTATTACATCATCAGTATTCACTTGATTTCATAAATATTTTTTTGATATATTTTTTCCTTGTTTATATTTTTTGTTTTTAATGTATTTACAATTTTCCTTAAAAAAAAAAAATCGGGGCACCGCCTCTGAATCCCCTTACCAATTGTGCTCCCCTTCCGTTATTTTCTGGGTCCACCCCTGAGGGGGAGTATCTTAGTGAGAGATTTGTGAAAGGCTTCACAATTACCTGACTAAACTTATGAGGTTGTAGAGGCTTCTCTTGTACCCAGGTTAAACAAGAAGATAATGGATTGAATGATCGACTATCAAGTTATAACTCATTACTGTCATATGAACTACTTTTACTAAAATGCGAAAAGATTTTCAAAGTTGTTGTTATATTAATTAGATAATATGTAAATTAATTTATATAACATATAAATAAAAAATATAACCAAATATGTTAGGATAGAATGGTAAGTTGCTATCATTCGTCCTCTCCCATCCCATCTTAAATCAAATAAGAGATCATTAAAAACCCTCACCTTTCTCCCCCACCAATCAAACCAAACAAGATAACTCTCTACCCTTTCCTTCTACCCCCTCCCCTTTATTCACTCATTTTGAACCAAACATGGTTAGAGGGGAAGGGAGGAATAATGAGCCATTCCCCTTATTTGGTTTGAAATCTTGAAAGGGAAGGAACCCAATAGTTTCCATCTCCTCCCCTCCAACACCCTTATTTTGGCTCCCCTCCAAATTGGGAGGTTGGGGAGGGGAGCCAAAATTTTGGACCACATTGCCCTCATAACTTATATGATATTTCAATAATGCCCATGATAAAAATATTATCATAAATAAAATTATTTTTATTATTAAAATATTTTATTATAAAATAAAAATATACTATTATACAAAAATTATTATAATTAAAAATATTTTTAAAAATGATAATTCAATATAAGAAGTATATATTTATGAATAAAACATTATTATAATTACAATTATGCTCATACAAATTTAAATAAAAAAAATTATTAATAAAGTAATTTGAATAGAAATATATTTTACAAAAAAAAATATTATAAAATTGACTTAAAATAAATTTAATAAATAAAAAAATTATAATTATGAAATACAGTAATATATTTTTAAATAAAAATAATATTACAATGAAAAATATATTATTTTTATATTCCAAATATATTATTATAAATTAATTTAGGGAAATTTGCACTAAAGTTCTAAGCTAGACAAAATATAATACAAAAGTATCTTGAAATCTCTAATTTGCAGGCAAGTCCTATGAGACACAGGACAATAGTGCAATAAAATTGAAATGTGAAAAGACCAAAATGCCCTTAGTAAAACACACCAAAATTGACCCCCCAATTCAAACTCCCTCCTCTCTCCCCCTCGACTGAAGCTCTTCATCATCGCCATCATCGTTGGATAAACAACACTTACCATCGCCTAACTGTTCTCGTCATCGAAACCTCTTCATCATGGGTTGCTTATTGAAGCTTTTACTTGTAGCTGGTGTAGCTTTTCCTCATCGCCAGTGAAGCTTTCCTTCGTCGCAGTGAAGGTGTTTGTCATCACCATTGGTTTACAAAATCATTTCTCAATCTGATTTGCATTTGCTCTACAAAGTTAGAATGTGTTGTTAATAAGGGCAACGATAGTGGTTAAAACAAGCCCATGAACTTGTTAGTGGATATGTATGGACTTGTCAACGCATTCCCTTCTCTCTCCCTCATGGCTGAAGCTCTTCATCATTGCCGCCGCCGTTGGATAAACAACACTCACCATTGCCTAACTGTCGTCGTCATTGAAACATCTTCATCGTGGGTGGCTCGTTGAAACTTTTACTTGTCGCTAGTGTAGCTTTTCCTCATTGGTTGTGAGGCTTTCCTTCGTCACAATGAAGGCGTGTGCCATCACCATCGCTTTACAAAGTCATTTCTTAATCTCATTTGCATTCGGTGTACGAAGTCAGAATGTGTTGTTAATAGGGACAATGATAGTTGTTAAAACAAGCCCATGAACTTGTTAGTGGACACACATGAATGTGCCAACGCATTCCCCTGAAATTGTTAACATATATTTATATTATGTGTGGACATATTTATAGAATACCTTTGTTATTGTAATTTATTATTAATTAGGAGGACATATTATTTGGACAATGTCTCAGCTGATATTATTTGGGCAAACATAAGAGTTGTCACTGTCAATTGTCTCACCTGTCAACACAGGTAAATGGATTTGTCAATAGCTACCCATAAACTTGTCAATGGATGCCTATGGATATGTCAATGTACACCCATAGAGTTGTCAGTGCAATACTTGTTAGGTATATTGATCTATGTTTACATAATGTGGTCAAAGAGTAATCATGTTATGAATAACTTCAAAATTCATACTATGTGTGGAATGAATTACACAAATAAATGTATTCTATAAATTTGTCCACATATAATATAAATATATATTAACAATTTTAGCGAAATGCACCGATAAGTCCATGGGCGTCCACTAACAAGTTTATAGGCTTGTTTTAACAAATATCACTATCCATATTAACAACATATTCTAACTTCGTACAATAAATGTAAAGAAGATTGAGAAATGACTTTGTAAACTGATGGTGATGACAAACACCTTCACTGCGACGAGGAAAAACTTCACTAGTGATGAGGAAAAACTACGCCAGCGACAAGTATAAGCTTCAATGAGCCATCCACGACGAAGAGGTTTCAATGATGATGACGGTTAGGCGATGAGGAATGTTGTTTATCCAACGATGACGGTGATGATGAAGAGTTTTAGCCATGGGGAAGAGAGAGAGGGGAGTTTTACAATGGGGTTAGCTTTTGGTGTGTTTTACTAAGGACATTTCAGTCTTTTCACATTTTAATTTTATTGCAATAATGTGCCTTGAGACTTACTTGCAAATAAGAGATTTTAAGAGGCCTTTATATAATATTTTGGCTAGCTTCATTCCAAGGTAAATAATGGCAGGCTTGACTTTTGTGTCCATATGAGAGGGGGAGAGAGAGAGAGGAGTTTGAAAATGGGCTTAGCTTTTGATGTATTTTACTCGGGACATTTCAATCTATTCACATTTCGATTTTATTGCAATAATGCCCCCCAGTGTATTTGCTTGCAAATTAGAGATTTTAAGAAACTTTTATATTGTATTTTGCTTAGCTTCATTCCAAGATAAATAATGGCAGGCTTGACTTTTGTGTCCACATGGGAAAGAAAAAGAAGGCAGTTTGAAAATGGGGTTAGCCTTTGGTGTGTTTTACTAGGGATATTTCAGTCTTTTCGTATTTTTATTTTGTTGTACTAATACTCCATGGGACTTACTTACAAATTAAAGATTCTCGTATTTTTCCTAGCTTCAATCCAAAGTAAACAATGGAAGGCTTGACTTTTGTGTCCACATGAAAGTGACAACTACTTTGACATAATTAACTTAAATCAATAATATCATTAAATGTTGGATTAAGTACCATTTTTGCCCCGGAAGTATACGCCGAGGACCAATTTTGCCCGAAAGTAACATTAGGAGCAATGTTGTCCCGGAAGTTAAAAAACGTAGAAATGTTGACCCTCGGTTAGAGTTCCGTTAACAGTCCTGATGGTCAACGTTAGTTGACTCTGTTATGCTGACGTGGATTGTCTACGTGGCATCTTTGTCACTTTTCTTTTTATGTGTTAAGGAGCAATTTTGCCCCGGAAGTACACACCCACGAGCAATGTTGCCCTGAAAGTTTATTGTTGGACCAATGTTGCCTCGAAAGTCTAAAAATGTAGCAATGTTGCCCCTCTATTAATTTTTATTTTAAAAAAGGTAAACATAGTCTAATCCTTCTTCCCTATAGTGTCCTCTATTCCAGGCTTTCCCCAATCAAACAATAATCAATCGCCTGCGGAATTTGTCCAGAAAAAATGTTTTGAACAAATCAAACAAAAAAAATAAGAACGAATTTTTCTAAACAGAAGATAAAACGAGTACGTCGTAGGCAGTTCAAACAATTTTTCCAAACAATAATCACTCGCCTGTAGAATTATTTACGTGAACGACTAACGAACTTCTGGTGCAATGTAAAAGGAGATGACTGAGAGAATAAAGCTTACAAAAAGTGTCAAATATAATTAATTATTTCAATTACTTAGAATTCATCACAAAATTTCAGACGTGGAGTTCAGCTAAGGTGTTATCTACCTTTAAGTCTCAAAGGCAAATTTGCTGTAGAAAAAAGGAAAATTGCAAATAAAAAAGGAGGAAAGGAAGTAGATTTATAGACACTCTTAATGGCACAATCCATTGTGGGGAACTAACTTTGACTGTTAGGGCTGTTAATAGAGGGGAAATATTGCTACGTTTTTAGACTTCCGAGGCAACATTGAGCCAAAACGAAACTTTCAGGGCAAAATTGCTCCTGAGTGTGTGCTTCCAGGGCAAAATTGCTACTTAACCCATAAAAAAAAAGTGACAAAAATGTCATGTAGACAATCCACGTCAACATAACGAAGTCAACTAACGTTGACCGTCAGGGCCGTTAACAGAACCCTAACGGAGGGGCAACATTGCTACATTTTTTTACTTTCCGGGCAACATTACTCCCAACTTTATTTCTAGGGTAAAATTGGTCCTTGGCGTATACTTTCGGGACAAAAATGCTCTTTAACCTTAAATGTTTAGTAAAGTTTGATTGACTCCACTTATAAGCTGGCCAAAAATAAGGACGGACTCGTCTTAAAAGCTTATAGTTGTGAGGGTAGTTGTATGTCAGCATCAAAAAATTTAATTTGGTCCATGTCACAACACATGACACTTGTTATATCACTCTAAATTTTTGTTGCAAATCTATTTTAACTAATTCTCATTTAACAAGAAATCATAATTAAGTTATTGAATATGTTTTAAGTTGATATAACTCTCTCCAAATTTACCCTTCTTAAAATTTTTATATTTATTTTTCTATATTTACAAATCAAACTCATATATCTCTATTTTTTATCTAATGAGAATTAAATAAAATTAAAATTGGAAAATAACCATTAATTAATCTCTTGGTGAATTTATATTAAAGACAAAAATTTTCTTTTAAAATCGACAACAAAATTAATTACAAGCTGATTTATTGAAATTAAGTTATTAATAAATTGATTTAAAATAAATTTTAATAAATAAAAAATATAACCAAATATGTTAATTCTCAAGAATTGCTAAGCAAGGAAATTCTCGAGAATTTGGGTACACCATTTTGGCGGTGAGGATATTTTTTAAAAAATTTATTTAAAACAAAGGGAAAAGGGTAATCTCACCGAATTTGTATATCCCTCATTGGTCCTTGGTACCTCTCGGTCTTTTTACAAATTCGAGAGACTTCTGGAGGTTTTGTAAATTCAAATGGTATTTTAATGGAATTTTCCAAAATTTCTAATGCATTTTTGACCCATTCTCTTTTCTCTCCCTCTCTAATTCTGCGAATCTCTTCTCTTTTAGATTCACTCTCTCCCTCTCCCTTCTCTGCCCTACCCTTGCTCTCTATTCCTTCCACCATTGAAGCAAAGTTTGAGGAGTTTTAACAGCATCAGAAGCCGTTCATCAGTGCCTCTACCAGCAAGGTACTCGGATTCACCCCAGCCGCCCCTGTCGTCGCCATGAACGCCATCAGGAACAGCACCGAACCCACTTTAACCATCATCTTCTTCCTCAAACCCATCTGCTTTCTTTTCTCTTTTCTCTTTTCTCATAGCTTATGTGCTTTTTTTCGAAGGCTCATTTATCACAATATTAAATGGATGTATTGTATGGTGGATGCTAATGAACGAACGTGAAGTGGGTAAAAAGATAATGCTATTTTCATTGTCAATACATATGGAATATTATAGCTGGATGGTGGAAAAATGATGGCTTGCAAACCGATAAATGTTGTAGGAGGTAATTAGTTGATCGCAAACTTTGTTTTAATGGTGGAAGGGGGAGGGATTCAGAGTTCAAGAAGTGTTTAAAAAACATGCACATTTTAAAAACTTCTTGGATTAATAACTCAAGGGCATGAAAGTAATTTCGTTCAATTTCTAAATTATACTTTAGGCATAGACTTGATTATTCATTTGTCAAGTTTAGTGGTCCAAATTAGAATTTAGGTATTTCAAATGACTTTTTATAGGATTTTCCTATTTATCTTTGCAGTTTATGATCCTTGGATTAAAAGGTTCTGATTTATGAAATTTTATCGATTTATATTAGGTTAAATACATTTTATGGAGGACTTTACTACTTGTATTCTTCTTCTTATTGCTTTTTTTTTTGAGGTAATGACTTAGGTTATAGAGTAACATAAGAAATAGGACATAAATAGTATTCCTCTTAAGTGTTTTATTTTTCAGATAAATGATACCCCGCACTTGCTCTATTCATATTATTAGCACGAATATTGTTGTTATCCACTTGCTCTATTCCTTATTATTATTAAAGACACTTTGTAGACATGGCTTGTTTCCTTTTATAAAACACATTAGAGGCTGTTTGAATTGTTTTCTTACCCATTTTACCCCCATGGAATAATACTCATATTGCTCATATTTAATTCTTATTTTCTCTCTTTCACCACATATTCTCTTTGCTTCACATATTCTCGCTCTTCCACATAAATAAGGGTACGATTGGCAAATAAATTAGCATTTTTTTAACATGTTTATTATCACCAACCAAGTTTAACCAACATTTTGAGCAATGAACTTTAGTTATTTGTTGCTTAAAATAAGAAATAGAAGGAGTATTATATTATATTAATTTATAGGGTTAAGGTGCAAAAATATACAAATTTTTCTTAAAGTGTGCTAAATACCAAATGTTTTTTTGAAAAGCAAAAATGAGATTACAAAATAAGTGCAGAAATCACATTTTCTATTAGCGGGAAAAGGTTGAGCGTGAGTTTCATCTCTTTTGACCCAAAAAAGTGAGGTGGAGAAGATAGTTGTTGATAGGGCAAGTCAAATAACATCAAAAATAAAAGAATAAATATAATATATAAATGGAAAAAGAAATTGGGGAGGAATCTCAGTGAGTTTAACGTAGCTAATGCCTTGAGAGATGACAAGGTTGGTGATGGTGAGGTCGGCAACGAGGTCCGACCAGAACAGGTAGAGATTGTAGGTGGGAAGCTATTCGAAAATGGCACGGAGTACTGAAATCCTTTTACAATTCTATCTCCCTGCCTCTTTTTGTTCTTGAACAGTCGGAAAGGGTCATTTGGGAACAGTGTTTCTTCATAAACTCCCTGGGCGTCGAGAAGTTCACCGTGTAATACCTTGAAATCTATGACTAGAGGCTAGAGAATAAACTTGAGTAAAGTAGACTATTAAGTTTATTTTAGCAAGAGTCCCAAGAATGTATAAGAAATAGAATGATTTTAGAAACCGCAACCAGAATAAAGTAAATTTTGGTGCAAATTAGTGGGAAAAAAGTACCTGATTTCTTTAGGATGTGTTAGAAGGACATAGAACTTAACTCAGATCCAAAAGGAAAGAGAAACCGTGTCTAAAAAGAAGCAATATAGATAACTAAAAGAGTTAATGACACAAAAAATAATATTGTCACAATTAAGGACAAAAGAGATAATTGCCACTTGATATTAAGGTTAAAGTTCGAAGACAAAATGAAGAGTCAAGATTTACTCTTCAAAAATAAGAAGTAATTATAAGAATGAAAAGCAAAATTTATTCTCCTTTTTTGAGAGTGAATTTTGGTCAACACATAAGGAGAGGGTGAAAAAGTGAATTAACTTGGTAACTTTTTCAAGACAGCCCCATATATTGACATGTCATCTTTTCTCACTTTCTTTGACTGGAAATTTGGTCAAGCATTCAAGAAGGATGTAGATCAATATTAAAGTTTTGGTCAAAAGAAGAGAGGAAAGAGGAAAATAGAGACTTCTCATAAAAAACATTAGTACTCAAAGTAATATGGATACTCAAATTCAGATTCTTATAACAAATGGGGTTAGGTCTAGTGGGAGGAGTTTATCCTTTACAACATGGTAAACTAAGATTTGAATCCCTGATGAGAAAGATGTCCATATTTAGTATCACACAATCTCAAACATAATTGCCTTCAATAAGATGATACATAATAAATAGGTACTTTTAACTTTTTTTTTTTCCAATGATTTTAGTTTCTTTAATACTTTTCTTAATGGTTAAGATAAGTAATGAACTAGTATATATCCATTCCAAGCTATTGGGGGAATTCAATATAGAATTTCTAGATAAATTAAAATGTAATAAAATCATATAAAGTGTTCATGAAAAAAGACATATAAATTGATATTGATGTTGAAGCTTCCTTCTATGGTCCCTGTGACACGTATCGTCAGACAAACCCTGAACTGAAACATGAGGAAGCATTCATTATATTCGTACAACTAGTGTCCGTTTGGATCACGATGGCGTTAGGCTTTTACAAATCAAAGATAAAATAAAAGTTAAATTGTAGGTATTATTTATGTTTGGGACGACAATGGTAATATAAATGACCTTTTTCTAAATGAACTCTTGTTTAAAAATAGCATTAGAAAGTCATTTGAGATGTAAAATGACATAAATCTTATTAAATACCATACGCACACACGTGCTTGCGCACACACAATTATTAGTTGTATATATTGTGATAATTGAAGATAAAAATTTAAATTTAAATTTGATAAAAAAATTAAATTATTATTAAAAAACTAAAAACTCTAAAGTACTTAATTAAATATATTCTAATGGATAAATTAAAATGCCTATATTTAATAGTACATTACTTATTAAACCACTTATACCTAAATTTTTTTCTATAAGCTAAAAAAAATCACTTCAAAAGCTGAAAAAAAGTGACTTTTACTACAAGCCACTTTTTTACAATAAATCCATCAACCCTTGAAATTATCACAAATTGTCCAAATTAGCTTTTTTTCCACTTCCACTAGGGCTTATTTTTGTTTGATGGGCTTTTTAGGCTTTTTTTTTTTTTTTACTAATTTGCCCCTTATTAAATAACTATTTACCAAAATACCCATGTCTAAAAACTATTTACCCATATGCCCCTGTTTAGTTGACTACACCCCTCATGTAGTCGACTAAAACACGGGGTCATATTTTTTTTTTAATATCCCCGTGATTTAGTCGACTAAGCATAGTGCTTAGTCGACTAAATCACAACAGGGGGTTTTTTTAAAAACTCCAATCGCGGCATTTGGAACCCTAATCGACTACAAAACCTCCCCAAACCTCTCTCCCCCTCTGTTTTTTTCACCAAATCCTGGCTAAATCCGTTGGTGGGTAGCGAAGCAAACTTCATTCTAGCGTCATTTGCGTCGATTTTGGGATCTTCTCATCTCCATTTCAAATTTCCGCCGTTGTTCTTTCATTTATTCGAACCCCATTTCCCTAGGAGGTAGACAAATTAATTAAAAGTAAAAATGAGTTTTATATTTAAAATCAAAGTTCACCCAAGATCAGTGAGGACATGACTAAGAATCCTAACTGAAAAATCCCTAATATAAAATCTTAATTAAAAAAAATTAATTTTATGGTTTCTTAAACACGAATATGAAGAAATATTTTTCAAAATTTATAATTTATATTGATTACATTCAAAATATCAAATTGATTAGTTAGATACTTGATTTAAAATAGATATGAAAATCCATAATGATGTCTTCATTTTCAAACTCATCAACAACTTCTTAAGGTACTCAACCTACCTCCGGTAAGTATTCATACGTTACTTATATTAAGAACGAGAGGGAGTAATAACAATGGTTAATAATTTAGAGGGCCACTTGTAATAAATTTAACCTATCACTTGTAATATTTGAATAAAATTATATTTTCATAAAAATAGAAAATGATTTATGCTTGTACATTCGAATGTCTATTTATAGTTTATATATATATATGACTTTAAAAATTGAAAAAATTAGAAGCACTTGAAGGGTTTAGGGTCTAGGGTCATTTTTTATGTCCCTAAGTATATTTTAGTCAAACAAATTTTCAGGCAATCATATAAGTTTTAAACCTGAAAATGTCTTCTTTGTTGACCTATGAATCATAATATTTAAACTATAAACATTTTTTATCATTTAAGATTTCAAATCAACTTAGAAGTGGATTTCTTTTTTGGTGTACTTCATTCTTCAATTAAATTTTAATATAAAAATAATAATAATCTTTTTAGAGAAAATGACATTAAGAGAATTTTAAAATTAGAAAGCCCCCAAATCATGTTTATCGCCTAGACTTGATAAGATAATGACTATACTTAATAAGTAAATCACAACTCATTTTATGTGACCTAACTTGGGTTAGGATTTTTCATTTTTCAAGTTCTTTTTCTTGTCATTTTCCTTTTTATTATTATTTATATCAGTCAAAATAATTAAATCGAATAAACTCCTTCCTAAGTATCTCTACTCGCTTGTAAGACTTATTTATTTAGATAGATTAAGGAAGGTAAACATATTATTTACTTTCTCCGGTTTTTTCATATAAGACATATTTAGAGAATTGATTTTAATCTTAAATATAAGACATAATTTTTATATTTGTCAATATTTTCATAATTTACCTTTATTAATACTCTCCGAATTAAATTAAATTAAATAAATATGTCTTATATTAAAAAATTATATTATAAAATATGCCATATGATTCCCCCAGGAAGAGAAGCCTCTCAAAATACGATCATTCTACTTAGCTATAATATTATATTAGTATATGAGATTATAGAGGATAAAAAAGTTACTATATCAAAATATAGGAAAATGATATCCTCATTACCCTATTTTATATCATCATCTCATCTCCATCCTTAGATAATGAAATTTATATTTTAGATTTAATATTTTATAAAATTATTATTATAATATTTTATAATTTATAATTTCTTTATTTATTATAGATTGCAATTATGAAGGGTATAGATCAAATTTTAAGAGTTTAAATTTACTTATTTATGTTTATAGAAATAATTTTATAAAAGATTGAATCTGAATAATATATTGTTTTAATCTAACGGTCTATATGAGATTATGATAATAAAAAGAAAAAAGAAGACAAAAAAATAACCCCAAAATATAAGGTAGACAAATAATTAAAAATAAAAATGAGTTTTACAAGGTTCCAAAGTTCGGTGAGGATTGTGGATATAATTAAGAATCATAACTGAAAAATCCTCAATATAAAAACTTAATAAAAAAAATTAATTTTATGGTTTTTTTAATAGCTTTACGCACCAATAGGATCGAACCGCATGACAAAGGAGTTGATTATCTAATGGGTCCCACAATATTATCGAGCGTGCTATACACGCATGAATATGATAAAGAGTTTCACATATAACCCTATAATTTATACTAAAATATTAATAATATTAATAAATAAATAAATAAATAATCGGATGAAAAAAAGGTAAAAGCCCCCACATAAACGAAAGAACAATGGTGGAAATTCAAAATGAAGATAAGAACATACCGAAATCGACACAAATGACTTTAGAATGAAGTTTCCTTCGCTACCCACCAACGGATTCAGCAAGGATTTAGTAAAAAAAACAGAAAAAGGGGGAGAGGTTTGGGGAGGTTTTGTAGTCGATTAGGATTCCAAATGCCGTAATTGGAGTTTTTAAAAAACCCCTTGTAGCGATTTAGTCAACTAAGCACTGTGGCTTAGTCGACTAAATCACGGGATATTTAAAAAAAAATATGACCCCGCGTTTTAGTCGACTACATGAGGGGTGTAGTCGACTAAACATGGGTATATGGGTAAATAGTTTCTAGACATGGGCATTTTGGTAAATAGTTATTTAATAAGGGGAAAATTAGTAAAAAAAGTCGGGCTTTTTACCTCAGGTACAGCCTTGCCAAACATGTCATCTCATAAGTTCTTTGAACATTACCCCTCGTCCTTGGGTTCAACTAGTAAAGAGGTCGGGCACCCTCACCAAAAAGGAGGAGATTCAATCATAGAGTTGGTTAAAACGTTTTGGGAGACATCTTAGACAATGTGAACTTGTGGAAACACAAGTTTAAGTGGAGGCATGTATACTCTCAAGCCTGTATGCCCTAGAGAGTAAAGCGTCCTGCTATGAAGCACCGACACTCCTATTTTTTAAAAATATGCGTGTCGACACTTCGACACTCGTTCGACACTCCGACACCGTCCGAGACTCCTCAACACTCCTATTTTTTTAAAAATATGCATGATTTTGAATATTACTAAATTGATGATGAATTTTTCTTTTATATTTTTTTTTTTTTTTTTAAAAGGAGGCACGGCTTTTATGATGAGGTAGAATCTACGATGAGCCAAAGCCGGAGGCCAGGGATTTTACGAGAATATTGAACTTAAATGTAAATTATAATATATATATATATATATATATATATTTAATATCAAAACGTGTCCTAACGTGTCGAAATTTAGATTTTTTTAGGATTAACGCCGTCCTGCATTTAGGCGTGGATGAGCCCAATCCTCTCATAAAATTTTTTTATCAAAAAAAAAAAAAAAAAGGTTCTTTGAACATTGCAAGTTGAAGTTGATGGCCCGAGAGAACCGACTAGCTTAAAAACTTGCAATCAACTAACAATTTGAATGGGAAAAACCTTAATTTGGATAACAAATTTGCCATCAAAATTTTCAATTAAAATTATTACATCTAAAAGTAGGCTTTCTGATACTTATGGAAACACAGCTTTTTTTCCAACATTGCTCAAATTGTGCATACGTAGACCAGAACCCAGTTGCCTCTCTGTTTCAATCCAGCTCTTACCAGGCATCTTCTTAACCCCTCTATCTTCCATTAACTTTCTGATCTCCACAGCATCATTCCATCGGCCTACTGCTCTATAAATATTACCCAGAAGAACATAACTTAGATGGTGATCAGGTGCCAGCTCGATCATCTTCTTTGCGATTCTCTCTGCAGTGATAGAGTCTGAACATTTGGTGCATGCTCCAAGAAGAACTGCCCAAAGTGATGAATCATATCTACACTCTGCATTTTCTAGCAAGTTTTCAGCCTCTTCTATTAGCTCAGCACGGCCTAAAAGATCGATCATGCAAGTATAATGCTCAGTGCCATGTTTAATCCCATAGTCTTTTGTCATTGAGGCAAAATACTTTCTCCCTTCATCAACCAAACCTGCATGACTACAGGCAAAAAGAACAGCAATAAAAGTTATGTAGTCAGGTTTCATCCTCTCTTTGATCATCTTCTCAAATAACTCGAGTGCTTCTCTCCCTCTTCCATTCTGAGCAAGTCCACCAATCATGGAGTTCCATGTTATCATATTTCTAACTGGCATGAGTAAGAACAATCTCTTTGCAAAATCAATGCAGCCACATTTTGCATATAAATCAACTAAGGCTGACTCTACTATAACATCTCTCCACCCACCCCTTCTCACGTACTGGCAATGAACCTCTTTCCCCTGTCTCACAGCTGCCAGTGACGAACACGCTCGAATAATAGTCCCAAAACTGTAAAGGTCCACCTCTTTCATTTCCCTCACAAGATTAATCACAGTTTCACATTCTCCATTTTGACAGTATACACCAAGCATAGCAGACCAGGAAATTGCATTCTTATTGCTCATTCTGTCGAAAACACTCTTGGATTCGCTAATAGAGCCACATTTTCCATACATGTCCACAAGACTACTCTCAACAACCACATTTCCACACAGCCCTGATGTAACAACTTTAGCATGAACTTCCTTCCCCTGCCTCAACCTCCCCAAATTAGCACAAGCTGTCAACACTGACCCAAATGTAAATCCATCTGGGGATAGCCCATGATTTCTATGCATGACATAAAAAAATCCCAAAGCTTCCTCAAACAAATCATTCCTTGTTAATGCTGAAATAACTGATGTCCAACATATAGCATCTGGTTCAAGCAATTCATCAAACAACTGGCGTGCATCCTGCACACCGTGGTTTCTTCCATACATATCAGTCAGAGCACTAGAAATAACAGGATTCGAAACAAACCCACGACTTATGGCCATCCCATGGAAGTATCTTCCTCGCTTTAAATCACCAAGCTCTGAACATGCCTTGATCACAGCGGATAAAGAAAACCCATTAGGCTCAACCCCAAATTCAAGCATTTCCCAAAACAATTGCAAAGAATTTTGGGGCTTCCCCACACGAATGTACCCAGAAATCATTGAACTCCACGACACCACATCCTTCACAAAAAGGCCATCAAACACTTTCCGAGTCTCCGAGAAATCGGGACCCAATTTGAAATAAAGTGCGAGCAAGCTATTGCCAACAAAACGGTCGGTTTCAAGACCAGACTTGATAACATGGGCATGGATTTGGATGCCATGACCAAAAGAAACCACTTTGGTACAAGTCTGAAGCAGGGAGGCGTATAAAATTGGTTTGACACTGATATCACCAGAACTAATGGTGTTCAGAAGCTCGAGCGCCTTAGGAAGAGCACCAGACTTACAGTGTTGGAGGATTTTGGACTCTTTGATTGATGGCTCCCTTGAGTTTTTGAGATTAGAGACAAGATAACTGAAATGGCGTTTGATCAAGAGCTTCATAAAATTAACTTGAAGCCAGAAGGGTCGGAGTCAGATTCTCTCGACTAACTAAACCCTCCGCTGCCTCTTCGCTGACTCAAAGCACACTGCTTTGTCCTTTTTCCATCAAAGGCAGGGACCCAAGTGAAGAGGGCTATCAAAGAAACGGGAATCAGCGAAACTGGAAGAATGAAGAGCCAAAGAAGCAATTTGGTTTATGGTTTAGTGTAGGAGTTTAACGGTTCAGATTAGACATTTCACTATAGGAAGCACAAAGAGTAACAAGCCCAACAGGAATGAAAATGAAACTCATCAATAGAAATGTATTAACGACCTGCATAGTGCATGATTGAGATTTGGCTTGCCCATTAAAAGAAGTAAAAAGGTCGAAGATTTTAAAATGGAAGTTCATGCGCAGACTTATCTAGAGACATGAGATGCAAGTTAAAAGTAAACCATTGCACAAGACTGACTTTCTAGTCTATGTAACAGATAAAATCTGCACTAAATTTAATTCATGCTCAAGTCAGAGTCACTATTCTCAGAAAGACATATATCATAAAATGCACCGAAACAGTATGTAATAGTGAAACAAAACAAGTATTCTCATTACAATCTACTTTGACAGTAGCTAAGCAGAAAGTGACAAAGTCTCTCATTGCCCAAATGGCAGCCGAATCACCAATATGCACATCTACAGTAAACCATAGAAGCAATTTCTTTCTTTCTTCTTGTTTTCTTTTTTTCACTTTTTGTGCATTCAATCTTGACAAACAATGAACACCTATTGGCTCCTATTTCCGAATTGTCCTCCGCATTTTACTTTGCTTTTAGTCTCTAAATCCCTTTATTCTTAGTTTTGTTGGGCAATGCGAACTTGAGATCTCAAGAAATATATAAATAATTGATTTAAATTTATAATTACTCTGTCATATCTCCTATAACTGTATGTTTCTAAAGGCGAAAAAAAAAAAAATCAAATCAAATCTTAGTGAAGTCAATTGACAGAATGTCCACACACACACACACAAAAAAGAACCAACTCTCTTTTTGACAGCTGATAAGAATTACATAAGCTTTGATCTTTGATCTTAGTAAAAAAGAAAATTACAATCTATTCTTGAAACTTGAAATAGGGAGAGATGGCTTAGAAAAACCATTCCCTAACATCTCGTGTGTTTAAGAAACCTTCTATAATCTGATATTCTAGATTGGTAACAATCCAGCCTAGTGCACACCATATCAAATAGAGAAACCGGAAATTATAGATATATAAACATCAAGACAAGAGTCCTCAATTGTCTGCGTAAAAGGAAAAAAAAATTGAAAAACTGTGTTGCGAAACCAGAAAAACACACCATTATGATTATTTTGTCTTGACCGTACTGAGATTGGTTGGGAAGCTTGGCCTCCTCTGGCAACTATTGTAGAACTCCCTGCCTCAACTTCCATTATCACAATCCTCCAAGATTCAAAGCACTTGCATTCTCCCAACACTGCATTGAAAGTCCAAAATTTTGCTTCAGTCAACTAGGAAATAGCTATAATTTGTAATTTAATCACACAAATTTCCAACTTTGCAGATATAAGTGTATTCTTTATAAATCAAAATATCAAATTAAGCCTCTTAAAATACAGAAAAAAAATTTCAAAGCACAACTTATACACGATTTGATAATTCACTGCAATAATTAGACCATTTAGAGCTCAATCTAAATGATAAAATAACACACAAGATATATTAAGCAAACATACTTGTGATCATTTATTCGACTCTCACATTTTCTCAGTAGCTTAATATATTACCTGGTAATTTACGTTGATCCCAGGCTTGACAAGAACAACTTGAACTAAATGTCTTTTGAAGAGAGATTCGGAGATGAAGAAACTGGGTTTCCCATATGCATAAATTAGCGAGGGAAAATATGGCTTACCTAGAGAGAATTAGGAATCCCTGAAGTCTGAACACTATATTCTTCAGGTACAGGGCGGGAAGGAAGCAATCAGCTGCGGCGCGAGCTCGTGGTTAGTGGAGGGTTCAACGGTTGAGATTAGACTTTTCATTGGACAACCCGAATTTCAGTGGATCACTGAAGCCATAACTCCCTTTCAAAATACTCACTCCTATTGGAAATATAAGATCCATTTAACCTTTTTTTTTTAAGAGATTAAGGAAGCTAAACCAATTCCTTAATCACAATATATATTGTTTATCATTGGATTATTTAATACTAGTTTAAAAGTTACACAAATTAGTTTGAAGAAAAACGATAAATATAAATACCCTAAAATAATTTATTTAGTTTCCTTAACTTTATTTAAAAAAGTCAATTAGATCTTATACTTAAGATCAGTAAAAATTTGTTCTTTTGAAAAGATATGTTTCAAAATGTCTTTTTCTTTTCTTTCTGTGTTTTAAGCCTAACTTTGGAAATAATGCATCATGCTTTCCAAATTTTACTGTTTATTTCTCTCTTTATCTGCTTTTGAATCTAGATAGCCAGCTTAATGCCGGTATCAAAACTCAAACCTAGTGCCACAAAGGACATATCTTGTTCCACTAAACCCAAGGGTCTTTGACGCTCTTTATTTATCATGTATCACTTTTAAAATTAGCTGAAACATTAAGAAACTTATCTTTTGAATACATAGATAACTCGGGAAAAAAAAAAAGTTTGAAATTAAAGGCTAGGGGAAATTTATTGAAGCAGTGCTGAGATGTGTAATCAAAAGATATGTCATGACAAGCTTGCATGCCCCTCAAAGATCCCTACATGGTGTTCTGAGTTCTGACCAATAATCCGGAGGTAAATTTGTTGTTACATAATTCTATGCGTGTACTCAAATCACAGGTTGCATCATTCATGATAATGCATTTCTTAGCCTGTGTTAAATATTCTATAACTTGCTACATACAATTAGTCAAAATACACAACTATCACGTCCTTTTAAAATTTATCCCAACCAAGAGAATGGCTTCTGAAACCTTCCTTGTTTTGGCTTGGTAATGTGTACAGTATGACACAGGGCTCAACAAATTCTGCCTGCAAATATCACACATAAGAGAACAATCAATAACCACACTAAACCAATTGGGCATTTATATACGTGAAGGGGACACAACAAATCCACAAAAGATGCCATTTTACCTAAGCTTTGGATACGTATGACCAAATTCTTTTCCAAGAGCTGATCAAACTATGAGCAGAACCATGCCCTTCAACAATTCTTTCAGCTGTGGGTCCCATTTCGTGAACAAATTTGACTGATTCTGACAGTCGGTTAAGGAGATTCATCAAGGCAATTACTTCATTTCTCTGCAACTGCAGCTGAAGGCAATAAAGTGCAGCATACTTAGTTTGGTCAGCCAAGTGGCCATGGAACACAACTCACAAATTCTTGTAGCAAGCATGTGAATGGTAGCACATATATATATAATACTCGTTTGTTTTCTTAAAGATTAATTTGGAAGCAAAAGGACTACTGCTTGGCAAAGCTTCAGGATCCCTAAATGTACTCACCATATATATACAAGCTATTATATGCAGCAACAACAGAGTATCCATTTAACAAGTATACAAGAGGGAAATAATTAAGAAAAAATAAATCAGCAAAGCTTTGGGAGTCAGTGTCCTGGTTCTACAAACTTTTTCAAATAAGCTAATAACGACATAATGAGTTGTGAAAAAGTACAAGTGTTAAATTATTAGAGAATTTTATTTCATAATATTTAAGAACAAACTCCATCCTTTTCTTGCATTCAAAACTTAGCAAGGTGGAAGGACTGGCAGATGACTGGAAAATATACGCCCCTTTCAAATTCAGGAATATGAATAGAAGCAAAAGACGAGCAAGATGAACTTACTGTTTGATCCCATTTTCTTGACCATCAACAGTAAAGAGAATTTTTAGTGCTGTCCCAAGACCAAGAACCTGAAGTTTACCCCATAGGCGACACTTCTCACATCCCACGCAATCCATTATTGCACTGCATGCCACAAATGATAAGGCCATTACTAATGACAGATATCAAATGAACCAGGTAGCAAACTGATCACTTGCAACATATTAGTGGAAGACCGGACATAAGTTTATATTTCACTCTCCTATCTGTGTTGCATTCCCCACATGACAAGGGGATTATGGATAAACCTGCTTAGAATCTTGGGAAGGAAGAAATTCAGTAAATTATCCATGGGATTGGGAAAGCCCACACAGATACAAAAATAATCTAAACACAGAAATTGTGTCAAAATTCAAACAGCACCTATTTATCCTAATAAATTTTTCTTTTCTTTTATTTTTTTCCTTTATGTATACCTTATTATCTAACAGGAGAAAATAGAACCCGTTGCTAATCAATCTTCCTTCTCAAATATGTATCAGAATTCAGAAAAGCAAAAAAACATTAATTCAAAAGACGCCTATGCTGCCACGAAGTTTCAATTTCAAACTTCAAAGTTGTCAACTTGGTAGATATTTAGTAAAAGCCAGTGTTAAACCCACTAAATTTAAGGAGATACCTAATATTTCTGAACTGCTGTTGAATTTTCTGTTTCAGCTCTGGACCACTTTGGCCTTTCCACAGCTTAGCTTCATCAAACGGAACTGGGCAAGCAGCTTGAAGTTTGGGGTTGTAAAGCATCTGTCTCATCAAGGACTGTGTCTTAAGGTCCTCAATAGGGTTACCTGTATCGTATTCAGCCTGTTCTAGATACTCCCCAGCCTAAAGAGTATTCAGTTGTAGATAGTATGAGAAACATTATCAACCAGTTGTAAAGACAAACAAATATGATGATGAGTAGTAATTATATCTAAAAGTGGTAGGACAATCTATACTCACTTTGGTTACTGCTCGCAGGACAAAAAGGAAAGTGAAGTACAAATTTCTGACACGATCTGGGTATTTCAAGACTCGATCATACATCAAGGTGAGATTCTGACCCCACTGGAATTACCAAAGAGAGAAAAGAAAAGCAAATTAGGCATATAATTAAGTTTGTTTTAATTTAATGTCCATCACTATAAAGAGTCCATTAGTCAATAAGGTCTATTATTATAAAAGCAAATTAGATCAAAAAAAATTCAGTCTAAAAGCCAAAACCAGCTAGCAGTCCATCCACATCCTAAAATACAAGATGAACTGTACCTATCTACAAAAGCAATTCAGAATTTTACTCAAAAAGAGGATCAGGTACTACAGACAAAAAAGAACACAAAATTTACCAAGTTTATAGCTTCATCAAGTAGATAATCAGAGGCTATGTGAATTGATATGGAGGAGTGAAGACCAGATATCAATTTATACAAAAAAACTTCCTCCTGGCATAACTCTTCAGATGGATCTACAGAAGGCAAACATTTTCTCTCATCAGTAGATTATAATTGATGCACATATATATCTATTTCATGTACAGCACCCAACATAAGCATACGGCAAGGAAAACAATTACTCTTCCATCATTGCTAGAAAGATAATTATTTCCCAAAAGTAAAGAAACAATGATAGCATGAGATTGACATCTTTAAATTTTGAATGTGCAGGGGAAAAGACTGAATGGTATAAGCTTTTAACAGGCAACTCACATTTAGGGCAGTTCTCAGAATAGATAGCATTCCATATCCTTCTTGCAGATGGTCCAGTGTAACCAGTATATCTTTCCGGATTCAGTTGAAGATTCACATAAGTCAATTCATCTGTACATAGAAAAATGAGAAATGGCATTAATTGAGATGCTTACTTTCCTGAGAGTCTCGAGATAATCAAGTAGACCAAAGTCAATTATGAATACTAGTAACAGTACTAAAGCATAAACATATATTATTTTGCAGATTCACCAGGATAAAATGAAATGCTGTTTTTAAAAATTCATAGATATGAAGTGACAAACCGTTGTCCGTCTCATCATCATTTGTCCAGGGGTTGTCAGTTTCTGTCCATCCTCTGAAAGCTTTTCTATCTACGGTTCGATCAACAGCTGCTTGAGGATTTCCTTCTTGACATATAAGGTCATCCAAAGGAAGACGGTGAGGCTTCTTGAATAATTCTGGAAACTCACTCTCTGGACATTCACATACACTGCAGGCCCTCAGGTGGCACATACCATCATCAGGCCAAAAAGGACAGTCGCACCTTAACTTAACCTGCCACAGAACAACTAGCCTTTGTGATTCATTGCAAGAGTCTAGCAGCATACATTATTAAACATTTCAAGCAATCAAATGCACACTCTCTACTGGCCTAAAATAGACGCCCCAGACATACTCGCCCTCTCTATAGAAAGACTTCTCAAATTCTGCTATTGGTTTTGAACAGTATCCCAAGCTAAAACATGGAGATGAACTAATACTAGTTAATTGTAAAGAACAAGGCACACTAACACTAGAAGGTCTTCTTCAAACAAAATTGCAAAACGCATTATTGGGACATCTTCAGTAAATGTAACACCACAGCATCAACGGCATTGCATAATGGAAAGTCAAGACATTCCCGATTCATGAGAAGATCAGCAAACCTTGAAATATCGAAAGAATGGGGTTTTCACAAGCTCTTGAAGTGATGGATGCAACACTTCCACGTTAACATGGTTCACGGACCCATAATCACAACAACAATCCTCTACCATGCCACTATACTTGTGCGTACCCTGCAAAAGAGGGTGGGAAACGACATATGTTGATCAGAAAGCAAAAATATAAACCACAAAATAAGTATTGTGTAGCACAGAAAGGAATTAGCATTAAATCACTTTCTACACAACACCAAGCATATGAAATTTAACCAAAGATGAATCTTTTGAAGATAAGACTTCTCCAGAAGAAAGCTTCCAATCGGAAATTTGATCACCCAAGTATAATACAAAGGAACAACAAGTAAAACTGTAATGATCAAAGACTACACCAGCAGAAAGATTTCCTTCTAAGCAATAAAGTTTTCTAAAATACACAATGCATTATATAAAACGCGTCACGACTTGCAATTTGGATAGGAAAGTTCATATTTTCACTTTAATCGGAAGAATTGTGATGCAGTTTGACGATCCAGTATAGGTACTCTGTGATGTTGAAGTCAACTGAAGCACGGACAAATTACCTGAGCACACTGACAAGCTTTGTTGATAGCTTCAAAAAGAGCTTTTTTGGGACAAGTAGATGGCATAGACATGGCAACAGTAACAAGGAGAGGAACCAGCACCCAAACCCATCGGGTCCCATGGCCCTTCTTCTTGACCTCCGAAACCATCTGGTCCGAATCTGAACTAATCTCCGGGCTTTCGACACAGAGCCAAGATTTTTAGAATCCAAAGAGCTGTTGTTCAGTGGCTGAGAGAAAACCGACCAATAGAAGCAAGGGAAAAATCTCAGACTGCCTGGTATTAGGGGTGAGCAAGGAACCCGTGGCCCGCCCGACCGCCCGCGACCCGTGAGATTTTTCCCGTTTTAAACCCGCCCAAATTAGACCCGTACCCGTTTAACGGGCTACCCGTACCCGTTTAACTTAAACGGGCGGGGGACGGGTTAACCACCGGGGCACCCGTCAGCCCCGTTTACCCCGTATATTGAGAGTGTGAGATAAATGGATTCTACTCTAGTATTTGTGTCAGATATCATATCAGACAAGGGAAGGAGTGTGAGACAACTGGACAAGTCAGATAATTAGACTCTTTGACCAATAAAAAGAAAACTAGACTTTAGAGTCTAGACAAGAGAGAGATGAGACATAAGTGATAAGATCAGTCCTCTACTTTTCACCAAAAAAAAAAAAAAAAAAAAAAAAAAAAAAAAAAAAAAGGTCCACCACTTACTTCCTGTACGACATCGACATGACTTGACCCCCACTTACTCCCTGTACAAGATGTCCTTCCATTCCCATTTCCCAATTCTTTGAGACATTGCCCAGTGAACCTAAACCAGTGGCAGTAAGGGCGGACAATGTTGATGCGGACAATGGTGTATTCTTGGGGAAATCGGTAAAAGACTTTCAACATATTTTTCCTAGTTTCTTCCGTTTACATTTAGTTTTATAAATAAAGTAGAAACGTTTTCCTTTATGTTTTTGTGTACTTGAATGAATGATGCAGGGATTGGTAAGAGTGACCAGGGAAGGAAAAGTTGAGATTGAAAGAGTAAAGTCCAAGTTCACAGTTGGGATTGATGTTGCAGAAGATGACACCATTTCTCTCTCACCCCTACTTGCTTGAGTTTTCTTTCCTTATCTAGAAAAACACATTCCGGAAAAAAAAAATGGCGAGAATGCCTAAACGGTTCCCCGGACCCGTTTAGGCGTACCCGTTTAACCCGTCCCCCCGTTGTGCCCCGTACCCGTTTAACCCGTCCCCGTGCGTTGTGCCCCGTGCACGCGTGACATTTAAACGGCGGGCCACGGGTTAGCCCCCGGGGCAACCCCGCCCGCCCGTTGCTCACCCCTACCTGGTATGATCACAGGACCGTGAGTTTGTTGCATTTGTGTTTGATTTATGATTTAATAATGGGTAAAGGAGCAAAAATACACATGTGCTTTACCTTCAGAAGCACCTAGCACCATATGCTTTTTTTGGATGCAAAAATGCACACCAACTTTCTCAAATGGAGCAAAAATACACATCGCCGTTAACTATATCAAACTTCTGTTACTTTTTTATTTGGTGGGCCCAGTTTATCCACGTGTCACTCACTGGCTTCTTCTCTTGCCTTCATTCCTCTTACACTCACTCCAACCCTCTTGCCCTCACTGGAATCCTCGTTCATCCGCCTCCTCACCGACTCACAGCTCAACTCCACCTCTAAGGGCTTCACCATCTTCCTCTGACTGACAATGCCTTTCAGAATCTGAAGTCTGACGCCATTAACCTCACCGATGAGGAGAAAGTTCAACTCAT
Organism: Acacia acuminata; assembly: GCA_019022655.1. Classification (NCBI taxonomy): domain Eukaryota; kingdom Viridiplantae; phylum Streptophyta; class Magnoliopsida; order Fabales; family Fabaceae; genus Acacia; species Acacia acuminata. Next base: position 1,687,642 of record JAFJYI010000166.1, read on the forward strand.
TCTCTACCATGTTACTCCCAAGTACTATTCCCTAAGTGACCTTCACCGTTAGCAACCCGGTTAAGACTCAAGCCATCGACAGCGACAGAAGCTGGGGGCTTAATTTTGCAGGACAAGGGAACCAAGTCAATGTATCCATCGGAGTGGTGGAGACAGTTAATAACGCTTTGAGGAATATAGTTACAGTTCTTAATCTCTGGTTGTTTTCATGGCAGCAAAATAAAGAAGATGGGAAGTGAAGCACCGAGTTGGGTTGATCATTGGGGAGCAGGAGGGCTTGGTGCTATGGAAGATGATGCCATGAGATCCCAAAATGACACTGCTAAGAACAAGAAATAGAAATTTGGTTTTGCTTCCAAAGCCAAAATAGTTGCTCGCCTGCTCTGGTTTGTGTACATAAGATCAGGACAGGGACTTGTTCTTTTGTCAAATGGATCAAACATAAATGCCAAAGAAGTAGATTCAAATCGATCACATCACATATTCGCATTTGTGTGCAATATTTGAAATTGTAATTTGATGATATCTATGATCCTTAAGCCACTGTTTCACTTGTTGTTTTCTTTGTTCTCTTCTTGTTGAACAAATCACCTTCATTAGGATTAGCTATGGCAAGCTCACAAAAAACATGGACAAGACCCTCTTGCTTCCGGATCTACTTTGCCACAAGTTACAACAACTCAACTACATTTCCAATTTTGTGAATTCTTTTTCTCAGGTATTCATAGATTTTTTTTTTATAAAAAAAACTATACCCCTAATTACCAAAGCAAAAAACATTCAAAAGGGGTCTACAGTTCAAAACAGAGCATCATTATTTGTTCTTTAAGAGCCAAGTCAGAAGCTTCTTTAATGGTGCCGACTGCTTGTACAACTTTGTTTACCTCAGTTTAATTTGATCCCTTATAATAGTTGATCATTTTAACAACGTAACATTTTAACTATCCGGCGCCCAAGGCCTCTAAGTCTCCGGCGACAAAGAGTGCAAGTAGCGACACTGGTTCGGCTGCTCGTTCCCTTCAGCTTCCTTGGAGAATACGAATGGTGCAAATGGAAGGAATTATCTGGCGAATGCACATTCCATGCCGATTCTTATGTGCCCAATTATGTGCCCATACCTCTATTAGAGGTATGAGCATATTTTTTTAATTTTTTTTTAATTTTTTATATATTGTATTTATTTAGATTTAAGGGTGAAGGTGCAATTATGCCAACGAACTATTTATGAAAAAGAGCACCAGGCACAATAAACTATTTTGGGTATCTTATATACAAAAAAACAAATAAAACATGGAAGGAAACACAAGGCCGTCAGTTTTCTGCTTAACGGACGTCTCAACGCTTATGTGGCATTATACATGTGGCATAGCTTTAACCCTAGGTTTTATTTTCCCTTTAGCTTCGACCCTTAGACGAAGAGAGCAGCGAAGTGTGATCGAAAACGCGATCCTGAGAGTGAACAAAGAAGGTAGAAAACGCGATCAACCCCAAATCGACGGCAAGGAACCTGAAAAAATGATTGATTCTCCGAGATTGGCCGCTTGCGAACGTGGTTCTCTCGAAATCGTAAAGCAATCGCGCATCCTATTTCCGTAACGATAGTCGATCTAGGGTTCAAGGAGCCGCAATTTATGAACAAAGAAGGTAGAAAACGCGATCAACCCTAAATCGACGGCAAGGAACCTGAAAAAATGATTGATTCTCCGAGATTGGCTGCTTGTGAACGTGGATCTCTGAAATCGTAAAGCAATCGCGCATCCTATTTCCATAACGACAATCGATCTAGGGTTTAGGGAGCTGCAATTTATTCAAAGGGGTAAGGGACGATTTTGGGCAATAAATGGTGTTCTTTGTTGTTTACTCAAAGATTCAATTAAGTTAGCTACAATTTGTGACAAAGTTTTGACCGGGTACCTTTGCAGTGTTAATGGCGGATAAAGGGAAGGGCGTAGCTCGTTCAGAAGATGAGACGGGTCCTGTGTTGGGAGGCAACGATGAGGTATTGGAAATTAATTACTTGAGTAAGCTGAGGAAGGTAAGTGAGGTGGTTTCTGTTGAGGAAGAATCTGTTAGAACGTTTTACATAAGGTCGGGTCGTGGGGAAATTGAACTTGATGGTGATTGTATAGAAGAATTAGGTGAGGTAGATGATTTAGATGATTTAAATGACATAGGCAGATTAGAAGACATTCCATTGAACCAAAATGTTGGTGAGACAGGGGAAGATGATTCTGGCATTGATGATGACAGCTTTATGGCACAATCACTGTTAGAATCTTCTGAGAGTGAAGACAGTTTAGACAATGATTATGAAATACATGAAAAACTGAAGTTAGTGATGAGGAAGAGGAAAATTTAGAATATGGTGGGCCTGTAGAAGAGAGGCTGAGTTTAAGTCAGTTGGATGGGTCTGAAAGAAGGGCCTATTTCACTGTTGGAATGACGTTCTTGGATAGGGTTGAGTTGAGGAGGGCTATTGATAAGTATGCTATAAACAATGGGGTTTGTGTGAAAATAATTAGAAGTGAGAAGAAGATGGTAATTGCAACTTGTCAAGAGGGTCTGTCCATTTAGGTTGTATGCATCTAGAGATAGCCTTGGAGTTGGATACATTTTGAAAACACTTGTTCATGAACACATGTGTGCTAGGGTTTATAAGAATCCAAGAGCTAGTGTGAGATGGCTAGCTGAACACTTCAAGGATAAAGTCCAAGACAATCCTCAATATAGTGCAAGTGAGATGAAGAAGGAGGTTGAGCGTGAGTTGAAACTGTTTGTGAGCAAATATAAGTGCAAGAGGGCCAAAAGGAGAATAATGCAACATATGGAAGGGAGTTATGTAGATGAATTTGACAAATTAGAAGCTTATTGCAATGAGCTCAAGGTGTCAAATCCTGGGTCCGATGTAAGTGTTGAGTTAAGCCCTGAAGCGTTAGATCAAGGCAGGAGGGTTTTTAGAAGAATGTACGTGTGTTTTAATTCATCGAAGGTATGACATTCTTGTGACATTGTCTTATTTATCGCTTGTCAACTATTGGTTTCTCGAACAATCAGTCCCTTAATTGGCTTGTAACGTTGTTAGTTTGCAAAGACCGACTTGTATGCCTTATATTTTGGTCTCGTTTGTATGCATAAGTTGTTGTGATTTCGGTCTATATTTAGCTTGGTTTTGTTGCCTTTGTATTAGGTTGGATGGAAAGTTGGGTGTAGACCATTTATTGGCCTTGATGGTACCTTTTTGAAAGGGAGAGCTAGAGGGATTTTGTTGACCGCAGTGGGGTTAGATGCAAATGATAGTATGTACCCAATTGCTTTTGGGTTGACCGAGAAGGAAACTAATGTTAACTGGACTTGGTTCTTAGAGTTGCTTAGAGTGTCTCTTGAACTTGACGAAGGTGGTAAAGTAACAATTATGTCTGACATGCAGAAGGTAAAGTCATAATTAACATTTTCAATTATGTTCATCTTTGTTTAATAGTTACAATACACATAAACATACTAACTGTTTGGTACATGCATAGGGGTTGTTACAAGCTGTCACTATTGTGCTACCGTTGGTGAACATAGGTGTGTGCAAGGCATATTTATGCCAATTGGAGTAAAAAATGGAGGGGACATGAGCTGAAGAAGAAATTTTTCACTTGCGCCTGGAGCACCTACAAGGAACAATTTAATGACAACCTCAAGGCAATGGAGAAGGTTAATAAGGCAAAGAAATTTGTTGGTGTTGTAAGTTACCCCGTCAATGGATGGGTAAGAGCGTATTTTACAAATAGGTGCCTCTCTATGATTGTAGACAATAATGTGAGTGAGAGTTTTAATGCGTGGATATGTGAGTGTTGGTATTTCCCCGTAATTAAGATGTTTGATGGCATTAGGCTTAAGCCGATGGAAAAATGGGTCGCTAGTGATAATATTGTTAGCACTTGGAAGGGTAGCTATAGCCCTAAGTGTCTTGCCTTGTTTGACACGAATAGATACTTGGTCTGTATTAATCGTAGGGTTTTCTTTAATGGTGATGATGGGTATGAGGTGGTTGAGGGGAAGGATAGACACTCAAGCATGCCTAGATAGGAAAATGTGCACTTGTAGAGCATGGGATTTGACTCGGAATCCCATGCCAACATGCCATATGTGCGATGTATGATGCTAAGGTGGACCCCATTAGTCAAATCTCACGTTATTACCATAGGGAAACATTTGTTGCGAGTTATAGGACCAAATTCCAGCCCGGTGAGGGGACAACAATTTTGGGAAACACACAAGTACCCTCCATTGCCGCCCCACCCGTATGCAAATTACCAGTGCGAGACCTCCAAAGCGAAGGAAAAGGACCGAAGAAGCACAAAGAAGACGCAATATCTCCAATGCCACTACAAGTGAAGCATCTGATTTTAATGCTTCGCACCTCTCCGTGTAGAGAAATTAAGCAAAAAGGGGACTGTTATGAGGTGCAGCTTCTGTAGGAAAGAGGGGCACAATAGAAGCACATGCAAAGAGGTGAATAAAATTTTTTACTTGCATTACTTGTGACTTGTATTGAGCATGATATTAGCATGATAATATGTATTACTTGTGAGTTGTGATCGATCATATTTGTTGGTTGCAAATGAAAGCAATGAATTTCTTGGTTACTTGATCATGAAAATGCATCTTGTAATTACATATGTTTGGATGGCCAGCTGCAAAATCACCAGGTACTCCACAATGATGCTAACAATATTTTGCCTAATTGTTATCTTCTTGTCTGTAACCTTTGATATCTTGTGATTTTGCAGTGGACCTCGAAACTTTAGCTTAATTTATGATTTAGGATTAAACCTTGCTAGTTTCTATCATAATTATAAGGGAAAGCATAGTTTACTTCCCCTCTTATTTCGATCGCCATATTTCTAAACCAATTAAGCTCAAACGTGTTTATATTGTCCAGTTTCTCATATTTACTAGATTTTATGTTATAAAGCAATAGAAATCATTGATATTGTGTATTGCCATAGGCCTCATCCACCCCGTTATGCATGCAAGCAATTTGTCACTTTGAATTCCACTTTGGAATTCCATATCGATGTGAACAACAATAATTTGTGGTTGTGGGAACTTATGTATATTTATTTGATGTTGGTTGATGTTGAGTTCAGTCTTATTTGCCGTTAGGGCCCTTTACAATTAGAGATATTGAATAATCGAGTTTTCCCTCGTTTCGCGTAATTATTCATTTGTACATTTGCTTGGGATTGACCCACTTCGGTTTGTTGATTTGTTGTTGCTTCACCCTTTTCATCGTATTTTTTCATCAATATTTGTTCATAAATATTTCTTGTTCAGCCCCCTCGAACAACTCATCCCGGCCCTAAAAGAACAACACCTAATCCAAGTCAACAACTTCATGCTCATCCCAACAAACACCACAAAGCACAAACCAAAACAACTCTCATCCTGGACGGAAGAGAACAACACCTAATCCAAGTCAACAATCTTCATGCTCACCTTCCCAACAAACACCACAAAGCACAAACCACTTTGAACCTTCCAACCAGTCAACCAGAAGGACTCCTGCACGCAGAGTTGGATTTGGAATAATGGTGGATGAAGACATTGGAAGAACAGTTTACAATGTGAGATTTGTGCAAACATTTCATTGTCGTTCTTAATTCTGGTTTTTTTTTTCATACAAAGTTAACATACTGATTTCTTTTGTTTGTTTTCCTTTAAATTTTTGTAGCCTGGCTTAACTTCTCGAATGTAATTGATTTGGGTACACCCATAGAGTTTCAAAGACAATGCCAACCCTCAAACAAGATTTGCAATACCAAACGAGAAAGAAATCAGAAGATCTACACCTGCAACATTGTCCTCCCACGAAGGTCCCAGAAAGATTGCCTTCCCATCTCATACTAATTCACCACTGCCAGTAGAACCACCTGGATTGCAGTGGAACGGGCAGCCAAGTATTAGTGGCTTACAACTGAGAATACAAAGCCAACAGATTATGTCAAGGCGAACATCACAGCTACAACAACAAAGGGATCAACTTATCACCAGGAATATGCCTAGCTCCTCCAAGTAGAAGTGTTTAGATGGTTGTTTTTTGTTGGGTGATTTCTTTTGGGATATATGTGAAATCCCCAAGCTTTTTGTAACCCGAAAGCAAGCAAATGTGTAGTTGTTTTGTGTTTGGTCTTATGACCAACCTTTTGCCTTTCTCGAATTAGGATATCTTTGTATTTATTTCGATCCGCATGCATTTGATTCATTGTGTATCATTGCTTGTATATTTTGGCGTGTCCGAATGAAATATATCTTCATTAATGTGTGTATCATTGTTTTTTTGTCAACAAGTTCATCAAAGTTTGATTTCACTTGTCTACTTTTGTTATCAAAACACATTAATGCAGCAGCTGTATCTATATACTGCTATCAATATTTTAGCTTGTTGTGCTTGTGTTTTATTTCCAAGCATGTGGAATCATTGGTGTATCCTGTATGTCCATGTTGCTGCACTATTTCCAGTCATAATTCACTCATGGGATTTTGTCATATCATATTGGTAATCATTGTTATCAAAACATTAATGCTGCTTTGTATAAATTGTTCTTGCATAGTCACCGTACAAAGCAGTTACAAGTCTAACTTAGCTATGAACTAAGGTTAGGAAAATGAGCTACCAAAATATAGTGATTTTGTAATCAACCTAACCAAAACAAAATACACAGATTTTTCCATCAACCTAAGCAAAACTAAGTTGTTACATATAGCTACATTTTCAAATACAATACACACAACCAAACACAAGTTACAAATAACAATGACATCGCTACTTTAAACTTCCTTTCCCCCTTCCTAAGTTCCCCATCATATATCTCATGTCTCGCGTTTTAGCTTTCTCAAATCCGTGTGTATTGCATCGCTTTTTCACTCTTTGTCCATGCTCGTTCTTCGAAGCAAAGAATTTTCATCATATAATTTGTCAATGACGTCTAATAGCTCCTTAATCACAGATTTGGTCCGTCACCGAATTCGTCATCATGCCAAGCAAAGAATCCGCACCCACCATCCGTATGAAAAAGGATACGTCAAATAAAATTTTACAAAGCTTAATATGCAAAAAAAAAAACTCAATTTCCAATAGCCAACTTATGCCCAAAATCAATTATCCCCACTTAAATCAATGGTAAAACCCACATCACAACATCCAACAATAAAACTTCTACGATGTCACCTAAACTCACAGCTGGAAGTTTTCCCATCAAACCAATTTGAGTCATGCCACGGTACTATAAACTAAGCATTGCTGCCCAAAAATGATATTTAGAAAGCAGAAAATGGATTCCTTCCTATGAACCACAGGATTGGTGCAGGAGCTTTAGTTCTCTTCAACAAATGCTTGGTACTTGAGGTTGAGGTAGGATAGAAATCTAACATTTGAAGTTTACGTAAAATTAATCATAACTTTTTGTTGTTGGTAACTTTCTTTTTCATTGTTAACATTTTGAACGAAAACCAATGAGCGAATACATGAAGATTATAGTTCATAGTTCATGTATTATTTCAAATCAAATGAGTAGGGTCGAATGAGCACAATGGAGCACAAACCCAATGAGCAGAACACATGATTTTAATGTTAACCACTAAGCAAGTATTAACAACAAATACACTACATTACTACCGTCGTCAATTCAATTGCACGAGTCTCGGAAGAGTTGAATAATACCCAATCTCCAAAAACCAATGACCAAACCCAAATCGTAACATATTATTTTAAGTCTCGGAAGCAACAAATACCCGAGTTGAATAATACCCAATCTCCAAAATACCCAAATCGGATTAACCACAAACCCAACGACCATAACATATTATTTTAATGTTAGGCCTCTCGTCAATCGCACAGAAAACCAATGAGCACAATACCGTCTGGACACAACAAATTTCCAGAGTTGAATAATACCCAAACTCGAAAATACCCAAATCGGACTAACGTTGCTTACCTGGTAATAGTATGGGCATCCGTAGAACCTCCGACCTGGGTTCCCCTCAGTCCACGCCGTCCATCTCGAAGCCACCATTCTGTGATAACAGTACCTTCTCGGAGGTTCATAATCATCCTCACGACTGGGTTCTCGAAGAAGCACCACCTCCGCCTGCTTCTTGCCGTCGAGGATGAAGAAGATGATGCGTTTCCAGATCGCCGTCGCATTTCCTCCGAGATCGCGTTTTCGCCCTCCTTTCTTCTTTTCCGCTATCTCGCCTTTTCTCAAGATCACATCTTCGTCTTCATCTCTCGCTCCCCATCGTATAGGGTAAAGCCACAAAAAAAAAAAATTTCAGATTTATATTTAATGCCACATGTATAATCCCACAAGCACCCACATCAGCAGCCACATAAGCGTTGAGACGTCCGTTAGGCTGAAAACTGACGGCCTTGTGTTTCCTTCCATGTTTTATTTGTTTTTTTGTATATAAGATACCCAAAATAGTTTATTGTGCCTGGTGCTCTTTCATAAATAGTTCGTTGGCATAATTGCACCTTCACCATAGATTTAAATTATATGTTACTGAATTTTTTTTGCACTCGGTATCTCAAATTAATTAGTTTCCATGATACCGGTGTTACGATAAATGCGGGATTGAAAACTAATTAATTTGAGATACTCGGGTGCAAAAAAATTCGTAGTTAAAGTAAAGATATAATTTAAATATAAATAAATACAATATATATAAAAATTAAAAAAAATTAAAAAAAATATGCTCATACTTCTAATAGAGGTATGAGCACATAATTGGGCACATAAGAATGGACATGGAATGTGCACCCTTATCCGGCATGGGTTCGATGGTGCTGTTTTGACCAGAGAGAGAAAAAGGGGAGAGAGGGAAAAAGATGACAGGTGGGGTCCACAGACCAAAAACTAACGGACATCCAATGTAATTAACGGCGATGTGTATTTTTGCTCCATTTGAGAAAGCTTGTGTGCATTTTTGCACCTAAAAAAAACATATGGTGCTGGGCGCTCCTAAGGATAAAGTACATGTGTATTTTTGCACCTTTACCCTTTAATAATTTGTGATTTTTTTTTTGGGTTGCATTTGTGATTTTTTTGTTGGATTCACTATTTTTAATCTTAATGCATATGGTTGGGGTCCGGGCAAGGATTTGCAACAATCGGATTTTGGGTGGATTGTATATGGACTTTTTTGTGCTGGGCGCTATTGGAGTAAAAAAATTTTGAGCTGACTGCTTCTGGAATAAAAGTTTGTTGGCCAATCTGTACCTTAGATAATTGGACGTTAACTTTTCCTAAGAGTGTTGTGCTAATTGCACATTTTTAAAAGTTGTTTGGTAGTTTTGGTCCACTTAATTAAAAGTTGTTTGTGCTGAGCACTCATGAGGTAAAAGTTTGTTGACTAATTTACTTCTTAACCCTATTATTATTAAAGACACTTTGTAGACATGGCTTGTTTCCTTTTATAAAACACATTTGAGGCTGTTTGAATTGTTTTCTTACCCATTTTACCCCCATGGAATAACACTCATATTGCTCATATTTGATTCTCATTTTCTCTCTTTCACCACACATTCTTTTTGCTTCACATATTCTCGCTCTTCCACATAAATAAGGGTACTATTGGCAAACAAATTAGCATTTTTTTAACATATAATTTATTATCGGGGTTTACACTTCTCATGTTGTATGAGAAGAAGAAGATTCCTACACACACATGAAATGGTGGGACCCACACCTTTTTAAAAAAATAAAAAACTCAGGCCAAAAAATCGAAGTAACTATGACATAATGATATACTTCTCCTGAGAAGTGTATTTCCCTTTATTATCACCAACAAAGTTTAACCAACATTTTTTTAATAGAAATAAGACAGCTCAACTAAAGACCGATGGGCACAGTACACCCATTACAATCCTGACCGAGTAACACCTTAAGATCCTTAGAAGGAAGATATAGTTCACAGAAACCATGTCCAAGTCCAAGTCCTTTCTTTGCCAAATGATCTGCTGCATTGTTACACTCTCGCGACACGTAGGTGAGCCTTATTTCCCAATCTTTACCCAACAACCCCTTCACTTCTTGCAGGAGAGCATTATCTCTGTGAGCCGAACTATGCTCCTGGAGAATAAGTGTGAGACACTCGGTAGAATTGGTTTCTAACCACACTTTCCTATATCCCAGATGCCATGCCATTTTGAGCCCTAATAGACAAGCCCAAATTTCCGCTGATAGTTCATTACCTTCCTCAATGGGATTTAGGAACCCTTTAATAAAACGTCCACACGAGTCACGAATTAGTCCCCCACACGCACACTTGCTTTCCATCGCTAAAAACGCACCGTCAACGTTCACCTTCACCTAACCCTCTTCCGGTGGACACCAAGATTCTCAAGCTGGGGTAAGAGGAGCCCCATGAGTTTCCGTCCCAGTTAGACGATCATTGGTGAGTTTCACACACTGGACCATTGCACTTGAACTAGCTATGATATTGTCAGGTGAGATGAACTTCTTCTTAAACACACACAGATTTCGTCGTCTCCATAACCACCAACACAGGATTGTGAATCTGGAGGCGCACTCCTAGCCTACGTTATTTTTACCTCTTAAGTTCCACCACTCCTAGTCTGAAAGGTTCATACTACTGAAAATGTGCCACCTTGCCGGACTTACCACCTTTCGCCATAGCACCTTCGAAAAGGCGCAGTCCTTAAAAACATGTATATTGTCGTCTAATGCCGCCCCACATAAGGCGCAGGATGTGTCAATCGTCAAACCCCGTCGCTTCCGATTCGCATTCGTTAGCAGGCTCTGTCTAGCTACCAACCATAACAGAGTTTTGCATCGTTGAGGTGCGCGGACTTTCCATACTCCGCCCTAATCCCTATCATGTGTCATTGCATTCCTAGATATTAGTCGATATGCCAATTTCACAGAGAATTCTCCATGTCTCTCCCACTTCCATTTTACCAAGCTCGCATCATGATCAACTTCCATGCCCCCAAGTACCTTATCCCAAGTCTTCTTGATCCCAGTCCACATATTTTATCCAAGACGTTTCATAGTGATACGAGGAAGGAGGTCGTCACTGCATTGATATTTGTCCCTAACCACTTTAACCCAAAGAGCATTCCTATGCCTGACAAGTCCCCAACCCAACTTCATTAGGAGAGCTTGATTTTGAAGCCCAGCATGCCGCAGCCCTAAACCACCCCGCCTTTTCTCCTTACACACCTCATCCCATGATACGAGATGCGTCCATCAATTTTCCTCTGTTCTTCCCCATAAGAACGATCTATTTTGCTTGTCAAGCGTTTCACAAACATTACTTGGAAGATGAGATGTTATTTGTTGAACAATGCACTTTAGTTATTTGTTGCTTAAAATAAGAAATAGAAGGAGTGTTACATTATATTAATTTGTAGGATTAAGGTGCAAAAATATACAATTTTTTCCTTAAAAGTGTGCCAAATTCCAAATGCCTTTTTGAGAAGTAAAAACAACTATGTGGTTACAAAATAAGTGCAGAAGTCACATTTTCTATTAGCGGGAAAAGGTTGAGCATGAGTTTCATCTCTTTTGACCCAAAAAAGTGAGGTGGAGAAGATAGTTGTTGACAAGGCAAGTTAAATAACATAAAAAATAAAAGAATAAATATAATATATAAATGGAAAAAGAAACTGGGGAGGAATCTCAATGAGTTTGGCGTAGCTAATGCCTTGAGAGATGACAAGGTTGGTGATGGTGAGGTTGGTGACGAGGTTCAACCAGTATAGGCAGAGATTGTAGATGGGAAGCTATTCGAAAATGGGACGAAGTACTGAAATCCTTTTACAATTCTATCTCCCTGCCTCTTTATGTTCTTGAACGGCCGGAAAGGGCCATTTGGGAACAGCGTTTCTTTAGCCACTGACTTCAGTTTCGTCATAAACTCCCTAGGCATCGAGAAGTTCACCGTGTAGCGTGTAATACCTTGAATTATATTACTGGAGGCTAGAGAATAAGCTTGAATAAAGTAGACTATTAAGTCTATTTTAGCAAGAGTCCCGAGAATGCATAAGAAACATAATGATTTTAGAAACCACATAAAGTATGAATTTCGGTGCAAATTAGTGGGGGAAAAAATACCTGATTCCTTTAAGATGTGTCAGAAGGACATAGAACCTAACTCGGATCCAAAAGGAAAGAGAAATCGTGTCTAGAAAGAAGCAAGATAGAGAACTAAAAGAGCTAATGGCACAAGAAATAATATTGCCATAATTAAAGGCAAAAGAGACAATTACCACTTGATATTGAGGTTAAAATTGGAAGACCAAATGAAGGGTCAAGATTTGCTCTTTAAAAGTAAGAAGTAATTATGAGAATGAAAAGCAAATTAATTCTCCCTTTTTAAGAGTGAATTTTGGTCAAGACATGAGGAGAGAGTGAAAAGATGAATTAACTTGGTAACTTTTTCAAGATAGCACCATATATTGGCATATCATCACTCCAAATTTGGTCAAGCATTCAAGAAGGAAGGAGATTAATATTAAAGTTTTGGTCAAAAGAAGAGAGGAAAGAGGCAAATAGAGACTTCTCATAAAAAACATTAGTACTCAAAAAAATATGGATACTTAAATTCAGATTCTTATAACAAATGGGGTTGGGTCTAACGGAAGGGGCTAGTCCTTCACAACATGGCAAACCAATATTTGAATCCTTGATGAGAAAGATGCTCATATTTAGTAACCCACAGTCTCAAACATGACTGTCTCCAATAAGATGATACATAATAAATAGTTACTTTTAACCTTTTTTCCCAAATGATTTTAGTTTCTTTAATACTATTCTTAATGATTAAGATAAGTGATGAACTAGTATATATCCATTCCAAGCTATTGGGGGAATTCAATATAAAATTTGTAGATAAATTAAAATGTAATAAAATCATATAAATTGTTCATGAAAAAAGACATATAAATTGATATTGATGTTGAAGCTTCCTTTTATGGTATTGTCAGACAAACCCTAAACTGAAACATGAGGAAGCATTCATTATATTCCTACACACTACTAGTGTTTGTTTGGGATAACGATGGCATATAGGCTTTTACAAACAGAAGATAGAATAAAAGTCAGATTGTAGATATGATTCATGTTTGAGATAACGGTAATATAAATGATTTTTTTCTAAATGGACTCTTGTTTGAAAAGCCATTTGAGATGTAAAATGATTAAAAATGACATAAATCTTATTGAATACAATACGCACACACGTGCGCGCGAACACACAATTATTAGTTGTATATATTATGATAATTGAAGATAAAAATTTAAATTTAAATTTGATAAAAAAATTAAATTTTTATTAAAAAATTAAAAACTCTAAAGTACTTAATTAAATATATTCTAATGAATAAATTAAAGTGCATACAAATATATATTTAATAGTACATTACTTATTGGACCACTTATTCCTAATTTTTTTTTCCATAAGCTGAAAAAGGTCACTCCAAAAGTTGAAAAAAATAACTTATATCAGAAGTCACTTTTTTACAATAAATCTATCAACCCTTGAAATTATTGCAAACGGTCCAAATTAGCTTTTTCTTCCCTTATGCTGGGCTTATTTTACTGTTTGATGGGTTTTTAGTTTTTACCTTAGTTACTGCCTTGCCAAACAGGTCATCTCATAAGTTATTTGAACATTACCCTTCGTTCTTGGGTTCAATTAGTAAAGGGGTCGAACACTCTCACCAAAAGGGAGGGGATTCACTTCAGGAGTTGGTCAAAATGCTGGGGGAGGCATCCTAGACAATGTGAACTTGTGAAAACGCAGGTTGAAGTGGAGGCATGTGTACTTTCAAGCATGTATGCCTTGGGGAGCAAAGTCATAGCGCCTTACCCTTGGACTATGGGTGAAGCCAACCCTCTCCTAAAATTTTTGTATTGAAAAAAAAAAAAAAAAAAGAAAAATGAAAAAAGAAGTTGTTCTTTGAACATTGCAAGGTGAAGTTGATGGCGGAGAGAACCGACTAGCTTAAAAACTTGCAATCAACAATTTGAATGGGCAAAACCTAAATTTGGATAACAAATTTGCCATCAAAATTTTCAATTAAAATTAGGTTAAATGCCTAATTTGCCCTGGAAGTTTTGCTAAGAGGGCGCTCAACACAAGGAAGTTTTTTTGGTACCAAATTTGCCCCGGAAGTATGAAAAAGGTACCAAATTTGCCCCGGAAGTATGAAAAAGGTACCAAATTTGCCCCTCCGTTAATTTTAACCGTTAAGTTTAACTGAGTGTCCACGTGGCATGCCACCTCATCAACCCAATAAGAGTTAAATATCATTTTTGCCCTGGAAGTTTTCATTGAGGAGCAATTTTGCCCCGGAAGTTTTTATTGAGGAGCAATTTTGCCGCGGAAGTTTATAAAAGTAGCAATTTTGTCATTCTTTCTCCCAATATTAAATTTGACTATTAAATCAGTCAAAAACCACATATGTCATTCCTTGAAAAGGTCAAACTTGGAGTCGAGAGAAGGAGATCCTTGAGATGTTGAGCTCAAGGCGGCTTTAAATTGTGAAGCCGGACCGAGTCACAGAAACATCACTTATGATCTAAGCAAATGATCGATCTCTACAAACGTAAATATTATCACTATTGATTTGTTTTACTAAACCAATTTTTGGAACAATTCATTTTTTGTTTTGCATTTCATTTGCTTAGATCATAAGTGATGCTTCCTATGAGTTTTGTGACAGACCTTTTAGTCCCCGTGACCAGTTCGCTTCACAAATTCTCGTCGCCTTGAGCTCAACATGTCAAGGATCTTCTTCTCGACTTCAAGTTCAACATTTTCAAGGCATGACATGTGTGGTCTTTGATCGATTTAATAGTCAATATTAATATTGGGAGAAAGAAGGGAAAAATTGCTACTTTTGTAAACTTTCGGGCCAAAATTGCTCCTCAATGAAAACTTCCGGGGCAAAATTGCTCCTTAATGAAAACTTCCAGGGCAAAAATGATACTTTTGATTGATGAGGTGGCATTTTAACGATCTACGTGGACTTCCGTCACTTTTGGGTAAATTTGATACCTTTTTAATACTTCCGGGGCAAATTTAGTACCAAAAAAACTTCCGGGTGTTGAGCGCCCCCTTAGCAAAACTTCCAGGACAAATTAGGCATTTATCCCTTAAAATTATTACATCTAAAAGTAGCCTTTCTGATACTTATGGAAACACAGCTTTTCCAACATTGCTCAAATTGTGCATACGTAGACCAGAACCCAGTTGACTCTCTGTTTCAACCCAGCTCTTACCAGGCATCTTCTTAACCCCTCTATCTTCCATTAAGTTTCTGATCTCCACGGCATCACTCCATCGGCCTACTGCTCTATAAATATTACCCAGAAGAACATAACTTAGATGGTGATCAGGTGCCAGCTCGATCATCTTCTTCGCGATTCTCTCTGCAGTGATAGAGTCTGAACATTTGGTGCATGCTCCAAGAAGAACAGCCCAAAGTGATGAATCATATCTACAATCTGCTTTTTCTAGCAAGTTTTTAGCCTCTTCTATTAGCTCAGCACGGCCTAAAAGATCGATCATGCAAGTATAATACTCAGTGCCATGTTTAATCCCATAGTCTTTTGTCATTGAGGCAAAATACTTTCTCCCTCCATCAACCAAACCTGCATGACTACAAGCAAAAAGAACAGCAATAAAAGTTATGTAGTCAGCTTTCATCCCCTCTTTGATCATCTTCTCAAATAACTCAAGTGCTTCTCTCCCTCTTCCATTCTGAGCAAGCCCACCAATCCTGGAGTTCCACGTTATCATATTTCTAACTGGCATGAGTAAGAACAATCTCTTTGCAAAATCAATGCAGCCACATTTTGCATATAAATCAACTAAGGCTGACTCTACTATAACATCTCTCCACCCACCCCTTCTCACGTACTGGCAATGAACCTCTTTACCCTGTCTCACAGCTGCCAGTGACCAACACGCTCGAATAATAGTCCCAAAACTGTAAAGGTCCATCTCTTTCATTTCCCTCGCAAGATTAATCACAGTTTCACATTCTCCATTTTGACAGTATACACCAAGTATAGCAGACCAGGAAATTGCATTCATTGCTCATTCTGTCGAAAACACTCTTGGATTCGCTAATAGAGCCACATTTTCCATACATGTCCAGAACACTACTCTCAAGTCTCAACAACCACATTTCCACACAGCCCTGATGTAACAACTTCGGCATGAACTTCCTTCCCCTGCCTCAACCTCCCTAAATTAGCACAAGCTGTCAACACTGACCCAAACGTAAATCCATCTGGGGATAGCCCATGATTTCTATGCAAGACGTAAAAAAATTCCAAAGCTTCCTCAAACAAATCATTCCTTGTTAATGCTGAAATAACTAATATCCAACATATAGCATCTGGTTCAAGCAATTCATCAAACAACTGGCGTGCATCCTGCACACCGTGGTTTCTTCCATACATATCAGCCAGAACACTACAAATAACAGGATTCGAATCAAACCCACGACTTATGGCCATCCCATGGAAGTATCTTCCTCGCTTTAAATCACCAAGCTCCGAACATGCCTTAATCACAGTGGATAAAGGCTCAACCCCAAATTCAAGCATTTCCAAAACAATTGCAAAGAATTTTGGGGCTTCCCCGCACGAATGTACCCAGAAATCATATTTCAGTTGGTGAATTCAAATGCAATATTTCAGTTGTATGAAGTATAAATTTTTTTTTTTTAAGAAAAAGTTATTTGGGCGTCTTAATCACTTTAATCTCTTTTTAAAGTACTTTTTTTATACAACTTTTTAAAGTACTTTTAATTTAACGAAATTATGACAAGTAAAATGTTGGTGAAACTCTTAAAATAATGAAGTGTTCTCAGTGATTTTTTCCCCAAAAAGGTGAAGACCCCCGAAATGAGATTTTGAGAAAATAAGTTAAAAAATACATGCTTGAAAATTTTATTGAACACGAGAGCATAGTATGTTTTCAAACAGAAATAGAAATGTCAAGTGCATCTTAACAGGGGAAAGTGTCCTTTGATGATAATGACATGGATATGAATGATAGGATAGAGGATATTATTCATGATGTAGGATAAGAGACTTTTGAACAATCACATGTATATTGTAATATGTACAGTGATGCAAAGAAGATGTAGTACCCTGGTTGTAAAAAACACTAATTGTTGAACGCAATATTGAAATTGGTAAGCTTCAAAGTACGGCATGGATGGAGTGATAAGAGTTTTCAGAAATGCTTGAGGCTTTTAAGGACATGTTTGCAGATGACAATGTGTTACCGCATTAATATTATGATACTAAGAAAATACTTTGTTCACTAGGGGTGGAGTACGAAAAAATTCATGCTTTCCAGAATAATTGCATATTGTATTAAAAAGAGTTTAAAGAGAAGCAGAAGTATCCAATATGTGAAAAATCAAATAAGGGCTTGTAATAGTGTTGTGGTATCTTTCAATCATACCAATGTTTAAGCGCTTGTTTGCTAGTGAAAATGATGCAAAAAATTTAAGCTGACACATAGATGAGAGGATTTTTGATGGAAAGCTTCGACATCCGACTGATTCTTCTTAATAGAAGAAAATCGATCAATTATTTCTTAACTTCAACATAAAACCTAGGAACTTAGGCTTGGTCTTAGCAAGGATTGAATGAATCTTTATGGTAGCCTTAGCAGTATCCATAGTTTATGGCATGTTCTCCTAATGATTTACAACTTATCTCATCTGTTACGCATGAAACGAAAGTATATTATGTTGTCTATGTTGATTTCGGGACCAAAACAACCCGAAAATGATATTGATGTTTACTTATAACCCTTGATTAAAAATTTGAAAGAGTTGTAGGACGAAGGTGTCAGTGTTTTTGACTCAAACAAGGAAGAGATTTTTAAAATGTGAGCCATGATCTTTTATACTATAAACGATTTTTTAGCATATGGAAACTTTTCAAGGTATAATGTAATATCTTAATTTATTTTCAAGATTTAATTAAAAAACAATAATAACAATAACAAAAAAAATAATTATTATTATTATATTATATTATAATATAATATAATACAATATTATATTGTATTATATTATAATATAATATAAGGTGGGTAGGGTGCTCACTGATTTATTGTTTGAGATGAGGGGAATGGTTTATCCACTCCTAAAAAGGGAGTGGTTTACACACTCCCAACCATTTCAATCATTTCCTAACCCTTTATTTAAACACATACCCACACTCAAACACTCACAGACCCATGGTCATAGAGAGGCAAGAGGTAAGAGGAGAGTGTGAGGAAGAAGGAGAGGAAAAGAGAAGATGTAAAGGCTATTTTAAGATATGTTATTTATCTTATAAGATTATTTAGATAGCTAAACTAATTTTTTTTTAACAAACTTCATTCATGAAAGTTATTCTACATATTTTCTTTTTCTAATGAGTGTAATATTGTATTGGTTAGTGAAAATGTTGGGGTTATAATTTTGAGAGAGTTTTAAATTTTGGCAATAGATAACTATATATATGTAAAGGATGATTAATGGTAAATTTTAATCGGTTTAGATTTGTTGGTTGTTTGTTGTAAGAATTTTAAATTTAATTTTTCTATTAGAAAAGGTTTAGGATTTGTTCTATAGGATTTTTTACTTGATTAAATGTTGAATAAATAATTTATTTGGATTAATAGAGATATTATTGAAATTTTAATCAGTTTAGTTTTGAAATTTGAAGGATTGATCTGTCATTTTTGAAATTTGTAGGCCTGAATTGTCATTTTTGAAATTCATAATGATAAACTATCATTTTTGAAATTTGTAGGCCTAAACTGTCATTTCGAAATTCATAGGACTAAACTGTCATTTTCGAAATTCGAAGAACTAAATGGTCATTTTTAAATTTAAACCCCAAACTGTCATTTTTCAATAGTAAATTGATTGTGGTAGATTGATTTTTAGCGTGTGTTTAAACTCTTGGATTAAAAGCAATATGAGAATTATTAGCTTTGACGAAAGGTAACCACTTTCCACTTGTTATGTGTATTGGTATGTTGTTTGTGAGTATTTGTGAAATGATTATGAATATTTTAATAGAAATTGTTTTGTAAGACCTTATGATTTGAATTGCGAAATATATTCATGTATTTATATATGTATAAGAATTGGGAATCAATATACTATCGCTTGTATATGAGAATGATTTAAAAAACACAATATGAACATGAAATATCTTGGAAAATTCTCGTTGAGCTATTTATTGTGATAATTATGGTAATGGTTGAAATGGGAAGAAATAGAGTAGTTTATTTCACCATGTGGTGTAGCCTCCATTGATGCATGATGATTGGCTTTTTATTATCCCACTAGTTCAATAAGAGATTGCCCCACTATTTCAATAATGGCTTGCGACATTCCACTAGTTCAATAAGAGAAAAAGACCCACGGTTTGGGGCATATGCTCCGAGATTTTAGCCAGTCCTCATCGCATAACCAGTGAGCTTTTGAGTAGCCAGTAATAGAGATAGTAACTTAACCATGGGTTTAATCAACAGGAATAAGGCAGTTCGGTTGAATTGATAAGACACATATTGGGAATTGTGTTAGAGCAACCGTGATACAGAATTTATGATACAAAATTCATGATATGAAATATATGATGTGGATATTAGTGAATTATATTTTTAATACATTGTTATATAAATTGTTCTACTTGACACCTCCTCACGAGCATATATTAGTATTTGTAATGAGTTGCAATGATAGTTACCATTATTTTTCAGGTGAAAGTTCTCGTGCGGGTCCATTAGGGAAGACTTTGAAAGCTTAAGCTACTTCTGCTGACAATAGTGATTCCATCTTTTCGTATATGTTGGATTATTGTATATTGCCACGTTAGGGCTCATTTTTCATATTCTGATTTATTTTGGATATTTTGATCAATGATCAAGCATTATTAAATTATTGGTCAAACTCTTGAATAATTATTTATGTTAAGGAAACAGAGGATGTTACAAATAGGTATCAAAGCACATGATTCTGATGACAATCTTGCATGCATTACATATAGTGGCAATATATAATATTCACACATACTTTCCCTGTTTAGTGTTTTTGTTGTGTTGTTTTATCACTCACTTGTTATGGTAGGTTTCATCCTTAGGTGGAGAGAATGGTGGACACACGAAGGGCTCACTCCGCCATTAACAAACCTCCAAATGCTCCTAAGCCAATGATGTCTCAAGAGAATGAGGTTTTTTTACATCGGTTCAAAAATACATTAATGGCTATCATGGATGCAAGGTTTTGACAGTTTGAGGAGGATTTTCGAAAGAAGATAAGAGAGGAAGGAGGTATCCCCATGCCAAAGAATCATGACATACTTGAACCTAGTATAGAGGTATCACAAAGACTTGAGCCAAGTGGCTCAACTAATCATGAAAAAACTGTGAAGAGTAATGAGGGTGAAGGATCATCACAACCCAATTCTGAAGACCTAGTTATCAACAAGGTTTGAAAGGATGTCCATCATCACAATCTTGAGAAGTTTTATGGAAATTTGGATCCACTAAAAGTTGAGGCTTGGTTTGAAAACTATTTTTCAAGTGGTGGTTTGTAATGAGTATCGAAAGTTAGGGTAGCCATTATATTGCTAAGGGATCGTGCCCAGAGATGGTGGCAAAGCATAGGTGGTTTGGATGACTCAAGAACAACTTAAAGAGAGTTCAGGACGAAGTTTTTCGATTATTACTTTTCTCCAGCATTGAGACATGAGAAGGAGACAGCATTTTGCCCTTACATTTTCTCAATTTTTGAATTAAATATTGTCTTCCTTTTTTCTTTTTCATTTTTGGCAGAAATTTACATAATAAATTGGGTCAAAAATTGTGCTCTTCCTTTCTTCATTTTTACAATATTAGGCCTTTACTAAGACAAAAGTTGAAATTTTGAGCCTCAACTTAGCCAAATTTCATGTAACCCCTACTTCTAATATTTTGTCATTTCAAGTGTACCAAAATTCATCATTTTATTCTATTTAATATAACAAATGTACAAAGAATTTTGGTGAATAAAATTTAGGATATTACAACACTAGCCATTCATCATAGCCATATGCAGGAGACTCCACCTAGTAAACTATATAAAATACTACATAGCAAAATCACCTTTTTTTTTTTCGGTGTTTTGTCTGCAGAAGTGAAATTGAAAAGTGGAAAAAAATAATTTCCACACTTTATAAAGTTTTAAAAATAAAAAAGGAATGAAGTCTAAGTTAATATTATTGATTGTCCATTTATAACACACACAAAAAAAAAAAAAATTAAAAAATTAAAAACTAACTTGAAGACAACCAAAACCATATATGAAATCTAAAATTCTCAAATTTCAAAAAATTAATATATTAATAAAAGAGACATTGTAGCAAATAAAATTTCATTTAACACAGTTTCAACAAGTGGCCCCTTCAATATTTTGCATCAACATGGCCTTGTGTTTTCCCAGAGACACAACAACCTCTGACATATCAGGTCTTGCCTGAGGTGCATCAGTGCAACAATTTAAGGCTAATTCAAAAACTGATGATATAGGGAGTAATATATTGCCAGCTTTTTGGCTGCTTGTGTGCAGCAAATTGTCATCTAGAATATCGATGATTGAATGTGGCGTAGATCTGCTGACAAATTCTTTCAAAGTTAGACCTTGAACAAACATTTCATCAGTTGGTTTCTTCCTTGTAAGCATTTCCATAAGCAAAATACCAAAACTGTAGACATCTCCTTTTATTGAAACAGCTCCTTTGGATCCATACTCTACATATAAATTTAAATGCTAAGTTAAATAGTTGAATAACTCAGAAAGTGTCTTCTAGTAAGTGCATGTACGTATATAAGCATGTCCATTTGTTCGCATGTGCGTGTGTATGAATATAAGAAACATAAATTAAATTAAATTTAATATGATTACTAGATTATCACCTGGTGCCATATAACCAATTGTAGCCAAAGTTCTGGTGTAAATTTCTGATTGGCTTTCACTTAACAATTTGGCAATTCCAAAGTCACTCAAATGGGCCACCATATTTTCATCTAATAAAACATTGCTCGGTTTTATATCACAATGGACCACTGATGTTGAAGAACCAAGATGAAGATACTCCAATGCTGATGCCACATCAATCATTATGTTCAATCTTTGCACAACATCTAAACAATGGTTGTGGGAGTACAACCACCTATCAAGACTCCCATTTGACATGAATTCCATTATTAGAGATTTAAAATCACCATTTGAGCAACTACTTATGATCTTAATGAGATTTCGATGACGCAAGGTGCATATGGCAGCACATTCAATATCAAAACTCCTCAATGCTTCTTCCAAGTTTGAGTTAAATACTTTCACAGCAACTATCTTTCCATTTGAAAGAATTCCTTTGTAAACTGATCCAAAACTCCCCTTGCCAAGAAAATTACACTCATCAAATCTATTTGTTGCTTGCAAAAGATCATAATAGGATATCCTAATTGGTGCACCCAAATTTAAGAAGTCTGTGTTGTTCATCTCATGACTAGCATGACCCTTCTTAAACTTAAGAAACATTAGGCATGAAGCAACCAAAATGATTGCAAAAACGATGGGCAATAAGCATTTAATCACCAGTATCATTTTAGTTGACATGTGCTTGTTTCCTTTCTTGCATGGATGGACTTTTAGTTGGGGCTTCCCACAAAGATCTTCATTCATCATAAAAGATTCAGATGTAAAATTTTGAAAAGGCCCACCATCTGGAATTTCTCCATACAATAAATTGTATGAAACATTGATTTGCTTCATATAGACAAGTAACTCTAAGGACTTTGGAATCACCCCAGACAATTGATTATGGGAAAGATCTAATGACTCAATACTTATCATGCCACTAAATGATTCAGGAATAGACCCTTGAAGTTTGTTATGAGACAAAGATAGATTTTGCAATGTTTGCAAGCCACCCATGGTTGTCTGGATGGTTCCTGAAATTTGATTTCTTGACAAGTTCAATAGTATAATTGCTCTGAAATTTGATACCTGAGGTGAAATTGTTCCACTCAATGCATTGGAGGATAAGTCTAAGGTCAAGATATCTTGGAGACTCCACAAAGAAGAGGGTATTTGAGAAATCAAGTTGTTAGAGCTAAGATCCAACTTTTGCAAAGAAGTATTCCAAAGGCATTCTGGAATCATTCCTCAAACATGTTTTTGGCTAGATTCAACTCAAACAGTTTTTTTATTTGGCAAAGTTTATCTGTGATAGGCCCTTGTAATCTATTGAAACTGAGACTTAAATGTTGAAGTTCCTGCAATTTGTTAACTGTGCCAGGAATCAACCCATTCAAATCATTCCCATCAAAATATATTGACATCAAATTGGTTAAATTCCCAAGTTCATAGGGTATAACCCCGCTAAATTTATTGACAGTCTAAACCCAAGACAATGAGATTAGAAGCATTTGTTATGCATTTTGGAATTTGTCCCGTAAGTTCATTCTGTCCCAACGTCAATTTTTCTAGATTGGAAAGGTCACAACCCAAACATGATGGAAAAGACCAGATAGGGAATTAACTCCCATATATAGAAATTTCAATGTTGAAATATTGAATAAACTAGAAGGAATTGGTCCACTCAAATGTTCATTGCCAAAAATACAAGTTCAAGTTTACCAAGATTGCCTATGTCCTTGGGTATAAAACCTACAAAAATGAAAAATAATTAATATATGATAACATTTTTGTAATAGAATGAATTATAATAAGGAAAAAGTATATTTTAGTTTGCAGTATTTGTATGCATAAAATATTTAAGTGCATACTTTGTATATAGAACAAAAACAATACAAATTATGAAAAATTTCAAACTCATTTGATTCTATATTCTCTTTTTTTTTTTTTTTTATATTCTTAGCAATTTTACAGAGTAATTTTTTAGAACAAGTTTTGAAAACAAAATATTGAAAAAAAAAACGTTTGAATAATTATTTTAAAAATATATCTAAAATGGTGAAGTAAATGGTGAAAGAGTATTTTTCTTCATTAGGATGATTGTCATTAATGAAAATATAACGTTACACGGGTCTTCTATAATGTTAGTACAAAAAACAGCAAAATAGCAATGCAATTTCTGTCGTGGATCAGTTTAGTGACAGAATTTCATTGTTAATTATTTAGTCATGAGGAATTTGTACAGATTTTTGAAATTTTATCGATAATTTATTTATTTTTTTGTCTGGTGATTAGTAGAACAAAAGGTAACAAAACATTTAAAAATTGTTTTTTATTTTTTAAAAAATAAATTTTATTTTTATTTGTTTTTCAAAACACATAACCGAAAACATATTTTTAAACATATTAATTTTTTTCAGAAAAATTAAAAATATTTTTTAAAATCCGGGATCAAATTAAATATGCCCTTCTTCTTTTTTTCCATACACAATTACATGTTTTACTATTCTTTCAAATAAGCATTTGAGAATTGCATTTGGATGTTTATGATTATTTCTTTCAATATTTTTTGAAGGGAAATATCTTATATATAAATAGAGAAAAAGATAGGAAAAGAACTTTAAAATTACAAAATTCTAAATCAGGTATTTTCAAAAAATGAGTTGTGATTTGTGAATTACTTATAAAAATTTATCATTCCATTATATAGACTCTTAATAACAAATTTAATTTAGAATTTTGTAATTTTAAAGTTCCTTTTCTATCTTTTCCACTGTAAATAGTGATAAAATTATGCATATACATACAATAAAAGCACGAGAATAAGGATATACCTGAAAATGAGTTCTCGCCTATGGTTATATTTTTCAAGGATGTGCAATTACCTAGTGATGGAATGTTTCCCTCTAATTGATTATGAACAAAAGAGATGAATTCAAGCAAAGGGAGTTGATGACAAATCTCTTCAGACAAATTGCCATATATATAGTTGAAGTCAATGGCTACATATCTCAGAGAAGGCATGTTGAGAAGAAAAGGACTAATTTCACCTGTATAAGAAAAATACAATTCATGAATTTGTTTTCTATTGCTCGTTTAATATTACAAAAAAAAAAAAAAAAAAATTGAGATAAGTTAGATTCGGAAGCTCATTATAGTGAAAATAAGCCTCAAAATTCAATAAATGCTTAATGGATATGCTTGAAGACTATTCCTCTTATCCTACTTGTAAGTCACTTCATATGGAATACATGTTTCTCGAAATCAATAAAATAAAAAATAAAAATAAAAAAAAAACTTTAACATTGTTATTTAACACTACCATAAGTTTAAAATTTCAATTTTACCTATTTAATATATATTATACCAAGAGAACGTAACAAATTATCTACATTATAATAAATGAAGGACAAAATTGTACATTCATATGTTTTAATAATTTGACTTGTAAATAAGTCCAACAAAAATATTACTCCCTCCGTCCCTATATATAAGATCTTTTTTTTTTTTTTTTTTAATGGGCTTATGCCTTTTTATAAGATGCTTTTTGAGTTTGTCTCAATAATAAAAAGCAGTTTTATCTATTTTTCTCTCAATTACTCTATTATCATTTATTTCACATACATTCTTTTTCATCTTTTTCTCTTTATTATTCTCTCTCTTACATAGAGGCGGAATTGGCAGGGCTAGGGGTGGCCCCCTAAAATTACAAAATTGAACCTAGAGGTTTAGGAAACTATATTTTAACCTCATAAAAATTTTAATATTTTCACTTTAGTTCCTACTAAAAGTTTCATGGAGAAACTAAAATGAAAATATATATTAATATTTATAGGGCTGAAATGTAATATTATGAACACGGGTTTTATACGTAATCTTCGCCCCTAATTTCAAATCGGCTCCACCCTGCTCTTACTCATTCATAAATAGTGACATTTTTAAAAAAAAGATTATTTTTCTTACATATTTATTATTTTTAATTAATATTAATTGTTTTTTAAAATCTTATAACTTAGTTGAAGGGATCGAGGGAGTCTCTATGCCTTATAAGTAAAAATGAGTGCTACCAATTGCCATCACATCACATCAACGTCAGTGTTTTGTCTAGATCGATAAATATCTAGTCCGTTGGACTAGTATATTGATATTGGATCGAATAAATTTCTCTTGGCTACTTATGAATTAGATACCTATAAGTATAGCAGATCACTGTACATGAATAGGAACTAATAGGCGTTAGCCAAAGGGAGTGGTGTATGCACACAGTGACGGCAGAATAGTAATCGAGAGAGAATAATCATATCTCTAGGGTTTACCTCTTATTTATAGAGTTTACCTGAAGGGTTAGGGTTTGGAATTATGGTCCTTTGTGCCTCCAAACCCAAGTGCTATGTTGCCATATCTATGTTACGTAGATTGCCCCTTATGGGTCATATATTGAATGAGCCTCATATATGAGTCCATAACAGTTGCCTCTCAGTCTGGTAGTCAAGGTCTCTAGGCTGCTGGGGTGCGTTTATTATTTAACTCGGATCTCATATCCAAGTCGTTGCAACTTACTTGATTACTTGATTTCTATCTAACTTTTATCCAAGCTTCCCGAACTTTGGATTCATTTGTGATCTAATTGTGAATTTCCCCTAGACATTTAATTCGAGTTAATTCGGTTTGACACTACTTATTCCCTTTCATGATTGTTCGGATCTCTTTTGCATCTAATATCCGGATTTCAGGGTTTATCCATTTCGGCAACAAGTTTCCCCCCGATACGGATTACCATGAAAAAGAACAAGCTCAATTTACTTGTCCTTCATTTGCTCTCCGATCTCGTTTATGTTGATCTCAGTTATTGATAATCATATGCTCAGGGAACCGGGATAGTGTTTAAGAATTCATATAGACCAAAGAGAGCTACCGTTTCCGCTTCTTATATCATTATGACAACTTTACAGCTGTCCACTTTCGACTGTCATAACGTAAAACAAACCTTTTGTCGTATTCAGCCTTTATGAGTATTTAATGCACACGTCATTTACTTAAGTCATCATTGTTTTTGGGGTGAGTTCAAACCCATGTTTTTATTGAGTATGGGACGCATTTATGACAAGGACGACCTAAAACATTATTTAGGACTACAGTCCTTGACAGAGAAAACAAACCAATATAATACTAATAAAGGCAATATTTGCTTTAACCTACACATGACTTGTATGTTCTTATTGATTTGAGAGATGAATGCAGGTTTGCCTTTGTTTAATGTACGAGTGTAATAATGAATTTTTTTTAAAAAAATAAGCCTATTACGTCTAAATTTTAGCATATCGACTTTTCCAGAACAAATTTAATTAAATATATAAGTGAAAGTTTTTTAAAAAACAACAGTGATATCAACCCAAGTAATTAATATAAAACGTACCTGTAAAGGAGTTGTAAGTTAGACGTAACTCTTCGAGCAAAGTCCAATTGCCAATTGATATTGGGAGGGTATCATTTAAATTGTTTCTCCACAAATCTAAATATCTCAACGAAGAAATGTTGAAGAGAGATGACGGAATTTTTCCTGTCATAAATTTAAAGCGAGCTAATAACTACAAGGCTTTGACATTTAGTTCATCATTGATATTAAAATTGATCATGCTGTTTTTGAAAGATAAAATTATAGAACAAAACAATATGAAGCATACTTTTTTTTTTTTTTTTTATAAGTAAAAGTTTAGGTGGGGGTAGATACCAGTATCCAATCAGGGCCAGAACATGCCTCCAGGCTCAAAAGAGTGCTCACAGAGGTACTTACAGATAGTCTACCAACAAGGCCCTCACATCAACCAGCGGGTATCGAACCTCCTCCTTTTTGGAATGCAGACCGACACCTTAATCAATTGTATCACTTCTCATACGCAAAATCATACTAATTGATTTATCTTCTAAGATTTATGTAATGAATGGGTTTAACACTAAGGAAAAACTTGGACCATGAGAATGAACTATTGGGCCAGATGCTTCTTTGGATGGGCTTAAGAGGGATTGAATAGGTTAAGGAAGATGTAAGTGTATATAGAGGGCCGATTAGAGTTAGTGAAGATGGTAAGGAACGGGCTTAAGTCCCAAAAGGACGAGAGTTTGATTCCCTCTACTGTTGTGAGGGCTCCTTCGGTAGGCAATCTCATAAGTACCCCTGTAAGTGCTCAAAGAGCCCTGGGGCCGTGCCCTGGCCTTGGTGGGGGACCGGTGCCGAACCCATCTAAACTTTTTCTTATAAAAAAGAAAAAGTGTATATAGAGGGAAGTGTACAGGGGGTTGGATCTAGCAAAAATGGCTTGCCCAACACAATCAAAATTCAAATCCTCATTAGAAGAAGTGTCTATATTTAGTGTCCAACAGTGTCTCAAATACCATTGCATCTAGTAGGGGTGTTCATAATGCCCAGCCGCCCTATTCGCCCACCTACGCCCAACGAAAAATCGCCCTGCCCAGCCCTAAAAAAAGCAACCCGAACAAAATTAGGCACAACTGGCCGGGTGGGCATTTTTTTGATCGGTGGCCGGGCACGGGCAAGGTATACGCCCGCCCATTTGGCCCCGCTTGATAGTGTATATAATATTTTTTATTTTTTAGTAGAATAAAAAAAGTATTTTATATTTTATATGTGATTCCATATTCTTGTAGGTGATTCCATATGCTTCATCCTTTTGACAATTTGGAGCATTAATGCAAACTCTACGTATTGGATGTTTACAAGGCTTTAATTGCAATTTTTTGATGCCTTGTATTTAATGAGTTATGGATGTTATTTAATATTTCAGTTATGGATATTTGACTATTTGTTATTTTGTTAAGATATTTTGAAATGTAGAATTATGGATTTCATTTGAAGTTTGCAATATTGTTTATTAGGTATGACTAAAGCTATTTTTTTCACATAGGGTGTCGTAAGGTTACAGGGTATCGCCACTTGGGCAGGGAAGGGCCGCCCTGCCCAGCCCATTATTGCCCTGCCCACAAATCTTAGGGCTTCTATCGGGTAAGGCCGGGCACTGGACTGCATTTTGCTGCCCAATGATCTCTTGGGTAGGGCATCGGGCAAAGGTCTTGCCTTACCAAGTCTTGCCCATGAACACCCCTAGCCTCTAGTAAGAGGATACACGTACTTTGAAAAAAAGAAGAAAAAAAAAAACAAGAAAAAGAGTGAGATGTGAATGACGACTGGGGAGTGAATGTTGTTGTGTGCAGTCTATGTGGATTCTTTCCCTCTCTCCATTTCTTCAGAGTCCCTTACCGCTCTTATGTGTGTTCATTTTTCATTTTCATTAGTGTGTTTCCCGTAGAATACGTTGATCCATAACAATTTATAAAAAAATAAGAAGGGTAGTGTTATTGATATTGTTTAATAGATATTAACTTTCAGATTAAACTATCTATAATGCACAATTAATTGACAATTAAATTACATCATGATCCCAGTTGAAATAGTAATTTGTATTACAAATTAATGACCTAAAAACAAGAAAATAAATTTGCAATCAACACATAATTAAACACAAAACAAATAACATATCAAGGGTATATAATTAGAACTCATACCTTTCAAGTTGTTGTCCTGGAGATATAAGAGCCGAAGATTGGTTAAATTTCCAATGTCTTTTGGTATATATCCTCTTTGGAATCTGTTAAAACCTAATCTTAAAGTTTTCAGTTCTTTGCACTGATGCCATGTAGATGGCATTTCACCAAACAAATCGTTTTTACTCACAGAAAAAAATTCAAGTTTTGGGAGCCCAAAACATATGTTGCTTGGGAGACGACCGTATAAATGATTTATGTGGAGTGTCAATTCTTGCAGCTCTGAATTATTAAATAATGAAGATGGTTTAGAACCTGAGAGCGAATTATTTCCAAGATATACAATCCTCAACCGTGAAAGATCACCAATTTTATTTGGAATGGTTCCTTGAAATATTGAAAACAGGAAGAACATTAGTAACAATTTTTCACGTCAGAAGTTCATACAATGCACTTAAACAATAATGTTCTTAATTACTGATTTTGAGAAATTAAAGTTATAATATACCTTAGATGTTGAAATAAAACTATAACTATTTTCAATAAGCCGTGATCCTTTCAATCTGGCTGGCCAAATATCCAGTACAATGACAAAATTATAATTCCTATGGCGTAGTAGTGTTTTATTTGGATATGCGATTCATTGAGAAAGATGGATGTTTCGTCTCTGTTTTTTCTTCTTCTTTTTTTCTGGAAAAAATAAATAAATTAGGAAGATGCCATCCAAAATGCAGGAATAGACAAAACATTCGAAACCAAAAGGAGAAACATCAAAATAAACCCAACAGATATTAGATAATACAAATGTTGCATGGCATACCTGACAAAGTGTTCCGACGCAAATTCAATATTTCAAGTGAAGATAAGTTGGAAATTGTCTGAGGAATAATTCCAGAAAGCCTGTTATCACCAGAATTTAAAATCTTCAGAAGCTTAAGTTTTCCTACTTCAAGTGGAATGGTCCCTTCAATGAAATTATAACTCCAATCTAAGATCTCCAATTTTGACAGATTGGTGAGAGATGGTGGAATAAAGCCATCAAGACTATTATTGCAAAGGTTCAATTGGGCTAGCGAAGATAAACCTCCTATCCATGTTGGAACTTGTCCATGAAAGTCATTGTAACTCAAGTTAAGTTGCTTCAATCTACGCAATTGCGCCAACTCTTTTGGTATTTCACCATGAAAATTATTGCTACTCAGATCAAGTTCAACAAGGAATGAGAGATTTCCTAGTTGTGGGGACATGATGCCTTTAAGACCCATGTCACTAAGATTCAAGGAATATACCCTTCCATGGCGAGTATTGCATCCAATACCAACCCAACTGCATGGAGAAGAAGAGAAAGACCAGTTAGCCAATAAATTGTATGGATCAGCCACAACAGATGATTTGAAAGCAAGAAGTGCAGATTTGTCAATAATGGTGGAATCCATCTCCGTCAAGGATAGGGAGGCCATGAAGTGGTGAAGGAAGAGAATGAAAACAAAGGAAGCGAGTTTTCCCATGTTTAGCATAACTTACTAGCAAGTATGGAGCACCCTAGAATACACATTTATAGTTCATCATATCCAGATTATACTTGTTAAAAAATGGCCTCCAGTTCTTATTACAAGACGCTCCTAATCACCTCATCAAAACAAAGAAAAGGTTGTTAAGTTAGTAACTTTGTTTGAAAATGAAAAGAAGATTCCAAAATTTACTCCTTTAGTACCATGAATTACATCTAAGTCATTGAAGTTGCAATTTTTAAATTGGAGCAATTAGAAAAATATAATAATACCTCACTTGTTGAACTATAATAGGGATAATATGATTTATTTCTTTTAGAAGTACCCCTTGGTCCTATTTAAAAGGAATAGAAAAAAGTTTTTTTTAGTTCTGTTTATAAATGGCATTATTAAATTTTTCACATAAATATGCAATTTCACCCTGCATTTATTATTATTATTATGTAGATTTGACGGGTAGAGTGTATATTAAATAATAATAATAAAGTTGGGAAGTCATCAAATTTAAAATAAAAAATTAATAAAATTTAATTTATTGGTTGTAAAAAAAATTAAATTACAATTAATTTATAAATAATAGCATCAGTAACTTTTACTAAAAAAAAAAAGAGAAATTATGTTATTTAAAAAAGAACAGGTGGAAATTATAAACGACTCAAAAAGAGATAGGATATAATGACATAAGTTTCACCAGGAAAATAAGAAAATTGCCAAGGTTGGAGAGGCGTGTTGGTTCGTTAAGAGGGATGGTTTCCTCCTCCATCCATAATGTAACCTCCCAACACAAAATAGTTAGTGAGAAGGAGGCCACACATATCAAAAATCTTTTGGTCATGGATTGGATGTGTTATTTTTTGTTTGTGTCTATATAATTAGAGAGGGGTAGTTTATTATAAGTTAGCATGCATGAGTTAAGCTAATCATTATTTATGTGATTATGCAACTTATCCTTAATAAAAGTCATTATAGAAAAGACTCGCTCAACACTAACAATTACTACAGGTAGAACGAGTGTCAACTTTATTAACAAATAAACCATTGGATAAATAAATCATTTCTCTTCTCAACTATTTTTAAAGTAAGGTCAAAAATTGTTTTCAAATTGACAAAATCAGAATCAGCTCTTACATCAACAATAAAATTACCGAGACTTGAAGAAAGACAAGGAATATCTATAAGCTCATCAAACTCCAAAACATAGAATCTAGCAAACTCAATTTTACTCATATTGATACTCTATCAATAATAATTAAGATGGAGAGGGAATAAAAAAGTTAAGAAAAATAAGTAGAGTGTTTTAAAAACATATGTCATTATAAATCAATTAACTCTTATAGAAACCTTTTTTAACATGATTTATAATATATAAAGTAAGTATATGAAATGAGTTTTGTCAGGGACGTATTTTTCCCACACAATTACAGAAACAGGCTCATTAAGAATCGAATGGAGCTTGTTTTAGTAAAAAATCTTTGAGTATGGAACTGTTCGTTTTGTTATAGAGATGTGAGGTATGAATTGATATGGTGATTACTGATTATTGAGGGTGTTATTCTTTGAAGAGAAAAATGAAAAATGAAAAAGAAGGAAGTAGTAAGAAAAGTTGTGGTGGAGGAGAGGACGCATAGGAGGAAGAGAAAAAGGAGGAGCCTTGGTCACTGTCAGGCAATAAAACGCGTGGGGGCAAAGGCTATTGCGTGTGTCGTTTAGCCTTCGTACGACACTGATTGTGACCCTTTTCCAAAGTATTGTGTACTAGAATTTGGGAATCAGTAGGTACTTGGCCCTCTGCGCTGAGATAAGAAAAATCGTTTTTTCAAAACCCGCCGATAGATTGAAAAAAAAAATGCCTCTCTGGCTCGAAAATTACTATTCCAAATTTTAACTTTTTTTTTTTTTTGGTTTTTTCCAAAGAAATATAATTAGTAAATTCAACAATTAAAGTTAATTTATCAAATAAATATTATCAACATTAATATCTAAACAATACAAATCATCCAACAAATAAACACATTCATTAATTCATAATAAAAAACAAATTATTGTCCACAATTGCCTCACATAGTAAGAAGCATTAAACTAAGCAACATTAAATAACTCACATAAAATATAAAAAGATACCACTATCATCGTTGTCGATTGTCACCTTCTTCATCACTATCACCAACTTCATAGATATTTGATTGTCTTCACTTTGAGTAGAAGGTTGGCTCCACTCTTTGACTAATTTTTTTTTTAAAAAGTGAAAATCGCTGATGCGAATAGGGCCTAACGGTGTAGGCTCGATTAAACCCTTAGTTTCTACGGTAATGCCCGGAGCCAATTTCAAATTTTAGACTTGTTTTTCAAGCAGGAGCCCTCACAGGCCGGAGAACTTAACGGCCGATGGGCTGTGGCTCGATTTCTACTATTATTGTGTACTGTGCCCCAGCCTCTTCGTCTCCTTTCATTTATTTAAAATAATAATAATAATAATAATTCAAAATTTGTATCTATACATGTGAGCATATGGCTAAAATGTCATATATAACAATAGATCATTTAATTAATAAATATATCATGATTCTTGAATTTATATTATTAAGTATCAACGTTGATATCCATTAAGTTCTTTTATAAAAATAAAAATTAAACTCATTTCATTTCTTTCGGGATATAATAGATTTTTTAATTTTATTAACATTAAATGAATTTTTTAACTCATATAAATTTCTTCTAAAATAAAAATAAATCATATAATTTTTTTGTTTGTTTAACATATATAATAAACTATAAAAACACATTGAGTTTTATTTAAATCATATAATTATATTTTTAATTAAAACTTTTTTTTATTTTAGCAAATTATAATTTTGACAAAATTGAAGAATGAGTAATTTTTGTCCATAGATATCTATACAAGTAGTTTTGAATAATGACAATTGAGGAAAAAATTATTTAATTTAGTAAAATTTAGAATTTTGTGTTGGGCACTCCTAGAGTAAAAGTTCGTTGGCCAATCCGGCACCTTAGATAACGACGGTAACTTTTTGCTAACGGTGTTGTCTTGGGTACTCTTTTTTAAAAGTTTGTTGTCTTGGACACTCTTTTTTAAAAGTTTGTTAATATTTTT
Source organism: Acacia acuminata (assembly GCA_019022655.1). NCBI lineage: Eukaryota > Viridiplantae > Streptophyta > Magnoliopsida > Fabales > Fabaceae > Acacia > Acacia acuminata. The sequence continues at coordinate 1,721,828 of JAFJYI010000166.1, forward strand.
GGTTCACTTAATAGTTAATTGTATTGGACGCTCCTAAGTCAATAGTTTATTGACCAAATCGCACTTTAACCCTTATATTTTTTTAAAAAAATATATGTCATAGGTATTTCCACTGCCACATAACTTTTAATATTTAACATTTATTATTACTAATAATTGATTATTCAAAACCATCTGATTACGGTGCGTCATACATTCTCCGAGCAAACATTTTAGGAAAAATATTACTCAAGTCCAAAGGAAAAGAAAAAATATTAAAAAAGTCCCAACCTCAAATCCAGGGAAAAAGATAAATAAATACCATTTGAATTTGCAAAACCCCCAAAAGCCCATCGAATTTGTAAAAGGACTGAGAGGTGACAAGGACTTTTGAGGGATATGCAAATTCATGCAAAATGACCACAATGCCCTTTAGGTTTTTTGATTCATTCACTGCGTGCGTCTTCTTTGTCGTTCTTTGGCGGCGTCCATGGCGACAGGAGCAACACCCACCGCGGCGGGAGCGGCGTCAGGCGGGGGGAGTGGGCGGTAATGCGGTGGGTCACGACGGCAACGACGAAGAAGACGCACGCGGGTGAATGAATAAAAAACCTTAAGGGCATTTGTGGTCATTTTGCATGAATTTGCATATCCCTCAAAAGTCTTTGTCACCTCTCATCCTTTTTACAAATTCGATGAGCTTCAGGGGGTTTTGCAAATTCAAATGGTATTTATTTGTCTTTTTTCCCAATCCCCTATCAAAAAGTAATTTAATTAATTTCCTTAATCTCTCCAAAAAAATTAACTTAATCTTATGATTAGATTTGAAAGGAGTATATTTATTCAAACTGTTCAAAGTAAATGAGTTTGAGGTTCCATATACGGCAACTTAAATCTAAAATTAATGGGAAAAGTGTTTCTCCAATGACTGGAGATAAAGTTATCTTCAGTGACCCTAAAACTACGTCGTTTTGAATTAATGAATGGTATGTTAGTAATTTTAGGTGAATTAATGAAGGGTCTTTTGGTAAAATTTATATGATTAAAAAATAAACAAAATTACAGAAACACCCTTCATTAATCCAAAACGACGTAGCTTTGGGGTCCTGGAGATAACTCTATCTCTAGTGACTGGAGAAATCCTTTACCCAAAATTAATAGCGAGATAATCCTAGAATCCAAAAATTTAATGCAAATAACATTACTAATAAAATATAAAAATCAAACTAAATATTCCCTAATAATAATAAATATATGGAATATTAAAATTCTTAATAAATTATTATTTCATATCACATATCTAGGTTTAGATTGGGGGAAAAAATCACTATTTAGTATATAGTACTCCTTTCTATATTTAATATAAGACATATTTATCTAACTTGATTATATTAAGAAAATTAATTAAATTAGTTAATATAATATGTGTTTCTTAAATACCCTAATCATCTTTCTTAAATCTTATAATCCATCTTTTACTTGATTATTAGTGAGAAAACATTAACAAGGGTATATTAAGAAAAAAAAATATAATAAATATATCTTATATTAAGATTAAGTTCAATTCTCCAATTAATTTTTACAGTAAGAAAGGAGATAGTACCCCAAAAAAAAAACTTCAATAGTGAGATCTTGTACGCTCTCAAATTTTATCCTTAACCGCGCCTTCAAAAGTTCGAAACTCAATTATTTATGCCTGTTTCGGTAGACATAAAGTTTGAGGAGGTAAAGAAAAGGAAGGAGAGTGTGGAAAAATATTATTGTAGCAACTTTTATTAAATATTGTACTCAATTAAAATAGATGATTTTTTTTTTTTTTTTTTTTTTTAATCGAAATAAGACAGTCAATAGTGTCGTGACGTTGAGATTATTAACGCCACTCATTGGAAAGCGTCACCACTCATTTTGAGTGGCGTCTAAAACATAATTAAATAAAAAAAAAAAAATTAATACTAAATATAATAATAATATATAATAATAAATGATAAAAAAGTGGAATAATTTAAAACTTTACTTCATTTAATTTGGAGTTAAAGGAAAGAAAGCATGGATCTCAAATAATTTATTAAGAACGTTTTTTAAAAGATTACGCGGTACAATTGAATCAAATAAGCCCTGCAAAAAAAAAAAAAAAACACTTAGAATATCTTTTTTAGTTACTCTTTTTATCGACGAGAAAAAAATCTAATGAATTTGCTATTATTTAATATTAATAATTAAAAATAAATAAAATTAACTATATATTTATATAATAAAAACGAAAATTAATAAAGTATATATAATTTAATTTAATAAAAATAATTTAATTTTTTACTTAATTTAATTTATTTTTATTCATTTGCCCATTTTATATTATAAAAAAAATGGATTTTTGTGGTTATAAAAAACAGCATTCTATGGCAGCAATAATAAATCCAAAATTAGGTATGAATAGAACAAAAGTTCTGGGGGGATTTGTATATTTGTTATACAGATCCCCCCTCCCCGGTTTCTCTTGTTCTATTGATGCCTAATTTTGGATTTATTATTTTTGCCATAGAATGTTGTTTTTTATAACCACAAAAATCCATTTTTTTATAATATAAAACAGGAAAATAAATAAAAATAAATTAAATAGATTAAATTATTAAATTATATTTTATTACTTTTCATTTTTTATTATAAAAATATATAATTAATTTTATTTATTTTGAATTATTTATATTAAATAATAGAAAATTCATTAGATTTTTTGACAAATAAAAAAGAGTAACTAGAAAAGATATTGAAGTGTTTTTTTTTTTTTTTACGAGTGATTATTTAATTCAATTGTACCGTATAATCTTCTAAGGGCGTTTTTAGTGAGTTATTTTAGCTCCATACTTTCTTTCCTTTGACTCTAAATTAAATGAAGTAGAGCTTTAAATTATTCTATTTTTTTAATCATGTATTATTATTATATTTAATATTAAGTTTTTTTAAAATGTAATTATGTTTTAGACGCCACTCATTTGAGTGGCATCACTATTCTTGAATGGTGTCTTTAATATTGAGTGGCGTCAATAATCTCAACGCCACTAATGGCGTCGCCTCTTGCCTTATTTCGGTTAAAAAAAAAAAAAATTCATGTTTTAATTGGGTACAATATTTAATGAAAGTTGCTACAATGATACTTTTCCCAAAGGGAGTTGGGTGAGAACAAGGGGAATAGGGGATGAAGAGATCTCGTAAGAACTGATTTGCCATGTAATTTGACCAATTAAAATATAACAACTTATGAGATGGTTTGGCACCTCATAAATATTAGTTGGCATATTCATAAAATTAAAAGATTTGGCAAGATTCAATTTTTCATTATTTGTGAAATATTAATTAAGGGATTCATTTTTAAGAAAAATAAAAATATGAAATACATGAGCATTTAACTAGAATTAATGTTGGCTAGGTTATTGTATTTTAATTGGTCGACCATAAATAATGTGGCAAACCGGATTTATACAATAATTTCTCGTGTGGAGTTTGGTAGACATGGAAATGGAACATATGTTATGAGAAAATAAGATATTTTGTTGGAAGAAAATGAAGTGACGGTTGTGGGAAGAAAATGTAAAATACCCATAATACCCCTTAAATTGGAATTTTTACTGAGAATAAAATTCAAAATTCATCAATAAAGTTATTAACGAAATTTGAATTTTCTAAATAAATTCAAATTTGAGAATCAAATTATCTTTTACTGCTTGCTGAAACAAGCAAAATTCTGTTTGCCCTTGTTTTATGGTTGCTGAAACAAAGCAATACGAGGAAACACTCACAGCCTAAGCTTTTATCTTCTTTGTACTTATTTGTTGATTTTTCAACAAAAGAATCCATTTATTGGAGAATAATTTTCTTTTTTAGTAACAAAATTGTTGTTATCTAATGTTTATTTTCTCAAAGGTTTTTTTTTTTTTTTTTTAAAGAAAATTCTCAAATGAGCTCTAGTATAGAGCAAAGATGAAGCAGATGATCAAATTGAAGAAGAAGAAGAAAAGGTAAAGAGAATGAACAACAACACCAAAGACAGAACGGTGGTAGGCGCCACTGGTGCTTCTAGCTACAACGCTTTGTGTCTCATCAAGCTTCTTCTTCTTTGTGGTTACATTGTGAATGCCTCTATTCTTGACTCAAGTGAGTTCTCTCCTTCATATACTTCAATTAATCATCTCTAAGCTAAATGGGGATCATATGCTTCCTAATCATTTTTTTTTTGAACAAATACGTAAGGATCTCACAACTTTAAATTATTCCAGGTCCCATTCTCTAATTAATTTTGTTAAATGGGGATTTTTTTTCAACAATTTCCCCTTATTGTTGTTGTTGTGTGGACTTTGTACTCTATTAGTAGAATGTATATTAAGAAGTGGTAAAACTAAAAAGTTACTAAATTTTAAGACAAAATTAATAAGGTTTAAAATTTTTCTTGATTCAAAAAGTACAACATATTAGAAATGATTTACAAATAGAATTAGAAGATTATAAGTTATCTAATCAAATTTATTATTTGCATGTGTAATTTTATCTCTACCGTATTGTTCTAACACTTTTCAATTCATACACATTTCTTCTTATTAAATATAAATAAAATTAAAAATTTATTCCCTTTGCAGCGCTCCTCAAAAGAGAAATCTTAACCAAATAAAAATAAATAAATAAATATTTATTAAATTTAAAAATAAAATTAGTGAGATTTTTTTAAAATTTGTGTGAGGAAAAACTACGCCAGTGACAAGTAAAAGCTTCAACGAACCATCCACAACGAAGAGGTTTAATGACAATGACGATGAGGCAATGAGGAATGTTGTTTATCCAATGACGACGGTAATGATGAAGAGCTTTAGCCATGGGGAAGAGAGAGAGGGAAGTTAAAATGGGGTTAGTTTTTGGTGTGTTTTACTAAGGACATTTCGGTCTTTTCACATTTCGATTTTATTGCAATAATGTCCACGAGACTTGCTTGCAAATTGGAGATTTTAAAAGACCTTTATATCATATTTTGCCTAGCTTCATTCCATGTAAATAATGGCGGGCTTGACTTTTGTGTCCATATGAGGAAGAGAGAGAGGAAGAGGATTTTGAAAGGGTTAAGGTGCAATATTACCAACGAACTATTGGTCTAGGTGCGTAGTAACACAATAAACTATTTTTGGACTAGAAATACCAATCAACTCTTTAAAATGTAAAATGGACACAATGACGTTAGTTTCAGATTTAACGCCGTCTCCCTCTCTCATTCGTTCACCATATTCTCCAGTTTTACAATCCTAGTACAAAATGCAGAAACCAAAGCCAATTTGAATCAGTATTTCTTCTTTGATTCGGCCTAAAAGTTCAAGCTTTGAAGCTCCTAACAACGAGGACCCATTCTACGCAAACCCAAAAGCCGAATCACGAGAAAAATGGTTCCAACAAAGCAAAGTTCGAGCTTTGAAGATCTTATATGGCGACTTGAAAAAATCGAAGCAACCCATTTCTCCAGGCGCCAGATTCACTACCTTTCTCCATTCACTCTTCAATTCGAGTGAGAACACAAAATATACAATCATCACCAGTGTCGAATCCAAGGTCATGCTTGAGTCAAACCCTATCATTCAGATCTACGGCTAAGAGATCGGTGAGGTTTTGTTAACGTGATAGTGGATGAAGATTGCCGGGCCATGTGGGCGAAAGAACATTCGAGAGAAGACGATGAAGAGAACGAGAATCAACCATTTTTTAAAACTTTATTACTCGTAACTTTTATTATACACACATCGATTTCCTAATAACCACGAGGTCACGCGTAAGCCAATAAATCAAAGACGCGTGAATGAATGAGAGAGGGAGACGGCGTTAAATCTGAAACTAACATCATTGTGCCCATTTTACATTTTAAAGAGTTGATTGGTATTTCTGGTCCAAAAAATAGTTTATTGTGTTGGCTACACCAGGACCAATAGTTCGTTGGTAATGTTGCACCTTAACCCATTTTGAAAATAGGGTTAGCTTTTGATGTGTTTTACTCAGGATATTTCTATCTATTCACATTTCGATTTTATTGCAATAATGTCCCACGGAAGGACTTGCTTGCAAATTAGAGATTTTAAGAGGCCTTTGTATCATATTTTGCCTAGCTTTATTCCAACACTAGTGCAAAAAAGGCTTTTAAGACCGGACAAAAGAGGGGTCGTAAGACCGGATATGCGACCGGTCTTGTTCCAGCCGGTATTAAAAGTCTACCATTTAAGACCGGACTCGAACCGGTCTTAAAGAAACTCTTTTAAGACCGGACATTTAAAAACTTGGGTCTTAAAAAGTTGTACTAAATGAAGCCGAAATATTTTTTGTTCGATCCTAATGCTCAACTTTTAAGACTGGACAAAAAATAGGCCGCTCTTAAAAGATCGTAATTATAAGACCAGACAAGACACATACGGTCTGAAAAATAGCGGCTTCTAAGACCACACGACTAATTACACACGGTCTTAAAGGACTGACTTTCAAGAATGGATGATAAAAATATCCGGTCTTAAAGATTTTGATTTAAGACCGGACGTCTAAATAGACCGGTCTTAAAAGACCAACTTTTAAGACCGGGTTTAATATCAAAACTCGAAAGTCGTCCTGACCTTTAAGACCGGTCATATAATTACATCCGGTCTTAACAAGTGAACATTTAAGACCGGCTTATTATTTCCGGTCTAAATTTTCCCAATTTTTCCCTATTTGTTCTTCTGATTATATATATACACAAATCCACCACCCAATCCAAGCACATAAAATTCGATACTTTAAGATACAAGCTATGAACAATTATTTGAATAAATTGAATTGGAAAAAGAATACAAATATTATTCACCATGAGTTATTTGGCCTCTTAATTAATGATTACTATGACTACAATACCTAAATTAATTCATACAATAAGATAACTTACTTACAAGTACAATAAGTTACAAGTACAACATACATGCGCCCAAAATAATATTCACCATGCCTTCATCGATTCCCCACCCAACAACGTAACATCCTCTTATATAACATGCCCCTTTGGATCGGATCCGCCACAAAAATAAAACAAGAACAAAATTCATAGTCGGTGACATTAACTATGAACATAGATAGAAGGAATATAATATATATAGTTAAAGCCTTAAAGTCTTCAAAGAAATCTGCATATGAATATTACCTTATGAATTGACTCTTTTATAAAGTGATATCTTCCCATATCCCTTCTTGATGATCACTTCTTTATCTTAGGGTTCATTATCGCTTCATCTTCTTCGTTCATGTCAGGTAGACCCCTTGAAAAGGAGTACTCTCGGGAATACCATAATTTGAATTCATTTCCTCATCAATATCAATGACCCTCTTTCCTTGGAGGGCTACGGACCACATTTTATTTTCTTGATCGGTGATATAGAACACTTGTTTTGCACTGGTGCACGCCATAATAAAAGGTTCATCTCCAAAACTTCTACCATTGACATCGACTAATGTAAATCCTAGCCGATCGATCCGAACACCATTATTGACATTAACCCACTTGCATTTGAAAATGGGAAATCTAATTTTCACATAGTCCACCTCTCAAATCTCTTCAATAACCCCATAATATGGCATGACGCCAATAAAGGGCTCTTGTCTTTCGAACTGGAGAAGTGCATAGATTGACCTCTAACATAACACGTTTCGGATTGTGCTTTCGTATCATCTAGGGACTTCGTGTAAAATGTATAACCATTGATCACATACGAATTCCAACTTATGACATCAACCTCGAGGACCACTGCTAACCATTTGATTGTATCGAAACACATTCCTCTCCCTCGACCTTTTGTTTGAACCAGTTTGCAAAAGTTACGTTATGCTCCCTAATCAACCTTTGTTCGGTCATTCGATGATTTTTCTTTCCTTCACTGCTTTATGTGCGGCTATCTTTGCTTGAACTTCATCGACGTTATTCAAGATGTATAAGTGGACTTGTGACAATTCATCGGGATCCACACTCTTTACGGAAGCCCCTCGTCTACCCCCATTGACATCGACGTTTTAGAAGCCCAATATGTCTTACTTTGGCCAAATAATCTTGACAAAATTCCATGGCTTCTTGAGAAACATATTTCGAACAATCGATGCTTCGGCGGTATCGTTCTTCACGTACCCTTTTAGGAATTTCATAGATCTTTCAATTGGGTACATCTACCGTAAATGGATAGGGCCGCACATCTTTATCTCCCTCACTAGATGAACAATTAGATGAACCATGATGTCAAAAAATGTAGGAACAAAAAGCTTCTCAAGGTGGCACAAGATAAGATATCCTTCATTCTCCAATTCATCCAACTTTTCAATCTCAAAAACTTTACTACAAAGCGCATTGAAGAAGACACAAAGTCTAGTCAAAACGACCCGAAGATCATATTCGGCGATGCCTCGAATAGCTATTGGGAGTAGCATTTGCATCAAGACATGACAATCATGAGACTTTTGGCCTACTAATTTCAAGTCCTTCATCGATACAAGCCTCTTAAAATTTGAAGAATACCCGTGGGAACTTTTGTGCCATGTAAACACTCACAAAAACTTCGTTTCTCATCCTTAGACAAAGTATGAAAAAGGGGGACAATAAGTTCTCTTCCCATCGGCCTTGGATGTAACTCTTCGCGTATTCTCATTGCTATCGAGATCCAATCTTGCCTTCACACCATCCTTGGAACTACCTTGTATGTTGAGAAGCGTGGCGACAATACTATCACATACATTTTTCTCCACATGCATGACATCAATACTTGTGTCTCACATCAAGATTGCGCCAATATGGAAGATCGAAGAATACAGATCTCTTTTTCCATATATTTGTTTCTTTTCTACTCTTTGCGGTCTTACCAAGAATACGACATTGATATTTTTCACCTTTTCATAAACTTGCTCCCCAGTCAATGCCACCGGAGCATCTTCATACTCTTGGCCACCAAAAAGGCTTTCTTCAATCGACGATATGGGTGGCCCCGTCTAAGAAATCTCCTATGTCCAAGATAAACCGTCTTTCTTCCATGTTGAAGTTGATGGTAGCGTGTGCCTTCTTCACAAACCGGACATGCTTTATGGCCTTTTACACTATACCACGACAAGTTCCCATATCTTTGGGAAGTCGTTTATAGTACAAAATATCATGGCTCGCATTTTAAACACCTCCTTCTTGAAAGAGTAAAAAACATCAACACCTTACGCCCACAACTCCTTCAATTCTTGATCAAGGGTGAAGGTAAACATCAATGTCATTTCCGGGTTGTTTCGGTCCCGAAATCAACATAGACAGACATGATGTACTTTCGTTTCATGCATAACATTGGAGATAAGTTGTAAATAATCGGTAGTACGAGGCCATGAACTATGTATCTTTGCTAAGGCTTCCATATGGATTCATGCCATCCGTCTAAGGGCAAGCCTAAGGTTCCTAGGTTCTTCGCCGAAGTTCGGAAATAATTGATCGATTTTCTTCCATTGAGAAGAATCGGCCGGATGTCGAAGCTTTCCATCGAAATCCTCTCATCGCATGCCACCTCAAATTTTTTGCATCATTTTCATTCGCAAACAACCGCTTGAACCTTGGTATGATTGGAAGATACCACAACACTTTTGCAGGCCCCTTATTTGACTTGTACCTTGGGGTTTCACATTTCGGACAATTCCGCTCCTCTTCAAACTCTTTTCTATACAACACGCAATCATTCGGGCATGCATGGATCTTTTTGTACTCCATCCCAGTGGACAAAGTATTTTCTTAGCATCATAGTATCGATGCGGCAACACATTATCATCCGGAAGCATGTCCTTAAAAGCCTCAAGCATTTCGAAAAACTCTTGTCGCTCCATCCATGACGTGCCTTCAAGCTTACCAATTTCAATACGGTGTTCAACAATTGGTATTTTTTACACCCACGGTATAGAGGGTCTCGCATCATTTGCACATATTACCATATGCATGTGATTGATGAAAAGCCTCTTCTCTACATCACGGATAATGTCCTCTATGTGATCATCCATATCCGTGTCATTATCATCAAAGGCCACTTCCCTATGTTGAGACCACTTGATATTTTTTCACCATGCCATACCCATACCTTGTATAAGTCTTACAAATTCCTTCACAAATTAAATGTGTGTGTATAACTTCAGGACTTAGTCGCCTCTCATTCAAACATTTTACACAAGGGCAATAAAACTTCCCACCCTCGCATGGGCATTTTGTTTAGAAAATTTTATAAAGTCCCTCACCCCATTTCGATATTCAACACTCGTCCGTTTAGCATTTATCCATTTGTGATCCATAGTAGAATTCCTATATATATAGACGGAAAGATTTAACATACATATATATGCTCAAATGTCGGTTATGTCTTTTTTTTCCTTTTTTTTCTGGATAAACTTGCTCATTAAATGCAGAACGAAGAATCACTTTTGGTCATAAATGTATCGCAGTGAATCCAAGAACCAAAATAAATGCATGACGAGGAAATTAAATGTATCGCGTGAAGGTCTTGTGGACTCACTTTGTATCATATAAATTCAAATGCGTTTGCTTAGTCTTTCTTCTCCCGCCACGAACGTTGATGTTGCGAGACGAGAAAGAGTACCCTAAAAACATTTATTGGTCGGTTGGGTAGGTCTAAAGTGCAATTATAATCTTCAAAATACAATATCCATTAACAACACGAAACCCACAAGAACATTTGATCGATTTCGCTCAACCCGAGGGAAAAACCCGAACGATGAGCGGGAAAATCATAAAGTTATATAACCGAAACACCTCTTGCGGCTTGGTCTATAGACGTTTAGCTAAGGAACCAGAAAGTGATTGTCGAGAGCAACGCGAACGAGCGACGAAGTGGCGACGTAACACGAGTAACACTTTAGGCGCGACAAGAGAAGTTGAGAGAGGGAAATTTAATATTCGCGCGACAGCGAGACATGTTTTATATTTGGGATTTTATTAAGACCGGAGTTTTATAATACTCCGGACCTAAATTGAGACAATTAAACCGGTTCATTAAAAGGAGACGGTTCTATATATAAAATTTTTTAAGACCGCCGTTTTATAATACTCCGGTCCTAAAATTCCTCGTTTTTATGATTTCTAAAAAAGGATTTGGCGCGGCAAAGAATTTGAATGAATAAAAATTAAAGGAAAACTGGAGTTTCTTTAATTACATATATTACTTGCATATGCACGTACACAAGAAAAAATACAAAAGAAAAACAAGCAAAAAATTATCAAAAACAAGAATCGACTAAACATCTCCTAAAGCTTATTATCCTCCAAAGCCTTGGCGATTTCGGCGTGAACAACATTAATTTACCATGGGAGATCGGCAAGTTTGTCTTACTCGATTCAGCCACAATGCTTCATTAGAGGAAAGAGGAGAGGGGTCGTAGTAGTCGCGGTGGGGCCAAGAGGTTGGAGAGGGGAGCGGGAACCTCTTCATCATCCGAAGAAATAACAATGGGTCCAACGACAGAGACTCTTCTGTCACAATAGGACGGACTCTCGATGGAGGAGGCGCACCGTATAACGATCGACGGAAGGCACGAGCATCACGACTAAGAGCACCCCTACGAGCGGTTCTCTTGAATCTAACCATGGTTTGAGCGGTTAGGGCGAGAGAGGTATGAGGAGTTAATTAATAAAAAGAGCTGTTCTCGAGATAGCCACGTACGTAGTTTGGAGTTACGAGGTAGTGAGGAATTAATAAGGAGTTATAGGTACGCGGTATAAAATTCTATTATTTAATATTTTTGCAATTTATTTTATTTTAAGACCGACATTTTTTAAAATATCCGGTCCTAAAAGTCTAAATTACTTTTAAGACCGACCTTTTATCATTAACCCGGTACTTATAGGTATGCGGTATAAAATTCTATTATTTAGACCGATCTTTTATAATAAGTCCGGTCCTAAAAGTCTTACTTTTAAGACCGACCTTTTATCATTTACCCGGTACTTACACTTTCGCTCAAATGAATGATGCGAGTCTCTTCGGCTTCAGATAAACTTCCCAACTAGGCGTCTCCTCGTATTCGATGAACAATGCGTCTCCTCGTATTCCGATGAACAATGCGTCTCCTTATTAAAGTTTCCGGCGTTTCACATTGTTCGGGATGGGTTCTCTATTTAAACCCGTTATTCTTGTACTTTCTTCACATTCTTCTCCCCCGGGTCCTCCGTTTCCTCCTCCTCCTCTTCAACCTCGGCCCCCTTTGTAATGGCTGCTCCCCCAGTCCTCCGTTTTCCTCCTCCTCCTCCTCTTCAACCTCGGCCCCCTCCCGCCACCGCCTCCTCCAAATCCGACCGTGAAGCGGTTGGTGCGATCAGTGGCCGCGTCGATCAAATCGATCGACATTTGGGCCAATTGGTTCAACTTGCTCATACCATGAACAACAAGCTGAACATGGTACTCCACGCCAATGACGTGAAGTACGATCCCGCGAAGACGACTCGACAACTCCGACAACTCGACGCCCCCCCTCCTCGACTACGAGAGGGATTAGTTTTTTTGTTGATCGCCCCTATGGGCGGCGTAAAAAAATTAGTAAATAAAATATTTTTAAATTTTGTTCTCGTGCGAGTTTAATACTTTATCCCATTATCGAACTGGAAAGCAATAAACAAGGCAACTATGAAGGATGGATAATGGCGAGACTAAAAAACCTAAAATAAAAGAACGAAGACTTTAGTTAGTAAATCGACGGTCCTAAAAACAACGCCATTTTTGTCAACTTTGGTTTCCATATCCGATTGCCTCTTGTCCTTTTCATTATCGTCTTTCTTTTTCCGACAAAAAGGAAACAAACAAAACATTGTCCTCGTGTAAATCCAACAACAGAAATTCACAGAATACAGTTAAGAACATACCAAAAAAAGGAGCTTTTACCTTATTCGGATAAGAACAAACAAAGTGACTATTCTTCTCAAGGTTGGACCTTCGTTGACGTCTGTTTTACCTCCCCATGTTAGAAACAAAGTGTCCTTTTCATTATCTTCCTTCTTTTTCCGACAAAAAGACAAAAGACAAAATAAAAGGGACACCGATAATCGCCTCTCACACATGGAGAGGTAAAAACGATGATAATGAAGGACCTAGCTTGAGCGAACGCCGTAAACCTCGGTTGTCTTCAACCTTATCCATTTAATTTGTGCGAAAAGGGGTATTTAAAGGTGATTGACTTTTAAGATTGCACAAATAACAACATACGGTCCTAAAAGTTAAGCAGACTTGTAACCAAAGGACTTTTAAGACCGATTATTTATAAAAATACGGTCCTAAAAGTTAGCGGGTGACTTTTAAGACCGACCTTTTATAATACGTCCGAACCTAAAAGTTCATGTGGTTTTTTAAGCTTTTAGGAGCGGACACTAAAACAATATACGGTCTAAAAGTCTCATACTTTTTACACCAAACACTTTGCGGACCTTTAAGACCGAGGACATCTTGTTAATGAACGGTCCTAAAAGTCTCAGATTTCAAACACTAAATTAAATAGCTATATCCACCATCCAATAATACATTCGAAACCCAAAATGGACACAAGAAAATTGTTTGAAAAATTAACTAAATTTATTTATTGAATTTTACATTGCCTATGTATATTTACAAATGAATTGTTCAAAAAAAATAAACAAATTTGAGAAGATCGATTATTGTTGCTACAGAATATATTTACAAATGAATTTAGGACATTAATTATTGTCATTTTTCGACTCTAAGATCAGACCATACGAGATATTCACAAAACACATTGCGTATGTGCTCCGGTTCATCATCGAAAAGGGAGTTTTGCATTGAAACATACGTAACATCAAAGACATCAATCGAATTAACTTGCGTGCATATTTCATTTGTAACGGTAAGCCGAAACTGAATTAACTTGCATAATATGTAACATAAAATACATTTACCTTTGCGGTTAATTTAGTATCCCTCGCCTTGTAATATCATACATGTGTTTCATGACGTACTGGCCACATAAGTTGGACTCTCGTGGTTGCCAACGGGTCTAAAAAGAACAAGAAATATATATAAGAGCATATATATAGCTCAATGACCAAGTTCACAAGGCGTGTGCTACAAATATTGTACCAACCTCGGTGCGTACCATATGGGGTCTTTGTCACGAGTACCACGCCTTTTCTTTTGTACTCTTTGGAAGGTCCTCATGGCACTATCATCAAAATCACAAATTTATCAATGATTCACTTAAAATTCACGACGAGATGTCGAGACAAGAGAATCAAAATGACATGCTTACTCGTTGATGGTCTGCACCAACGTAGGCAATGGCTCGGTGTGAGTGGAGCATAAGAAGATAACTTTATGCTCCTCATGCACATGAGGACCAAGCACCGTGCGGCTGAAAATTCACATCGGTAAACTATACTCGGTGATATATGTAGCAGAATTAAGTGAATTGCGGACAAGATTTTTGATATGTACTGTGGAAGAATGGCAAAAAGTACAACTTTCTGCTCACTTCACACAACCTCTTTGATATGTACTCTGTCTCTCCTCCATGGTTGTTTGACTTGAATAGACGGGGCACAAGAATCCAAAATCGTTGATCTGCACCTTTGAACCAATTCATGATGCAAGAACCTACTATAATGACATCGATCGGGGAATTAGTATATATGTATGTATGTCTAAACGATGCATTTAAATGATGTACTCATAGACGAGAAGATACTTACTTCATAAAAATTCTAACAAGCGCATCGGTAAGCTCTGTCGAGGAAGCGGCGGGGACTCAACATCAACGGTGTCAACTTGAACGGGCATAGGATGAGGGACGCCTAGTACTTCATTGGCAAGGCCACGATTTATCCTTAAAATATCCACTCTTCATCGAGATCGGATATTTTTTCCCGGCGCGGCCAACCAACTTAGCGAGGTGGGGATAGAGCTTGAGGAGGGGATGGAGCTTGACGAGGGGATGGAACTTGAGGAGGAGGGTTGAAGCTTCGGGAGCGGTAGAGACATGTACAAGCTTAATTGGCCAAGGGATGAAGGTTCCCTTGACATCACTCACAAGTTTCGGCTCATCGGTTTGGAGAGGGGAGCGTGCATCAATGATCACCTTTTCAGCGACACTCGACTTCATCATCGAGGCATTTGTTGGTGGTGTACAGTTGATCCCAAGTTGTGAACAGTCCCTTTTGCAACCAATAATCGTCCATCATGATGATCGGGATCCTCCACATAAAGGTCACAAGGTTGCTCGTCTGTCCAACAATGCAGCTCCCCTCAGTGCTTCTGCTTTGCACGGTTGCGGGTGAGTGTGTGAAGGAACAGTGGTCTACGGACGATTGCTCAAAAGCAGCCTCAGCTGACTCAGTTCCTCCCTCATCTGGCTCATCTCGGATTGAAAGATTGCAGTCATTGAAGCTTCATTAGCAGCCAGCGTCTGGTCCATCTCCTCTCGGGTAACCATACTTTGTCTATGGCGTTTGGATGTACCAAAGACTTGCTTTATGCCTACCCGTCCTCCAATCCCCTTAAACGCCCGGGTGATCCGTTTTTCCGGTCGCAACGGTCGAGAACATCATTCCTCCCGTCCGACACAAAAGATCCCTCTGCTTCTTTCTTTTTAAGATCTTCTGTAAGATACGGATAACGAGAAGCTTAGTAATGAAACATGTTTAGTAACTAAAAAATAACAATAACTATACTTACAATTCTTTCGGCAACTAGGCGAGTTTGTTCACTCATGTAGCGCGCTTGGCTTTTTGCCGAATATGCAACCACAAATCCTCGCGACGTATTGGAGATGGAGGAGCATGTATCACGAAGGATTGGATTACGCTTCATCATCCAATCTCTTCCGCTTGGCAGCCATCAAATCTTTTTCGGCCTTTTGATATCGCGAGAAGCCCTATGAGGGCAATCATTCTTTCTACCTATCTCTGTGCTTGTTCCCTTCTTTTCTGTGAATCGGGATTGAAAACATCTATTAATATATGAATTCCGACCATGCATGTCACTAACGAAATTAGAGAACTTATGCTTCATATGAACGTCAATCAACGGTAGTCAAATTCTTCACTTCATCAAGTTTCAACATTTTATTTAAGGAAGATGTAGAATTGTAGAAGAAATTAGAGCTATGTTTTGTAGTGCTAGCTAGATAGATAGGTTAAGAAACAAAAAGAGAATTATGCTTTGAGAATAATACAAACTTGATCCTTTTTAAGGCATCCGGTGGGATCATGAGTCCCATTAGATAGTAACAATTGGGTATATAAAGTTTCCCCCTTTTAAGACTATTCATTTCCTCCTTTGCAAGACAAACCATTACACAATTAATACCTTCTCATCGGTAATTTACCTTTTCGGGGTTGACATATCGACTTGCATAGACAAAGGCTTACGAGAATAATACAAACTTGATCCTTTTTAAGGCATCCGAGTGGGATTAGCGATCCCGTTAGATAGTAACAATTGGGTATATAACGTTTCCCCCTTTTAAGACTATTCATTTCCTCCTTTGCAAGACAAACCATTACACAATTAATACCTTCTCATCAGTAATTTACCTTTTCAGGGTTGACATATCAGACTTGCATAGAGAAAGGCAGGAAATGTATACTTCTATTCACACACGAACCATTCTATAACTAACGGGATTACATGAACACAATAACATTCACATATCCAGCGGGTTAATAAGCAAACAAAAGGGAAAACAAAACTAAATATAAACTCACGAGCTTCGGGAGTGGTCCGAGAAGAACAAATTGTCGCCAAATTCGTTCATCAATAAATGTGTAAACTTCCCAAGGATGTTTGGCGGCGGAACCTCGGAGAAAATATACGTGTTAGCGAGAAAGGTCTTAAACTTCCTCCACCGATCAGCACAATAAGACAATGTCTTGTCTTTCAACTTCGGTTGTCGGGGACAGTGTATGTAACCCGGATAGTCTCCCAAATAGGATCCTTTACATTCTTAGAGTCCACACTTTTCCACTCATCCGTCAAGATGCTAACCTTCTTTGCGTGCTAGGCAGTAAAACAAAACTATTATATTTGCTTTTATTAGGACCGACGGGTTCCAACCTTGCATAAAGCTGAATCTCGAGCTTTGACCGAAGTCCGACTTAGGGTCACATCCATCATTCATGTGCCTCTTCTACCACGGCGTGCGGGCGATTACGAGCCTCATTGTGAGATGAAGAGGGTTCGTTCTCACTCACACCGATCACACCGAGGCTGGCGTTGCCGGAACACGAATAGATTCGTTTTCACCTTGTCCATTTTCGAGATAGGAAGAGAGGAATGCGAGCAAATGAGAGAGTAATAGGGGCTGATGGTGCGTGGGCGAGAAGAGAGGTAATGCAACGGGAAGGGTTTGAACGTGAACGAGGTTCTCCCGCGAGTAACAAAAGCTTTTCGCGAAGAAATGTATAACTTGCGTGGATTTTTAAGACCGGATGAAAAAGAGCGGTCTTAATATTTACATTAATCCCGGTCATATTAAACGTCCGATCTTAAAAGTTTAACCTTTAAGACCAGTTCCTTTTAAAAGCGGTCTTAATATTAATGAACTTTTTAAATCTAGGAAGTATCATATGTCGGTCTTGAAAGAAAACTTTTAAGACCGTCTTCTTGATAAGTTCGGTCTTAAAACTTTAGACTTTTTATATTTAAATTTTTCCTTATTATGTTTTTCGGCGAGAAAATATAAGTACGGCTATATGAGATATATTTAGAAAGTAATTGAAATTTCAGTTCAATTTTTAAGGCCGGTTGTATTTTAGTCGATCTCAATAATGTTTTTAAGAGCGGTGAAAAATTGGTCGGTGCAAGAAGTTCTTTATATTTACGGGCTGCCATAGGTCATTCCTTTAAGACCAAGGGGTGTCCATTGTCCGCTCTAAATGAGGCGGTCTTAAAGCCTTTTTTTGCACTAGTGCAAAGTGAATAATGGTGGCTTTAACTTTTGTGTCCACATGAGGAAGAGAGGGGAGTTTGAAAATGGGGTTAGCTTTTGGTGTATTTTATTAGGGGTATTTCAATCTTTTCATATTTTTATTTTATTGTACTAATATCCCACGAGATTTACATATAAATTAGAGATTTCAAAAGACTCTTATTTTTCCTAGCTTCATTCCAAGGTAAACAATGGCAGGCTTGACTTTTGAAAAGTCGATTGACTCCACTTATAAGCGGGCCAAAAATATCATTAAATGCTTAGTAAAGTCTGATTGACTCCACTTATAAGCAGGCCAAAAATAAAGATGGACTCGACTTAAAAGCTTATAGTTGTGAGAGCAGTTATATGTCAGCATCAAAAAATTTAATTTGGTCCATGTCACAACAAATGAGGCTTGGGTATAAGTCTTTTTTAACCAATTCTTATTTATCAAGAAATTATAATTAAGTTATTGAATATGTTCTAAATCAATATAACTCTCTCCAAATTTACCCTTCTTAAAAATTTTATATTTATTTTTCTATATTTACAAATCATACTCATGTATGTCTATTTTTTATCTAATGAGAATTAAATAAAGTTAAAATTGGAAAATAACCATTAATTAATCTCTTGGTGAATTTAAAATAAAGACAAAAAATTTCTTTTAAAATCGACAACAAAATTAATTACAAGCTGATTTATTGAAA